>CM056489.1:11409344-11991610 GCA_029783415.1 Anisodus acutangulus
GGTGTTTATCACACCCCCGCAGTCATAGCGGGCGGTCTTCGTATGCTGAGACTGTCCCTAAAATCTTTAAAAAGGACCGAGGGAAGACCCTTAGTGAATATGTCTGCAATTTGATACCTGGAGGGGACATGGAAGACGCGTACTTGTCCACGAGCTACCTTTTTGCGAACAAAGT
This sequence comes from Anisodus acutangulus, assembly GCA_029783415.1. Taxonomy (NCBI): domain Eukaryota; kingdom Viridiplantae; phylum Streptophyta; class Magnoliopsida; order Solanales; family Solanaceae; genus Anisodus; species Anisodus acutangulus. Next base: position 11,409,520 of record CM056489.1, read on the forward strand.
GGATATCCAATCTCTATATGTTTAGTGCGCTGGTGTTAAACTGGATTACCAAAAAGGTAGACAGCACTAATATTAGCACAATAAACCAATGTAGCCTTCTGAATAGGACAATGAAGCTCTTAAAGAAGATTACGTAACAAACAGGTTTCAGAGACTACATTGGCTACCCCTCGATACTCGACCTCTGCACTTGATCGTGATAATGTAGACTAACGCATCGCAGACCAAGAGACCAAGTTATTACCAATAAATATACAATAGCCAGACGTGGATCGTCTGGTATCCGGACAGCCACCCCAATCAACATCTGTATACGAGACAAGTGTAGACGTCGATGAAGGATATAAATGTAAGACATAGTCAAGTGTCCCCTGGATGTAGCGAATAATGCGTTTGAGCGCATTCATGTGATAAACCATGGGATCATGCATAAACAAACACACCTGATGTACGGCATACGTAATATATGGTCTCATGAAAGTAGGATACTGAAGAGCCCCTGTAAGACTGCGATAGTGGGTCGGATCCTCGTAAGATGAGCCAGTCGCAACACCCAGCTTGGATTTAGTATCAACTGGAGTGAAAGTAGACTTGTATGAGGACATACCAGTTCGCTCAATGATCTCAGCTGCATACTTCCGTTGTGATAAGAATAACACACCTGCATGACGAGTGACAATAATCCCTAAAAAGTAAATCAAGGCCCCCAAGTCTTTCATAGCAAACTCAGAACTGATCATTGTCATGATAGATGTTCGCAAAGCATCAGAAGAGGCAGTCAAGATAATATCATCCATATATAATAGTATATAAGCCAGGAAAGTACCACGACGATATATAAACAATGAATTATCAGACCTACTGTGTGAAAACCCAATAGATGAAACATAGTCTGCAAATCTCTTAACCAAGCCCTTTAGGCCTGCTTAAGCCCATACAAGGACTTCTTCCATAAACAGACATGATGAGGATATTTGGGGTCTCGAAAACTCAAGTGTTGATGCATGTAAACGGTTTCCTTAAGATAACCATGTAAGAAAGCATTCTTCACATCTAACTGATGAATAGATCATGCCTTGGAAAGAGCCATACTGAGGACAGGGCGAATGGTAGCTGGTTTGACCACCGTACTAAATGTCTCACCACAATCCACGCCAATCTGCTGAGTCTTATCATCACCTATAAGACGAGCCTTATGCCTCACAAAAGAACCATCCGAATTTTCTTTATGAATAAGAATACACATAGACCGAATAATGTTAACACCAGAAGGACGGGGTACCAACTCCCACATCTTATTTTCAATAAGAGCATCATATTCGTCGTTCATAGCCAATTTCCAATTCGGATTATTTAATGTAGACACTGGGTTACGGGGTAGGGGGATTTAAGAACATTAAAATTTAGATTAAAATGTCTTTTTGGATTAAAAATACTCCGTTGACTACGAGTGACTGGTATGTGACTCGGGGGAGAATTGAGTGGATTTTGGGAAAATTCAGGACGGGTGACGAACTGTCCAGCAGGCAATGAGCCTGCTGACACTGGAACGATAACTAGATGAGTGCACTGGGACATAGGCCACATCGACAGTTGTCTAGACGAGAGGCCCACTAGACTGATCTGATCCGGAAGGAACCGAAGGCGGGTAGTGCTGAGAGGATACTAGGCCAGCAGGCAGTGGGCCTACTGGTGGGGCAAGGGGTACGGTTTGGTCCAACAAATGATGTATAATATACGGTGGAACCCCGTCATCTAAAAAATTATACAAGTCAGGCACGGGACGACTCACTTTGGTAAATGGAAATTGGGTTTCATCAAATAGAACATGACAACTGATTATGATTTTATTAGGGGATAAATCAAAACACTTGTAACCACGATGATTTGACGGATAATCCAAAAACACACAAGCGGTAGAACGGGCTTGAAACTTGTTTAAGGTAGATGACGGAAAGAGTGGATAGCATAAACACCCCAAAACTCTAAGATGAGAATAAGACGAAACTTTATTATAGAGAATTTGGAGAGGAGATTTAAAAGCCAATCATTTGTTAGGAAGTATGCTAAATAGGTAAGTAGCCATTTGTAGAGCATGATGCCAAAAGAAAGAGGTACGGAAGCATGAGCTAATAAAGTACGAACAATATTATTAATCGTATGATTTTTTTGTTCGGCTTTCCCATTTTTAGGATGTATGAGGACAAGAGAAATGAAAACGATGCCATTAGCATTACAAAACTCTCGAAACACCCCATTATCATATTCTTTGCCATTATCATATTGAATATTTTTTATTTCACGTTCGAAGTGGGTACAGATGAATGCTCTAAATTTATGAAAGTGGAAAATACTTGAGATTTTTTTACTAACAGAATAGTTCATAAAAAATTAGAATAATCATCCAAAAAAAATGTAATAACGATGACCCACAAAACTTAAAACTGGAGATGTCCATAAATTGCTATGAATAATATCAAAAGGCATCAAAGTGCGAGATTGAGAGGCTACAAATGATAATCAAACATGTTTTCCTAACGGACAAGACGGACAAATTAGAGCATTACTCGTATCCTTACATTCAATAAAATTGTTGTTATTTAAAGAGGACAAAATCGACGACCCTAGATGACTCAAACGTACATGCCACAAGGAAGTAGAAAGAGCAGCAAAGGTGGATGGCATGACTAGACTCACGGAATTGGCAGTGGTGATTAAATAAAGATCGCCCCTACTGTTGCATCTCATGTGGTATCTCGGTTTTGAAATCCTTCACAGAAAATCCAAAAGGATCAAAATTAACAGAAACTCAATTATCAGTGGTGAATTTGCGAATATATACCAAATTTTTAATTAAGTTAGGCGCATGAAGGGTATTTTTCAAAACAAGAGGTGGATGGGGGGGGGGGGGTAAAGTTGCACTACCGTGACCACGAATTAGAATTGAATAACCATTACCAATAATAATACCATGTGTTTGCTCAAATTGGAATAAGACGATAGGATACCTGAGTTGGATGTCATATAGGAAGTGGCTCCGGTATCCATATACCAATTAACATCCGGGAAATTTAATCCAAGTGTGTGCATAGCGGCTTCAATATCCGTCGGAGTAGGGGCCGTTGCATGATGGGTTTGGGCAGGCCGAGGCCCAAGCACCCCTGCCTGTTGCCCCGGCCCAGATCCTGGTCTCGGATTGAACTGCTGCACTGGAAAATTAGGCATGTTGGGAAATTGGGCCTAGTTTCCCGGGTAGGCCGATTGCGGATCATAGGGGCCATGGGCCACCGGCCCAGTTCTAGGGCCATGGACCCCAGGGCTGCAGCCAGTTAGCTTGTGGCCCATTGCCTGAGGTCCACCCCCGTTATTCCCACCTCGGTTTACGCCATTATTTTTTTATTTTTACCATTTTTGCCTCCACCGTTGTTGCAATTTTGGCCTGAATTTTCAGAGAAGCGTCGGATGTTGTTATCATGATGACTGGATTTGCACTTGTAGCCGCCTTTTTAGCCAGCTGGCATCTTCCAACATAAGCATGGATCGGGCTTGATAGAACTGTGAGAGAGGATTACTTTGACGAATGAGAGTGCCAACGTCACTATAAGCCTCAAATAGGCCATCAACCATATGTATAACAAGACGATTATTTCTAACAGGCGCACCAACGTTGCGGAGTTGGTCCCCCAACTCTTTCAGATGTTTGCAACAGGATGAGACATTCAGAAAATCCTCCATGTTAACATGAGAAAATTCCTGCGCATGAGTAACAGCATGGGAGTTTTTGTTATCTTGGAATATGTCACACAACCTATTCCAAGTGTCCATTGTCATAGCATCGGGTTCAAGAATTGTTTGCAAGAGGTCCGTAGATATAATGGAATAAATCCACTGCAGAACAGTAGCATCAAGAGTAGTCCATAATATCGGGTCAACTTCTGGGGCAGGCTCCTTGCCTGTGGCTGAGGGAATGATATGATGAAGAACTTGATGCGAACGGGCATGAATCTTGAAAAGCTCTGCACACGTCGCATATTGGACGTTTTTATCTCAAGAACAATAGGGATATGGTTCTTGATGTTGTAAACTGCAAGGGCAGGATAAAACGTGTTCTTAGACATAGACATAACGAAAGAACAATAGGTGAAGAAGGAATTTGGAGGAGAAAATTTGGGAGGAGATGAGGTAATTAGGGCACGAATTTCGAGAGAGAAGCACGGAAAAAGAGGCAGCAGAAAAAGTCGATAGGATTTTGTGAACCTAGACTTCTGATACCATGAAAAAAATAATCCCTTGATTATTTTCATTAATGAAAGAGTATATATACAATTTACAATTTCTATAATAGAAAAATCATATTCCTATTCTACTCCCAAAATCTTATTCTAATTGTACAATAATTGTACAATTATGGTAAGTGTACAATTCTAATTTAACTACAACCGAACATTACCTAAAATAGACCACCAAACCGTGATATACACGGTATGTATACACCGTGTATATCATGGGTTTAACAACCCATCTTTGCTAAGTCAGCATGTGATATGCATGGCTTGTATACCGTGTATATCACGGGTGTTTATCAATATCAATTTTTATAAGTACTTTTAAATAATTTATATATTTTCTAAGCAAAATTTTATTTATCTCTAATAGGCTAATGTACTTTATACCTTAAGCCAATTTTTGAAAAGAAATCCATGAATTCAAACTCATTTATTCAAAGAAACAAGTATGAGATTTACCTAGATTTATTGTTTGTATTTCTTAAAATTTTATTAATTAAAATCATAAATCCTAAGATATTTTCTCCAAAATGCAAGAAAATTATAGCTACCACAATAAATGGGTAATAACGAATTATAAGATGAAAAGGGATAGAAAATTCTCTCATAATTGTATAAAAACACATGAAATAGAGAAATACTATTAGTTTTCTTCAAAACTGAAAAACCGACCCAAACCAAACCGACTACATCTACAACTAAGGGTGGCTAACGGGGCGGATCGGCTCGGTCCTTCCCCGACCCCGCTATAAAAAAAAAATCGGTACCAGGACTCGAACCGGGACGGGACCTGGGCTCGTCCCGCCTGGGCCCAGTTCGCCACAATCCCGCCAGCCCCGACCCACCCCGATCTCGCCCGACCCCTCCCCTTTGCAAAAAATAACCGTTGCACCAATGGATATTTTATATTTTGACTGTTGTGCAATGGATGTTTTTGGCCTCCCCCAACCCCCCTACCCCCTTAATATTTATTTTTAACTCCTAAGTTATTATATTTACACTTTAACCCAATTTTTCAACTATAAATACCTTATTTCTCTTCATCTTTCTCACAAATCTTCCTACAATCTCTCAATCTATCTCTCTATAAGTCTACATTATCTACTAAATATTTCATTTTATTTATTCATTTGGGAGTGAAGTTGGCAACTAGCTTGAGGATCTTCCATCGAGCAAAGTTTCAATTTTTAACATCTCGATTACACGTCGACGTTGAGTCGGCGTTTGGTACATTAGTTTCTTCATTAAATTATTATTGTTTCTTTATTTTATTTAGCACACATAATTTCATTTACTTTATTTATTTATTTGTACAATTAAAATGGAAGGATTAAAGTGTATGATTACGGGTAAGGGTAAGGGTTAGGTTTCTTCTAGTCATCCTATTCCTAGACAGGATGATTTGGTTGATACTAAAGTTTTCCTAAAATACCATTAGATTTAGACGATGAGATATTTTCTGGAACTCAACAAGACTTTAGTTTAGAAGATGATATAGATGATACACCCACTAATGTAGATGACACATTCACTAGTGCACCTCCAACCGAAACGTTTCTTATTCCCCCTAGTATGAGACGAGGCCCAACAATCACATTGAAATCACTTTGAAACCATGGAATTATGTTGGGAGGTTTAGGGAGAGAGTTAGGGAAATGTTTGGTTGAAAAATGGCCTTTGAAATCCTTTAAACCTGAAACAAGTCGGTCACCACCCAAATTGACGGTCCATACATTTTTATACAGTCCGTAGAAATGGACCATACAATCTGATATACAAAAATACGGTGAGGGCCCCATTTTTACAGTCCATCATTTTGGTCGTCAACCTAGAGAACAGGTTAATTTTGTTGTAACATATTTTCTTCGATCTGTTTAAATTCTATACACTCCGGTACCTTTATAAATAACCTATAAACCTTCATTATCCTTTCATAAGGTTGCACATCTTCCCGGAATACCGGTCTCCATCGACGACACGATGGAATATGGAATTACGAGGCATAACATCCTTCACCCAACGTTGGTGAGGGTGTTTGGTCACGATGGATTTTGTCTTGAAATTAATGATTACTTTCATAATTATTACTTTACTCCTCAAGTAGTTGAATGGCTAGGATTGTCTTGTGTTAGGAAAAGAGACCCTTATCGTGATACAATGAGATATTGGGTTGACAAAATGATGAAGGTATCCTTCTCTTGTGAGGATTATCAAGAGAAAGTGTGGTGTGAAGTACTTTCTATGGATACATGTGACTTGTGTTTGGGATTTTCTTGGTTGAAGTGCATGGGATTCATTATGAGCAAGATTGGCATAGATATGTAGCGGATGAAAGGGGGAAACTTCTATTTCCACATGTACCTCCAAGGAAAATCCCAAGTGTAAGGGTGCGGGAGCCCAATGTGAAATGGCCTATCTTGTGTATGGGAGCTAGTGGCAAAGAGTTTTACAAATAGGAACTCATGATGGATGAAATCTTTACTAGCTAACTTATTCACAAGAAAGGAAGATGGACTTAGCCCTTGGAACTTTTGAAGCAAGGCTTGCCAACTTTTAGAAGTACATGATCAAGAGCGCGAAGGAGATGGGAAGTCCAATTGAGGCTTGGGAGATCTTGAAAAGGCAGTTGAATAACTTTTATCCCGAGCCACATATAAAAGGGAATAGACCTAATGACAATTTTGAATTGAAGAAGCCAAAAGAAGAAAATCAAAATGATCCTTATGAGACCAATCGAGTCCTTTCACAAGAAGGGGAGATTACCGTACCCTTTCATATGCTAAAGAAGAAAAGGCCTCTTTGTGGAACCACAAAATCTAATAATATTGAGATACAAAAGATTGAGAGGAGCAAGGACGTGCAAAGTGATAACTCACGAGTGGAGAAAGGAGAGGATGTGTGGAGTGATGTGAGGGAGTTGCCACACAATCAAACTAACTTTTCTACTTATTTATATTATTGTGAAGAAGCTTTTGTAGGTACTCAAGAAAATGAATTTCTAAGAGTCTTCATGTGAAGAACTCATGTGCTTCAAATAGATAATGGAGACTAAACCCATCTCTTTACTTGGTCAAGCGAGCTTGCAATTGGGAGGTCAAGGTAAAGAAGATTCTTCGTGTAAACTTCAAGGTACAATAGCTAAACTCAACATTTCCAGCTCTTTAAATGAATAAATTTGTGATGTGAGTGTGAGTAGTAGCTTGTATTTATGTGAGCTTAATGATTCTTTACCATTGGATGATAATGTCGTTGTTGGGAGTGCTCATACACTAGTTGATCCTTTTGATGACCCAATTGATTCTTCTTACAAGATCAATTTGTGTCCATCTACTGTTGCCACTTGTGATTTAAATGATAGTACATTGTCATGTGATGAGGATGCTCAAACACTAGTTGACTTAAATTGTGGTAATCATATTAGTGAACCTTGTGAGCTTGACATGCTACCAGCTAGTGTTATTATTTGTTTTGATCAGCTTGTTTGTAATGTTAATTTACTAATTGAGGAGTCATGTGATGTGGTTAATTAGCCTCTAGTTAGTGATGATGTTGATGTAGTTGGTCCTTTGAAAGAATATGACACACACCCTTATTTGCTTCATATAAAAATGAGTCCCTTGGTCTAGTGTCATGTGATGGAACTCGAGATTGTGTTGGTGATATGTGTCATGTGGATAGTCATGTGAATGGAAGTGCTATGAAATATGACATTTATATTTTTTAGAATGAAATTGCATGCTTTGACTCCTCATTGTTTATTGATTCTTCTCTCTTTTAAGATAATGTCTTGTTTAATGATCACATGACTATTGAAAGTGAAGTGTCTAGTGGATTGTATTGTAATGTTGAAAGTGTAGCCACTTTGAGGGGCTAGAAGGTGTTTAAAAATCGACTATGGAATGATGACTCACTACCCTATGATGGTTATCTTCCCTTGGGGTATGATAACACATTTATGGGGATGAAGTGTTTTAAAAAAAAGGTGATGCTTATTTGCTAATTGATACTTGTTCTTGGTGTCGTTCAAACCTTAACATTGAGCTTGAATGTGTTCTTGAATCCAATAGTGCACTTACATATGAGGATGCCATTGATCAAGTTATTTTAAGTGACACATTTCTTTACTATTTGTTTGCATATGATGAGGAGAGTTATCTTGGTGATATGAGTATGTTGTCATCTTATAGTAGCCCTATATCAATAGTTAAGTTTGACTTTGATGTTGTGAATGATATTGATGATTTGTGCTATATTGATGATATTACTTTGGTAGATACCTTCCTTACAAAATTATTTTCTTGTGAGGTTTCATATTTTTGTGAGGAGGCATATGTGTCCAATGAGGATTTTCTATTTGATTATACATTAAGGGACATTGTCCTCTACTACTTGTTTGCTTATGATGACATTCATGCTTGTGTTGGGAGTGCATCTTATGTTGGGAGGAATTTGAATGGGGTATGTAGTTTTATTGACCATGATATGTGGATATCCTTTTCTTTTGACCCCGGTGAAATCTTAAACTTTTGTGATTGGTCTAGTTTGGAAATAGAGGATAATTTGTGCTTTCATGTCTATAAGAACCAATGTGATATTTTCTATTTGGTAATTTGAAACCATTGGTACTTTTATGATATCCACATTTCATGATCTTTGGGATATCCAATTGCGTCATGCTCTATGTGAGAGCTTGTTCTTCATAAAAGTTGTTGATATCATTGGCTATATCACAAGTTTGTGCATCCTTGACATGTTGGTAGATTGGTTTACACTTACACGAACCCTCATGCTTTGAGGACCATGTTGTTGTTTATCTTTCTTATGGTGTCGCAAGGTTTAGATTCGAGGATGAATCCTTTTCAAAAAAGAGAGAATGATACAAGTCGAGCTTCATTAAGAATATGCACACCAAACCGAGCTAGGGATCACTACTTTGAAGGCTTGCAAGGTGTTGGAATGAAGGCTTGAATCTCAAGAATGTGCTAAAGTGGAAGTATAGACCTCCATTTGAAAGAAATAGGGAGAAGAAGGTTATTTATGCAAATGAGATCTATTTTATAAATGCAAGTTTTTCATCAGTTGATAAGACTACCAAACAAGGCCCTTACTTCATTAAGGTTATTATTGTAACAGCTATAATAGTCTTCCTATTCTAGTTAGTATAAATATTACCTTAGTTTATTTCATTACTAGATTTTGATGAATACGAATATTAATGTTGTTCTCTAGAGAGAGACTTGAGAGAGGCTTGGTGAAGCTTTTGTTGAATCTTGTTTTGGAAAAGATGGTTGAAAGGGGTTGATTACAATTCCCTTGAGGTCCACTTCATAAGTTTAGGTGCTTGTTTTAGTTAATTCAATTGAGGTCTTAAGCTTTCATATATGTTTTGGTGTTTTTGATTCCAACTGTTGTGTCTACCTTCTATAATTAATTTCTTCTTATTTCTTCCATATTCGATATTGTATAATGAGGAAAGGATCACTTTTGTGAATGGGCCGGGTCGGCTGGAAGCCCGCATTTGCAAGCAAAGTCTCGCATTTGCGAGGCTCTTATTTGCGGAAAAGGGTTCGCAATTGCGAACATCGCTAGGCAGAGATATTTAAAATGCCCCATTTCGACTTAGCTCATTTTATTCTCATATTTTGAGCTTGAGATCTCGGTTTGGAAATTATTTTGAGAGGATTTTTAAGGTTCTTCAAGAGGGTAAGTTTTTAATCACTCACTTATGATTATTCTATCGATTATTAAGGGATTCCATGTTAGATATCTTGATTTAGGTTGGGGATTTTTGGGGAAATATACCCTAGGCTTGAACAAAAAGGAATTTCTTCAATTGATCATGAAATTGATATTAGATTTGGATGATTTTTTATATCTAGGCTCCATCGATGTTGGGTAAATTGATATCTCATGATCCTATTTTTGGGTGACTTTTTGAGTTTGGGAGTTTTATATAGCAATATGGGTATCATTAGCATCGTGTGTTAATGTATTATACATATTTGAATAGATTTGCACCTTTCGGAGGCGTTACGAAAAGGCAAAGCTTTGTTGTGATCCTCATACTCCTATTCCATGCAAGTTGAGACCGTGTACCTTGTTTAAAGCATTATAGTTGATCTAATTAACTAAATAAATGGGTGTAATGGGGTGATCAAGGGGGTCCTGATACTTGTGAAGTGATGAACACTTGTATCAGGTACGAGTGTCATATTGCAAGAACTTGAGCTATTTAAATTGTCTAGTTGGTCTGAATGCCATGCTTTGGATATTAGCTGATTGAATAACACGATCCTTTGGATATGTGATTGGGGTATGAAGCTTGTACATTTCGTATCATTATTATATGCATGTCTTATCTGTGATCATGTGTTTCTAGCACTCATTCATATTCGTTTAAAAGTGAAAAAGAAGCAAAAGATCGAGTCTTTATTGTGTAAATGGCTAAAGGTCAGATCTTTGTGGTATAAATTGATTAAAGATTGAATCTTTATTGCATATCTTATATTTTTATTGTTGTGCATGTCATATTAATGTTTCATGTGGTATCTCATGCATGATATACTTGAGGATACATATGTGAGTCCGAGAGAAAATGATTCTGGATGGAGTGATGCGCTGATATAAGCCCGAGTTGCTAGAGACATGTATTTTGCGCGTTGTAACGACTCAAAACCCGAAGGGAAATAATCTCGGTGGTATATGAACCTCGCGAGTCCCACATTGGTCACAATTCGTTAATGTTCGAATTTGTGTGTACCGGTGATGGAAAGGCCTTGCATTGCATCGCATTGTATTTCATTTGAATCTCATAACATTACATCTATATTCTGTGTTTAGTACATGATTGTGGATTAAATTCTATTGTCCTATCTATGAGGAAACCTTGTCATACTTGAGGAACTAAATGCTATAACCTAGGTTTGGACTAATGATTTCCGCGAATTAGTGTATTATTTTTATTATGACAAACTAATGGCGGTTAGTGTGGAAGTAATAATCGGGAGGCCAACCCTCGTCTCCGTTTAAGATAGGGTCAATCGACGATGTTGCTGAGTACATATTATTTCACGTCCTCATGCTACACTTGTTGCATCATTTTGTGTGCAGTTTAGTTCCTAGTACTAGCGGAACGCGTGATTTCCCTTCTCGTTGAGGAGCTCGTTTGGACGATTTAGGGTGAGCCACTAGAGAGATTCATGGCACCGGATCCTCCCTCTTATCATTTAATTTATGTCTTTTATATTCAGACAACTTATATATTTTCGGGATGTATTTCAACACTTGTAATACCTTCTAGTTAGTTATTGTACTCGTGACACCAGGTTTTGGTATTTTTGTACTCCTCATATTTGGATATTATATTGGATCTTATTAAAGACTTAAAAACTTGTTTACTTTATTATTTTTGCATTTGTTTCCTTATTCAATTTAGGGTAAATCTAACTCATGCGAGTTGGTGTCATCACGACTTTTGATTTTTGGTCGTGACATACCAGGAGCATATTATACAGGACCGCTCTAACAGGTAAACCAAATTAAAATTTCAAAAGTTGTAATTATCGAAGAAATAGGGGGTGGCTCATGTAGTAAGTCCATATGAATAAGTGGATGAAACGGAGAAAATAGAAAAAGATTTGGGGGATGAAACTGAGAAAATTGAAGAAGAGTTGGGGGTGAAACGGTGAAATTTGATGAAGAAAGTGGTGAAGCACAAAGTAAGGGAGAAGTCACAAAGAATCCCACAGATGAAGTAAGTTAATCTGTTGGATTGAAATATGCTAATGATAGGATAAGTTTTGTAGGTAGTGATGATAGGACTGAACTGGGGAAGAACCATGAGAAATTGAAAAATCTGTAGAAGAGGAAGTTGTAAATGTGATGGGAAGCATGGGTGAGGGTGATGAGAAAATAAAGGAGGTAGCTTCAGAGCATGAACCCTCTGATCGTCAGATGCCTACGATCGGTATATATATGAAAGCTCAGACGGAGAGTGTTAATTCTCAGGGAGAATCACCAATTGCCAATACCCATGTTCACATGGAATAAGTTGAGGCACCTTTTTCAATAGTGCGAAGAGACACTCTTATGGAGCATGTCTCTCAACATAATCCAGGTGAAACTGTTGCTTCTGATGATAAAGTTCCCATTACTAAGTTTTCTGTGAAGAAAGTAGATCAAGACTTACAAAGGCATTAGGTGAGCCCATCTTAAGGTCTTATACGGAAATAATTGGGGAAGAGAATCTTCAGCAGAACCCAGAACTCCTCACACTAGAGGTTAAAAGAGGAAGGTTGAGGAAGAGCTGAAAAAGAAAATGCAAGCGAGGAAAAAATGCACTGCTTTCAGAAATAGAGTTGTTAAGCCTGCTTCAAAACCATTGGAAGAATCTACGAAGGAGAAGGTAGAGAGGGAGAAGAAAAGAAAAGAAAAGGGAAGGTTGTAGCAACTCCACCGTCAAGACAAAAGGCAACAAAGAAATAGGTTAGCAAATATGTTTCATCTAAGTGGAAATCTAAGTTCAAGCTGGTGGATCAGCCAACTGAGAGTGAAAAGGATAAAACTTCTGAGTATGAGGATCAAGACTTTAAGAATATTGAAAGTTACTATGACTCAAAAGAGATAATGGATCCAGCCAAGAAGAGGGTCCTGACAATCAAGAGGCAATCTGTGCTGAGAGAAAAAGTAGTCTCTGGTCATAGAGGGCCTAAGATGGCTACGTTACAGGAGAAGATAGAGCATCAAGTGTGGAGTTACCTCTTCCTTCCAAGAGAAGAGAAGATAAAGCTATGCAAGGAACATGTGACTGCATTCTATGTAAATGCTACTTCTAATGGAGAGCAAATCACTAGCAATGTGCTAGGTGTTGAAATCACCCTAAATGCTCAAAGGTTGAGAGAAATTCTGTGAGTGCCCTTTGTGGGTTGGGAGAAGAATGCAGAGAATAAATGACTATCACTCCAAGGGATAACAAGTGCCTTGGATATCACAATGAAGTTCACAAGCAACCCAGCAGCTACGCAGCACAAAAGGGCACTAAAAATGAAATTCCTAGACTTTATCAACTATATTTTGAACTAGTTCATCGTATGATTGTACCTAGGAAGGAGGGGAGGGCTGAGGCAAGTTTCTTGGACATGGCACTCATGAAACTTCTTGACATTGGTGTCCAAGTAAATCTGCATGGTCTCATGATTCAGCACATGTACATGATATCTTTGCAGGAAAATAAAGGTCATGGACTGGTGTATAGCTTATTCCTATTTGGTGTACTTCGATTAAGAAAATATTTCTTTCTTGACTAATCATTCAATATCGAAAATTCATTAATCTAATTAATTTAAATTCATATCTTATTGGCTCATATAAAAGAAAAACATTTCTTAAAGTGAATTAACTCAATTGTTTCTTAAACTGAAATTTCAAAGGATGGATGGTTACACTTGATGAAACAATGCATTGTCTTGTTTCCTTTCATGATGTTGAAGCTTGCCTAACCCTTGTTTTTAGGTTTCTCACTTTGTGTTTGGAATCTGTTTTGGGACCTGACTCATCCGGATGCGCACTCGAAAGTTTCAAATTGGAAGATAAAAAACTCTTTACTAAAAGCGACTTCATATCTAATACTCATACACGAGACTTTTGATTTAAGATGGAGAAGTATTTTCCACTCCATTTAAAACCTTTGGTGCTCATATGTCAAATTTCACTTGCAGTTAAGAATTAAAATATTTACTGTATTAAAAAAGAAATTTGTTTAAGGAAGAATCAATATGTGAAACTTTTAAAATAAATGTAGGTAGATAACGACTTTATGACTTTGACTCAAAATATTAAACAAAAACGGTCTATTAAATGCGTAATTGTATGAGCAAGAGTAACAGCCAAAACACAAGTGTAGCAATTAAGATTTAATAATACGTATACCATAAAACATAACGTTTCAACATCAATCTAAGATGTATCTAGAAGCAACAATCTTCATAATTCCCATACAATAAAAAGAAGAAGAAAAATCTGTTTGGAAAGAACGGAGAAGAAAAAGAAATGAAAACCAAAAGAGGAAAATAAGCTCAAGTGAAATATACAAAATTAGTGATGTTTGCTTCAAATTTATCAATTTTTTTTATCGATTTGTTGCAGAAACTGTTTTATCAACCAATTACCAAAAAAATAAAATATTTCATTTTTTGCAAAGTTAAATATTAGGATTGATTAAGTTGGTTTTTAAGCAAATAATTTTTCTTTTTTTTCATGTTTGATTGAAAATAGCTTTTTGCAACAAAAAAACAAAGATCTCTATAGCTTTTCGATGTTCTTCTGACGTCTTCCCCTTTATTAAGTAAAAAAAAGTCACCATTTTTACCTTCTATAAACCCCTCTTTGAGTTGCTGCAATTTTCTATTCCTCCTGAGCTGTCTTACCGTATTTAAAATGACTTCGAGCATCCAACTTCACTATTACTGCATGCTCCCTCCTTCTTCGACACTTCTTAGTCCACAACAGACATGGTCTTCTCTTGATCCATTTAAATCACACCCTTGCAGATCCAATGACCAAGAAAGAACACTTTCGTTTTATGTTTTTTTTGTTGCAAAACTCCTTTCCCGAATTTTAAAACAAATTCCACTTGTTTATTTCTTGTTTTATGCAAACCAAACAAAGAGGAAAAAAAATTCTTTTTCAAATTTTATTTTTATTTTTAAAAGTACAAGTAAGAGAAATATTTTGTAGCACACCTTAAAATTCCACATTGGAGTTGGATTTGTGACGAAAGCTTATTATTAGTGAATATTAGTAGAATATTCACCATATATTTTGTAATTATTAGTGTTGTATAATTATAGTAATTATAAGATCTCATTTTTATTCGGATTCCACATTGTACACACTATATGTATTGTATTAATGAGAAAGGCTCCCCAAGGAAGATTAATACATATCAGTATGCGGATATATTCACTAAAGGACTACCTAGACAACTATTCCTCAACTTCAGATTCAGTCTAAGCGTCTGGCCTCTTCCCGCTGGCCAACGGGCCGGGCCGGGACGAGTCATGATCGGGTCGGGGAGGGACAAGTGGGATTCGCCGAAGTCCCGTCCCAATCCCGGTCCCGTCGGAATCGGGGCGGGGAGGGATTTTTTTTCCGCACTTAATTTAAAAAATAACATATATAAACAACTCAATAATTGAACAAGATAGTGTAATAAAAATATCTCAATGTTGTTTTTGTGCCTCTTATATTATTTAATAGACATATGATTTTTATTGATACAAATACAATTCTCAAAATTGCAACTTTGTGGTGTTGTTCAAAAGTTGCAAATTAAATAGTAAAATTGCAATTAAAAAAATTACATTTTGAAAAAAACATGTTCTAGTTTCTTGATAATTTCATGTGGTTCTTCGGTTGGAATTGATATTTGTTGGTCAAATTGTTTCACGTCGCTTCCACCACCTTCGGATAAGATTTCGTTGTAGTTTTCGTCTTCTTCTTTGTTGATCTCCGGTTGACCGCACCTTCTCCGCTCCGCTCATATCCAATCTCTAAATAATACTGCAATCGACAAGCTGTCTCCGACTAATGAGTGTTTGTGCTCTCCTATTTGATATCTGCCGGCAGAAAAAGCGCTTTCAGACGCCGTTGATGACGCTTGAATGTTCAAAACATCTCGGGCCATCATTGAAAGTGTCGGAAAGGTCTTCTCATTCCCCCTCCATTATTTCAGCAAGTCTTCACGTCCTTCTTCATTGAGAACTGCTTGGTACGGTACAGAACCCTGCAAAACAAAAATATCAAACTCACTAATTTGGTTAGTAGCGTTACGGTCGCTTATTCTATTTCTGAGGCTTTCAATACTAGCCACATAAACAACATGTCTTTTGTGAGGTTGTGTTGAAGAAAAAGAAGAAAAGATGGTATGGAAGCCGGTAGGTTGCTAGCACTTTCTTGTTGGTAAAACTTAAATACTTTTTTGCATTCGGCTTCTACGCTAGACAACACTTCTTCTTTAGTTTGTTCAATAGGTGGTGGGTGATTTGGATTTTTGGGACTTGGAGGTGACAGTACTGCTATACAATCATAAATAGTTTCAATAAGTGATTTAGTACCGTCTATTTTAATAGTCGGATTTAATACAACACCAATAATATAAATAGTGGGAATAGGAATAAAATATTTTTAATAGCCTTATAAGCTAATTTATCCATATATTCATTAAGCATTAAAAATATTAGAGTTATATAAAACAACATGATTGAAATAGTAGGATAATATATATCAAAAAATTCTTTTGTTGCTTGAAAAAATTTCTCTAGAAATACAATAAGTTCGGAAATTTTTCCCTAATCGCTATCTACAACCATATCAGCTGGATTTTGATTATGAGAGTTAAAAAATAAAGTTATAGGTTTTCTATAGTCATAAGCAACAAGTTGTTGCTCGTATAAAGAATTCCACCTAGTGGGTACTTCTTCTGGAATTTTTCTATAAGGTAGTTGGCAATCGTGACAGTTTTATATTCTTTTTTTCATTGTATTTTATTATTTTTAAAAATAAAGTTTATAGCAAATTGTATTTTACTAAGAATGTCTTCAAGAAGTGATAGACTATCCTTTACAACTAAGTTATATATATGGCATGCACATTTTATATGAAAATGATCTGAAAAAGATGGAGTTAAACTATTTTTTAAAATTGTAATAGCATAATTGTTAGAAGAAGCGTTATCTAATGTAATAATAATAATTTTATCAGTTATTCCGTAATAATTGCACACTTGATAAATCTTTTCTGCAATAAAAGTACCAGTGTGCCTATCATCTATATATCTATACGCTTAGATACGTTTTTGCATACACCATTTATAATATATCAAATGACAGGTTACCGTTAAATAATCATGGTCGTTAGTACTACGGCCTATATCAGAAGTGATAGCCACTTTGCCATTAAAATGATATAATGAATAATGTAAATATTGTTGATATTCATGTGCAAATTTAAATACATCTCCCTTAACAGTTGATCTAGGAAAATCGTTAAAAGCAGGATTATACATTTCTCTAATGTAATGAATAAAACCAGGAGATGAAGGAAATGAAAAAGGCAAACCCTTCACATCAACTAATTTTGCTATTGCTTCCCTATCTCTATGTTTATTGTAATTAGGGCCTACAATTCCCCTCGTCGTGGGGTTAATTTGACCCTGTACTTGATCTGGGATAGTATGTGAACCTTGTCCCGATGGAGCGGGCGTTTGCTCACTCGGTTTTGAAGCCTCGTATTGGGCATACCTAGCTGGATGAGCCCTTGCTACGTCTCTCATTAAACCCCACGTCCCACCGTGACCTTTTCCAGTTTTAAATTTTAAAACATCTTTACAAAATTTACATCTAGCTACTTGATTCTCTACTCCCTATCAAAAAATGTCAATACATCTGATTTTAATGGTCGTTTTGGTGGACCTCGTCTCATACTAGAGGGAATATGAGGCATTTCAGTTGAAGGTGCACTAGTGGGTGTGTTGTCATCTACATTAGTGGGTGTACCATCTAGATCATCGTCTAAATTAAAGTATTCTTGAGTTTCAGAAAATAGCTCCTCGTCTAATCTAATGGTATTGTAGGAAAATGTTCAGTATCAACAAAATCATCATGTGTAGGAATAAGATTCTGTCTAGAAATAGGATGACTAGAAGAAGTACCATTATCCTTGTTGCCCCTACTAGAAGAAGCCTGACCCTCACCCGTAAGCATACGTTTAAATCCTTCCATTATAATTATACTAATAAATAATTAAAGTAAATAAAATTAAGTGCGCTAAATAAAATAAACAGACAATAATAATTTAATGAAGGAACGAATGTACCAAACGCCGACGTGTAATCGAGAGGTTGAAAATTGAAACTTCGATTGATTGAAGATCATCAAGCTAGTTGCCAACTTCACTCTCAAATGAATAAATAAAATTGAATATTTAGTAGACAATGTAGACTTGTAGAGAGATAGATTGAAAGATTGTAGGAAGATTTGTGAGAAAGATGAAAAAAAAATTAGGTATTTATAGTTGAAAAAATGGGTTAAAGTGTAAATATAATAACTTATGGGTTAAAAATAAATATTAATGGGGTAGGGGGTTTGAGGGAGGGGGAGGCCAAAAATGGTCGTTGCACAACGACCAAAATGTAAAATGGTCGTTGGTGCAACGACTATTTGTGCAAAGAGGGGGTTTATGGTGGGATTGGGACCGGGTCGGGCCTGGTGGAACTGGGGCGGGCCGGGACGAGACCATGTCCCTTCCCGGTTCGAATTCCGATACCGCAATTTTTTTTAAATGTCGGGGCGGGACCGGAGCGGTGTCGAGATGGGACCGAGCCGACCCGGCCCACTGGCCAGCTCCGACTGAGGGGTGTATTAGTGAATATTAGTAGAATATTCATCATTTATTTTGTAATTATTAGTGTTGTATAATTATGATAATTATAAAATTCTTTTTAATTTATGATTCCTCATTGTACATATTATATATATTGTATTAATGAAAAAGATTTCCAAAAAGAAGATTAATACAATTATATACTTATAACTGAAAAATAAACCGTGAGTCATATGCCCAACAACGGTCAATGTCTGTTCCACTTTGTGGACCACAGGGTCCCCGCCACCCTCTCCACCTCACGCTATAGTATTTACATCAACATTTATTCCCTAAAGGAAAAATGGTCAAAAACACCTTTATTTTCCTATATGAAATATTTTAATTTGTCATTTGTTGTACTTTGTGATAATTATCATTAGCAAAACATCTCACTTTTTGTTCACAACTCTAACGAAACTCTAAATCGAATGTATTACGTAGTCTAATTTCATATCATATACAAAAGTATAGATTATAATTAATCAGATTTGAGAGAATAAATAATACTAATCATTTAGTATTCAAATATAAATATAACATCTTAATATTCACATGTATATTTTATAAAGACATCTTAATCTGAATAAGAAAAATAACCCTTTAACTTAATTATAAAGAGACAACTCATTAAGAGACCGTTTTGGTTTTACATATCCCACATTCAATGTGGGATAATAATGTCAAGATTAGTTGTTTCTAGATAATGATATCAAAAAATAATATTGCCCTATGACCTTTTATGATTCACTTACATTGAGAGTTACTAAGTTTGAAGCAAAACTTTACCAATTTTATCGTACACCTCATTTTTAATTCAATAAATCAAATAAAGCCTGGTAGTAAATAATTCAAAAATATTATCCCAACATCAATACCACATATCAAGTTTTTAGGAGGAAGTAAGATCTTATGTCCTCTTATAATTTGAACAGAAGAAAATAACTTTCAGATTTTTTATTGATAAAAAATGAAGATCTTTGGTAAGAAGATCATAAAATTTTTAAAAAAATTGTAAAGGGCTAAAAATAATTTATCCCAATTTTTAATGTCTCAAATTTTAAAAATTGAGCTTTTTCTTAATCCTCGTTAATTAGGTACAAAAAACCTTAACTCACCCCACCTTAAACTACCAAGGAAACTAACGTGGTCTCCACTCCGCAGGCCCCACCCCCACCCTGCAACTAACCCCACTTTCCTCTGTTCACTCACATTTCCCTATATTCTCTCTCTGCAATCAATATAAGCAAGTCACGGCCAAAAGTAGGTAAAAAGCAACTAAATAAATAAATTCCCCAATTACCTACTAAAATTAGTAGTTGTTCCATAAAATAATTACTCCTACATGTACTTTACTCCTATCAATCTACGCCAACCTAACAGCTTATTTGGATGGTTGTTACTTATTGTATTATATTATGTTATTAATTTAAATATAATATTTTATTAATTATTATTTAAATTTTATTATATCATATCATTAAATTCATTGTGAGCTAACGACAAAAAATCCTACTATGTATTATCAATTTGAAATGAAGATATCCGGGATAAGGTGGGAGTGATATCGGCGGAGTACAAGATGCGAAAAACGAGACTGAAATGGTTCGGACATGTGGAGAGGAGATGCACGGATGCCCCAGTATGACGTTGTTTTATGTTGGCTATGGATGGTTTCAAGAGAGGTAAGAGTAGACTGAAGAAGTATTGGAGAGATGTGATTAGGCATGACATAACTCAACTCCAGCTTACAGAGGACATGACCTTAGATAGAATACTATGGAGGATATGAATTCAACTAGAAGGATAGTATGTAGTTAGGCGTTGTCTAGCTTATCCTTCCATACTAGTAGTCGTAATATTACACTTGTAGCTTCTTATTCTTAGATTTTTGTTACTATCTATGGTTTCTTCCACTTCGATTAACATATATTTCGTTGTAGTTACTGTCCTTTTTTCAGAGTGATTTGTCATGCTATCTTTAGTATTTTGTCGTGACTTCTCTTTCATTATATGCTTTCCATTTTTTTCCTTGAGCCAAGGGTCTATCGGAAACAATATCTCTACTTTCAAAGGTAGGAGTAAGATATGTGTACACACTACCCTCCACAGACCCCACTTATGTGATTATAACGAGTATGTTATTATTGTTGTTGTTTCATTACGGCGGGGAAAATAACGACTTTTGAATGTCTGTGTGTGGATTTAGAGGAAAATTTGGGGATAAGAAGTTGTACAGACTAGCCAAGGTGAGGGAGAAGAGGGCTCTGGACTTGGATCACGTGAGGTGCATCAAGGACGAGGATGACAAAATACTGATGGATGACGCACATATTAGACGGAGATGGTAGTCTTACTTCCATAAACTCTTGAACGGAAAAGAAAATAGAGACATTGTGCTGGGAGATCTGGAGCAATATGGTAGGTACCGGGATTTTGGGTATTGTGGAAACATTAAGGTTGATGAGGTTCAGAGTGTTGTTCGCAGGATGCGTAGGGGACGAGCGACCGGGCCTGATGAGATCCCGATTAAATTTTGGAAGAGCGCAATTAGGGCAGGTTTGAAGTGGTTGACAGGGTTGTTTAACGTCATTTTTAAGACGACAAGAATGCCCGAAGAATGAAGATGGAGTACAATGATTCCGTTGTACAAGAACAAATGTGATATTCAGAGTTGCAACAACTATAGAGGTATCAAGTTGCTAAGCCACACTATGAAAGTTTGGGAAAGAGTCGTGGAGATGAGGGTGAGAAGAGACGTGTCTATCTCCGAGAACCAGTTTGGGTTCATGCCGGGGAGTTCGACTAAAGAAGCAATTTATCTTATTAGGAGGTTGGTGGATCGGTGTAGGGAGAGGAAGAGAAACTTACATATGATTTTCATCGACCTCGAGAAGGCATACGACAAAGTCCCAAGAGAAGTTCTATGGAGATGTTTGGAGGTTATAGGTGTACCTGTGGCGTATACTAGGGCAATCAAGGATATGTATGATGGAGCCAAGACCAGGGTACAAACAATAGAAGGAGACTCAGAGCACTTTCCAGTGATGTTGGGGCTGCACCATGGATCAACTCTTCTATTTGCCTTGGTGATGGATGGACTTACGCGACAAATCCAAAAGGAGGTGCCATGGTGTATATTATTCGCAGACGACATAGTCCTGATTGATGAGACTCGCAGTGGAGTGAACGCTAATATGGAGGTTTGAAGACAGACTCTGGAGTCTAAAGGGTTCAGGCTGAGTATGACCAAGACATAATACTTGGAGTGCAAGTTCAGTAACGGGAGCGGCCTTAAGACATGCGTGGATGTGAGGCTTAGTACTCATGTCATTCCAAAGAAAGGAAGCTTCAAGTACCTCGGGTCTATTAACCAAGGCAATTGAGAGATTGGTGACGATGTCACACATCGTATTAGGCCAGGGTGGATGAAATGAAGGCTCGCCTCTGGAGTCTTGTGCGATAAAAATATTCCACCAAAACTTAAAGGCAAGTTCTATAGGGTTATGGTTAGACCGACTATGTTGTATGGGGCAGAGTGTTGTCCGGTCAAGATTTTGCATACCCAAAAGATGAAAGTTGCGGAGATGAGGATGCTAAGATGGATGTGTGGGCATACAATGAGGGATAAAATTAGAAATAATGATATCCGAGATAGAGTGAGAGTTGCCTGGGTGGAGGATAAGATGCGGGAAGTGAGGTTGAGATAGTTCGGGCATGTGCAGAGGAGAGACACAAATTCCCCAGTGCGGAGGTATGAGAGGTTGGCTATGAACGAGTACATGATGGGTAGAGGTAGGCCGAAGAAGTATTGGAGAGAGGTGATTAGACGGGATATGACGTATGCGCAACTCACTGAGGACATGACCTTAGATATGTGGTTATGGAGGACACATATTATGGTAGAATGGTAGTAGGTAGTCCAACGTAGTCCTACCTACGCTTACAAACTAGTAGTTGTAGTGTTATTATTGTAGGCCCGCTTAACATATCATACTAGTAGACACAATATTGCTTTATAGTCCCTTGTCATTTGATTTATGCTGCTATGTGTATTTTGTTTGTCTTATTTACATGCATTAGTTATTGTTTCTTTTTCAGAATTCGCTATCATGGCTTAGTCGCTTTGTTTGTCTTACTTTGCTTGTGCTTGTGCTTTGACTTGAGCTGAGGGTCTCTCGGAAATAACCACTCTACCTACCAAGGTAGAGGTAAGATCTGCGTACACTCTACCCTCCCTAGACCTCATGTTGTGAGATTTCACTGGATATATTATTATTGTTGTTGTTGTTTGTTTTCGTTTATTATTTAATAATAATCATATTTTATCATTTGCCCAGTCTTTTTTTTAATAGATGGTATGTGGTATTATATAATGATCGAAATCAATACAATCTATTTAAATATTATAAATAAATAAAAGAAAAACCACAAAAGTGGCTGTATTGGTTCAGCGAATGATTTCCCACATGGAAGACTTGATATTGATTCCCCTCGCCAAAGTTATGGCACATTCACAAAATCAGAAGTCTTTTGATCCCATGCAGTCATTGCCAATGGGTGTACAACCTAACGCTGGTAAACTAGAATGTAAAATACCAGGGATTTGCTATTCCACGTTTGATTTCTACTCAAAGGTTTCAAATTATTACCGTCCCATTTGGAGAATGACCCCGTGTGACACGACTGTTCAGATTGAGTTGGGTTAGGTCTCTAAAAATCTTCTCAATCTGAATTTATTGCATGTAGCTTGCCTAGTATGATTTACATTTCATGTGTGCGTGTTATTACCCATTGGGGGTTCCTAGTTTACAAAAAAAATAAAATAAAACAACCATCCAAACAAAGTGTAATTAAATCCACCCCACCCACCCCGCCCCCACAACAGAGAAAGAAGAAGAAAACAAAAGCGACCAGACACAAATGTACAGAGAAGCAAATAAGCCTCTCTTTACTTTTTTTCTGTTCTGTCACTCTTGTTTCATGGCAAAACCCTAAAACTTTTATTCCCTCCAGATCTCATCTGTATATTCAATTATTGAGTTATCTTCTTGATCTGAGCCAACCCACTTTCTTGATTCCACTGTTTCTACCTTTTTTGTTGCAATGTTTATATTCTTTACTTTAATTTATTGAACCCCAGAAGGGAAAATGTCTGCTTCATTAGCTGCATTTGAACGTCCAAGAATTGGTTCTTCAAATACGGTAACACTTCTTTTCTTTTTATATACTTCTACTTATTTGTCTTGCTTAGTTTTGTTTATTGGAAATGTAAGAAGTTTGAAAAAAAAGAAGAGAAAATTTGGGGTCATTATGAAGTCAATGATAGCTTTATTCTGAGGCAAGCGTCTATCAGAAACATCTCTCTACCTCGCAAGTTCCCAGACCGTACCCCGCGTGTGGAATTACACTGGGTTTGTTGTTGTTGTTGTGAAGTCAATGATAGTTAAATGAGTTTCATTCAGAAAAAAAATGTTTCTTTTATTGGAGTTGCAATTGTTCAATTAATATCATTATATTCCAGCAGAACACATTTTATCTCAGTACTCAATAATTTGTCTTCTTGTGCTGAGGGTCTACCGGAAAACAACCTCTCTACCTCCCAAATCCCAAGGTAGGGGTAAGGCCTGCATACACTATAGTCTCCTCAGACCCCATTGTTTAACACGATAGGAAGATTAAGAAAGGTAGTCAAATGATTTTCATTCAGAAAACTTAGTTCTTTAATTTGGGTAATAATAAAGGGGTAGCTCGGTGCACTAAGCTTCTGCTATGTGCGAGGTCCGGAGAAGGGTTGGACCACAAGTGTCTGTTGTACGCAGCCTTACCCTGCATTTCTGCAGCTTTTTCCACCGTTTGAACCCGTGACCTCATGGTCTCATGGCAGCAACTTTACATGAATTTGGGTAATACTAGTTTTACATAAAAGATTGAATCTTGGTTGAACTGCGATAATAGGTAAAGTTCTTTTCTTTTTTGCTACTATTTATTTTTCTTGCTAGGTTTTGTTTGTTGGAAATTTATTATGTTTGGAAAAAAAAGAAGAAGAAAAAGAGTAGTTTTGGGGTCATTGTGAAGTCAATGATAGTCAAGTGAGTTTCGTCTAGGAAAAAAAATCTTCTTTTGTTGGAGTTGCACTTGTTTAACCCAAAAGGAAGACTAAGAAAGTGAAAATTTTGGTTCTTTAATTTGGGTTATATTAGTTTTACCTAAAATATTGTATCTTGGATGAACTGTGAGTAAAAGGTAACTATACCACAATCTCAGACTAATTAGGGTGAATTATCCAGTCTGTTCACTGAAAAACCGAAGTTTGTTAAAAAGCTTATAGACCCCTTAACTATCCTTCTTTCTTCGAGGCTTCACAACTCCAACCCAAATTAAAATGAGCCAGTTCAATTCATACTGCAAACAACCCAAGTTATTCAGCTTTGACAAGAAAAGCAAATATGATATGGGGAGGTTACTAATCTTTGGGAATGTGAGCTGTAAAGGAAATGCAAATAGCTTGGTTCCTTTATTCTGTTAATAGCTAGTAATAGTATTTTGTTTCTTGGTTTTCTTTGCTCCAGTGAGAAGGTGTGAGAGATTGACTCCTATCGGAGTTAGGAGAGGTGAGGTAGGCCGAAGAATAACTGGGGGAGGTGATTAGACATGACATGTCACAACTTCAGCTAACTGAAGATATGACCTTAGATAGGAAGATATGGAGGTCAATGATCTAGGTAGAATGTTAGTAGGTAACTTAGTGTTGTCTATTTTTGTGTCAGAGCGATAGGGGCTAGCCTCCTTCTCTTCTCTTCTTCTTTTTAGTAATATTATTTAGGTATTGCGTAGTTTACTTAATCTTCAATGTGTACTACTATATGTTGCTGCACTTGTCTTGTATCTTGGTATTTTGTTATTTTATTTTTGTACAATCCCGTGTTAGTACATTTCTTTGAGCCGATGGTATATCGGAAACAACCTCTTTACGTCACAAAGGTAGGAGTAAAGTATGTGTACATTCTATCCTCCCAAGATCGCACTTGTGGGATTACATTGGGTATGTTGTTGTTGTTTTCAACAACAATTATGGAGCTATTCAATTAAACCTTAATAATGTCCAAATTGAGAGTGTTGTGAACCATATAGATCCATAAATAGATTTGTATGTATAACCACTTCAGTCGTGCTCGTCCTTTCTCGAAAGTATCTTTTTTCTGGGAATATGGTCAACCAAAAATTATTATGTTCGCGATCTTTTTCGTAGCAGAAGTATTTACTGGTTCTCCAGGGAAATATGTTGGTCTAGCAGAAACAATTCAAGGATTTCAATTGATCCTTTCCGGAGAATTAGATGGTCTTCCTGAACATGCCTTCTGAGCTCTCTTTTTATGTGAAGAAGGGTGGTTAATACAGAGAAGAAGATTCCGCATCTCCATCCGAATCGGAAGGAAGGGCAAATCAATTACGTTAGTAAAAAAAAGAAGCAAACTGACTGATGAACACCAACCGGTCTACCAAGAGCAAAGAGCTGACCTAGATAATGAACTCCCATTTATTTTGACAAAGAGGTGAAATACCAAGTAGTAAAAACACCCAAACAAATAAGAATTTTTTTATTTCTAAGATCCATTTTTTTGTCTTGATATTGAGAATGCATATGATAAAGTCCCTCCGGAGGTTCTTTGGAGATGTTTGGAGTCTAGAGGTGTGCCTGTGGTCTATATCAGGGCAATTAAGGACATGTACGAGGGTGCCAAAACCAGGGTTAGGGCAATTGGAGGTGACTTAGAACACTTTTCGGTCGTGATGGGGTTGCATCAGGGATTAGCCCTTAGCCCGTTTCTATTTGACTTAGTGATGAACGAATTGACACGACATATTCAAGAAGAGGTGTCGTGGTGTATGTTATTCGCAGACGACATAGTTTTGATTAACAAGACGCGTAGGGAAGTCAACGAAAGACTGAAAGTTTGGAGGATGACCTTAGTCTAAAGATTTTAGGTTAAGTAGGACTAAGACAGAGTACATGGAGTGCATGTTTAGTGACGTGATCTAAGAGGTAGATGTAGAAGTAAAGATCGAGGCACAAACTATACCTAAAAGAGAAAACTTCAAGTATCTTGGGTCTATAATACAAGGAGATAGAGAGACTAACGATGATGTAGCACACCGTATTGGAGCAGGATGGATGAAATGGAGGCTCGCCTCCGGGGTGCTTTGCGATAAGAACGTGTCGCAAGGCTGAAGGGTAAGTTCTACAGTGTGGTGGTTAGACCAACATTGTTGTATAAGGCAGAATGTTGGGCAGTCAAGAACGCCCACATTCAAACGATGAAGGTAGCAGAGATGAAGATGCCCAGATGGATGTGTGGTCATATTAGGAGAGACATGATCCAGAACGAAGTTATACGAGACAAGGTCAGAGTGTCCTCCGTGGAGGATAAGATGGTTTGGACATGTGAAAGGTGTGAGGATGTGCCCGTTAAGAGGTGTGAGAGATTGGCGGTAGCAGGAGTTAGGAGAGGTAGAGGCAGGCCGAAGAAGAATTGGGGGGAGATCATTAGACAGGACATGACCTTAGATAAGAAGATTTGGAGGTCGAGAATTAGGGTAGAAGGTTAGTGAGTAGTTGAGTTTTTGCCCCATTGTATGGAAGAGATGGGGGGTAGCCTCTTCATCTTCTCTTCTCCTTTTCTTAGTAGTATTATTTAGGTATCACGTAGATCCCTACTCTTTATGTGTGTATTTGCCTCATTTGCTTTGTATTTTGATATTTTGTTGTCTTATTTCTTTCAATCTTGCATCGATTACTTTCCTTTGAGCTGAGGGTCTATCGGAAACAACCTCTCTATCCCACAAAGGTAGAGGTAAGGTCTACGTACATCCTACCCTCCCTAGACCCCACTTTGTGGGATTACACTGGGTAAGTTGTTGTTGTTTATCCATTTTTTGGTCTAAAAAATACTATCCAATATGGCAGGCCCAAAACCGAAAAACTGAACCGCAACTTGGAAAAAACTTAATAGCACCGAACCGAACTTACTATGGTTCGGTTTCAGTGAGCAGAATTGGGAAATTGAAAACCGAAAAACCGAACTGAACCGACCGAAGCCCACCCCTAGTTTTCAGTTGAACTCCTATAGATATTTATTGTGAAAGAACATGCATTATGAAGAAGAAATTTTACACAAAAATATACGGTGTTCGTCATGTACCATCTTGGTACCATATAAATAAAACCTTTTACCTATCAAAAAAAAAATATACGGTGTTCAAATATAAAGTGTATAACGTGCTAGAGCAAGTTACCACAAGGATATTACTTCCCAATCCCCACTAGATAGGGCTTTTTCACTTCTTGTATTCCATAAGAAGTTTCTCTCTCCTCATCTATAGACTATTTTTTTTTAATTAGTGTCTCCTTTTCCCTTTTTGAAAAGTATATCTTTAGCCCCCTTTCTAGTCTTTTTACTTTTTAAAATTGTTGAGCCATGCTGCGATTTTTATGGTTTGCACTTACGAGTAACCCCAAATAAGTTCTGGGTAGGTCGAACTGGATATCTGAATACCTGGCTAGTCATTCAGTGTCTTCTTTATCTATTGGGATTACGTCAAACTTGTTACTATAATTTATTCTTAGTATGACACCATAAGAGGGTGGAGAACTGGAAATAATAATGTTCCTTTTGGATGCAGTTTTTTGGAGAAATATCACGAAGTGAGAAGAGTTAGTTGTTGTATCTCTTTCAGGGTTCAGGATGGGTGCATTGTTTGTTTTTGAGGAAACATGTGGTTTGTGGAAAACATGTTGACGATAACTTTCTCGAACATCTACAATATTCGTGCCAAAGGAGATGACAGTCTAACAAGTTTGGAGATTACCTGAGGGGAGTGTAATTTGTGATCTCAAAGTTAGGAGGAACTATCAAGATTGGGAGATAGTGGAGTTTCAAAATCTACTTGAAATGCTTTATAAACAAACCTTACTGGTAAAGTTGGAGATGTGTGCTAGAGAGCCGTGGATGGTTCTTAGTAAAGTGTTTTTCACTATAGGTTGCTATTAGAGAGAAACTGGGTTTATCCCTAGGATGCCAAGAAAAGTTTGTCTTTGCTTGATTGGTGGTTAGGGGTGCTATTCTAATGGCCGAAACTTGAGGAAGGGGAGGATAACATATATTAGTTGGTGGTTCATGTGTAACACTCCGTAGTGGATGTGGATCATCTCTTACTACATTGCTAGGTAGAATCACGTTTCTGGTGGGAGCTTTTAAGATGGTTCCGGATATAATGGACCATGTCGGGTATTGTGGGCTTCTATTGTTTCCCCAGTTGTTTATTCATGTTGTTATTCTTCTATTGTTGCTTAGTTTATTATTATCCTTCGTCTCCTATAGTTGTCCTTATTCTTGACGGAATACAATATTTGTTCTTTTTTTATGACCGAGAAATTTACTGTTTTAGTTTAGAAACTTGGGGATAGTGAACCCAGTCCCTCTCCTCTGAAATACTAGGATCTTCCTCTTGAGGTCACAAATTTCTTTTGTACATAATGGCTTCATCTAGAAAAAAATTGGAGCAAAAGAAAACAAAAACAGAGCAAAAGAATTACTTCGATTTAAATCTAGAATTTCCTACATTATGATGAACTACAAAGTCACTGCGCGGTGTCATTATTGAAGCCTTTAAACATAATATCTCCTTTATTGTTGATGGCCTCTAGGACCTCTACCCATATTTTCTCCAAAAAGTTTGTTAGCTGTAAATGCTTCTAATTTTTCTTTACGATTAGTTTTCTTTCCCTTGACGTTTTAATTTATGTAATAATATGCAGGTTTTCAAGAGTGGGCCACTATTCATCTCTTCCAAAGGTTGGTAAAGATGTTTTTGTTTCCTTAACACCTTCTTGTGAATGGATATTATGCTGGTCCCTGATGATTTGACATGCTCTATCTTACACAAGTAACTTAAAACATTGTCAAGCTTCTACTTGCTAGACTGAACTTTTAGGTTAAATGAAGGGCAGGTTTTTTGTCTGTTTGCTCCATCTCTTTTGGATCCAATATTGAAAAAAACAGTTTGTTGTTAGCAGATAATTAGAAGGATGCTAGTCATGATCCATGATAACAGTTGAATAATTAATTGATGGGATTAGACCTATGTTGCTCGGACTCTTCAGAGATGTCGACGGGTGCGTGTGGGATTCTCCAAAAATAGTGCATTTTTGGAGAATTTGATACGAGTGCGGCAACATTATTAGAGAGTCCGAGCAACATAGGATCAGACATTACAGAACATCAAGAGCTGGTGGTCTTTGCCCTACTAAGTATTTGTACACATTGGTAGAACTACCAATTCATTGAATAAAAGGATGACGAGAACACAATCCAATCTAAATGGTAGAAGAGGAAATATATGTTTTCCTAGATAATACACCCATGACCATGAGAGCTAATATTAAAGAATTACTATCTCTAAGGAGAAAAGATTTAAAAAATACTTAGTTGATGAGTTGAAAAGAATAGTATCACTGGAGGAATGCTCAATGTCATTGTCATTGTCATTATTGAGATACAAATAAGACAAGGTCGAAAATACAGGGTCTTCCTTTTACTTTTTCCGTATAGTCAAATCTGGTGCCCACCAACTGGTCGTGGATTGAGTGGCGTCTTTGGTTTGCTTAATCTATTATTGTCCTTGAGAAGTACTTATCCACCTTGCTGATACACTTTGCATTAAAAGTAAAACGCAAAAACGTTTTTTATAATCGAAAAGGAAACAAGAGAAATAAAAAGAAAGCCTGAGTACTGTAATTGACTTGGGGGTTTTGGGTTGACTATAATTAAGAATTAGGTTTAATGGATGATGGGTAGGATGATGAAGACATTGCGGCAGGCGGTAAAAGATGCGTAGTTTCCTCAGTTTGGGAAGAAAAGCTTCCTGATGTTGCTTGACCCAAAAAGTCTGAGAGAATGAAGATTTATCAGATCCAAAGTCCCATTCACACTTCAGAATATGTGCTGCTTATGAGGGGTCCCTTTTTCATACTTAGTTGTGAATCTTGAAATAGCTACTGTGTTTAAGGAAATAGCCATTTTATTTGGAGAGGAAACTGTGATTGCTGTTATTTATAATAATAGAAACGGAAAACATATTTACATTCTCTCAAAGAAGGAAAGCAAAGAAAAGGAAAGCACATTCTCACAAAAACAGAAACGGGGAGTAGGGGGCTGAAGGAGGAGAGTAATGAAAAACAATGGTGTTTTGTGAGGAGGGAAAAGCTGTTTGGAAGGGAACAATGCCTGTATTGGTTATCTGTTTTTGGGTTAGACGAAGATTTGAATATTCAAGACCATTATCGATCTTTTGGCTTCCCTTTAATTTAGGCAAAGGTATGTCTCATGCTCTACAACTTTCTGATCCATGAAGTAATTGATAGCATTCTTCTGTGCTTTTATTCATTTTTTCAGTATGAATTTCCTTCTATTCTTTAGACTCCTATCCCAACAAAAGAAAACCGAAAGAGCAACTAACTTTTTGAAGTTGTTTGAAATGTTGGTCTGTTGACAGTGTAAAGTGGATTTTTGAACTTCCCGCAGGACTAGGTTGGAAGTCTTGGAAAAAACGCTGGTTCATCCTTACACGCACATCTTTGGTCTTCTTCAAGAATGATCCTGTTAGTATCTTTTATCCCAATATTGACTTTTATTTGATAGAAAACCACATGCAACTTACTCTTCACTACCCCATTTAAAGTTTGTAAACAAACAAGTTGAAGTTAGACTTTTGTTCTATGATGTTCATATCTTTGACCATTTGTTACCTATGAGATTCCGATTATTATAGACGGTTGGTATGCCATTTGGCGGAGATCATATTTTTGTGTGAAATTCTCTGCATTTATGTACTGCTTGTGTACGGGATACCCCATTTAGATCAATAATAAAATGTATTAATTTATAAAAGAAATATCAGTTTGGGATTGCAGCGTAGTTGATCAAAGAAATAGCTATAAACAGTTGGTGTTTGCAACATTGATGGCGACACTTGATTTATTTCTTCAATCATGTTTCTAGAGATGGTTTCTTTTTGTACAAGTTCAAGACAATCTAGGATACTTGTTTGATTTATTGCTTTTAAAAGAGTAACAACAAGAATGTTTACAAATTAATCTGGTAGAGTAGATAACGTGAAGGAGGATTGCATTAGTTCAAGGATTTCCAGATCTCTCCTTTTTGTGTTGTTTTTCTCTTTATAATGGCTGAAAAATTAATTATCTCAAGAGGCCTCAAGAAGTATCATTTTCATTGAAAAAACAACTTTAATACTTGACTTAAAATATAAAATTCTTGCAAAGAAATGATGGAAATGTCGATTGCATTGCTTCAATATTTCTTCCTGATTTTGTTTCTGATAGTTGAGGAACAATTATCTTTGCACATGCCATTAAGGGACATAGTCCTATTGAAGGTGTAACAACAAAGCTCTAAGGTGACGACTTTACCAATGACCTACTTAGAAAGGATATGACTACTTAATATGGTAAACTTCACTTTATCAAAAAAAAAAATACTTAGGCGGGGGTTTCGAGCCTGAGACCTCCGTTATGGAAGCCCCATGCTCAACCAACCGAGCCACCCTTGCGGGTAGTTTATGGAGGAATATTATGAAGGAAAAAGATAGAATTTCACAATACAAGGTATTCAGAATGGGTTATGGCAGGATAATTCAGTTTTTGCGAGGAAACAACTCTAGAGGAACATTTCCTTTAGGTGTTAAGACTGGTTAATCACAGGGAATCATATTCTCTAGGTTTAGAGTGATAAATAATAGGAATACTATGTTATTTGACTACTAAGGATAGAAGACCAAGGATTACTTCATAAAAAAGGAAAGAAAACCAAGGTATCTCTTGGGACATTACTTTTAGGAGGGCTATACAGGATTGAAAATGGGTGAAAATTGAGGAATTTTTCATAGGATATATGAGTGAGGAACTTTTCATTGGAGGTGGAAGGGATGATGGAACGCTGTGGAGGAAGGAGGACGAAACTGTGAGGTCTTATTAAAGGGAGCTAGCCAGTGACATCATAGAAGGGGGAGGCGTGGAAAAAGTGTGAGCCAAGGGAGAGGAGGGTAGTGAATTAGTGATGGATTGGTGTATCCTTTTTTTTTTTGAAACTGGTAACTGTATTCTATATCATATGAGCAAAACAGTATATAGGTTGTACTGAAACCATATTTACAAAAGTACTCCAAGACTACTGTTTTATATGCCTATATTGAATCTAAAACATCAAGGATAGTAACAGTATCATCTGAGTAGACCTGATTACACCAAAAACAGAGCAGTAAAATACAATTCAGCTTGACCTTTTGCACACCATTCTCTATGCTATCAAAACACCTAGAGTTTCTCTCCTTCCAGATTGGTGTATCCTTTATAAGGTATGGGAGAAAGACATGGACCATGTCTTACCATGTTGCCAATTCACTACACAGCTGCAAAATCTCACAAGCTCTTTGTTTGATCTGTCTTGGTAGAGCCAAGGAAAATAGTGGAGACAATCTCTAGTGTGAGATTACATAGGACCGGCAAGGAGAACAAGGTAATACAGAGGCCCGTGCCATAATGTATTTTCTGGTTAATCTTGGAATTAGGGTATCAGGAGGCCATTCATAAGACTGAGAGTGGATATGAATGTGTTTAAGGATAATTTTTTAACTTGTAATGAGCTCTTGATTAATTTGATAGACGATGGTGGTTGTGCCACCTAATACTGTAATTAGTTTTTGACACCATCTTGGTGTGCTATTTGATAAAATTATCTTGATTTATCCAAAAACAAAAGTCTCAACAACATATTAACAGAGAAAAGTTATATGGCGCTTAGTTCATTGAGAAACTCCTAGGCTCCTAGCCCGTATGACTGTTGAGTAGTTCCAAAATACGGTACAGAAGTAAAAGATCCTAACCGATTTTGAGAAAGCTTAGTACAGTTTAGCTCCTTCATTTGGTTGCTGGAGTTTATCCGTATTCTTTTATGTTTGCTGTTGAGCTTTGAAAATGAACGTGTTCAATGCAAACTAATCGCAAGTATTTGCTTCGAATTGTCTTCCTTCCCATATATTCAGCTGGTCGTCCTTAATGTAGTTTGCGGCAGAGATTGTCTTGGCTTCTTTATTCCTTTCTCTCTTGGAATCAAGTGATTCGAGTCCAAATACCAATTCCATCTGAATAGTTCCATCTTAATGTGTTTGTCCTCTCTCGTGAGTATGAGTGACCTTGAAGTATTGAAGCCTATATCATTTCTTTATCATCGTCAATCTGTCAAAATGGAAACTAGGAAACACAGAGGGTCTAAATAGTGTCGAATTACAATATGCTGAAGCATCACGCTTAACTTTGTCAACTAGTAGTCGAGTTTATGGGTTTACTTACATGTCATCTAATTTTTCCTCCATTGATATATTCACTTTCTAAATAGATGAGGGGAGGTGATTAGATAGGATATGGCTCAGCTCCAGCTAACTGAGGACATGACCTTAGGTAGGAAGACGTGGAAGTCGAGGATTAGGATAGAAGGTTAGAAGGTATTTGAGTTTGTCGCGTGTGTGTGCGAGAGGTGGGGGGCTAGCCTTTCCATCTCCTTTTCTTAGTTGTACTATTTTGGTATCGCGTAGATCATTATCTTTATGTGGGTATTATTATGTTGCACCATTTGTTTTGTCTCTTGATTTTCTTGCTGTCTTATTTTTCTTGCAATCCTGCATTGACTACGTTCCTTTTGAATCGAGGGTCTATCGGAAACCACCTCTCTATCCTGCAAAGGTAGAGGTAAGGTCTGCGTACATCCTACCCTCCCCAGACCCCACTTGTGGGACTACACTGGGTATGTTGTTGTTGTTGATATATTCACTTTATCTTGTCGAGACTCTTAAACTTTTGGTGGTTAGTACCATGTCTTATTTTGTGTACTTGATTATCAAGTCTCTACTAATTACAGATGTCAAGTTTCAATTTCTGTACATAGATGCTTATAGTTAATGCTCCTCATGTAGAGCACACTTCCTCAGCGAGGTGGTGAAGTGAATCTAACTTTGGGTGGAATTGACTTAAATAATTCAGGGAGGTAATACACACATCATACTCTGGTCATCTAATTTTCTGTGTCTTTCTGCTAACAACTGCTTGCTGTTCAGTGTTGTTGTCAGAGAAGATAAAAAGCTATTGACTGTACTGTTTCCAGATGGACGCGATGGACGAGCTTTTACACTTAAGGTGCTTCTATCTCTCCTTGATCGGACCCCTGGCCTCACTGTTCTACAATAAAAAAGGGTTCTTAGAAACTCAGAACTTGTGATGTATTGCTAGCAGAATAAGTCTCTTGTTATATCTTTTTATACATTTGAGTTTTTTATACGCCTCTATGGGTAATTTTGTGAGGCATCCTATCTTCTTTGATTAACAAATAACTCATTTTATGTGTAGAATTATTCCACTTACAATAAGCATATATGGAGACCCCCTGCACCCAAAATAAATGCTATCTTACTGTATTTATACATATGCGTGGATCATATATCAATTGAATTTTCTCTATTAAGCCCAAATCTTTCTACTGTAGGCAGAGACATCAGAGGATTTGTACGAGTGGAAGACTGCCCTTGAGCATGCTCTTGCACAAGCGCCAAGTGCTGCTTTGGTGATGGGAAATGATGGCATTTTTCGGAATGATGCTAGTGATTCCTTTGAAGGGTCTTTCCATCAATGTTAGTGGACTCTTTACTGTTATCTGCCAAGACTTATTGAGTTTCATCTTCAATGCTCAGATGAACATTGATCTGTTCCATTTTCAGTATTTTTTAAGCAGTTTACTTTTCATTCAGGGAAGGATAAACGCCCTGTTAAATCTTTTGTTGTTGGAAGACCAATTCTGCTCGCCTTAGAAGATATAGATGGAGGCCCTTCCTTTCTTGAGAAGGCACTGAAATATCTTGAGAAGTATGGTAAGCCCACCCTTGATCCCCTGGAAATGGCATCGTGTAAGAATAATGTTGAGAAGCCCTTTGGTCTAGGTTACACAGGGACATTATTGTGTGACCTTTTTGGTTATTTTAGTATCATTTAAGCACAACAACCATCTGTCTTCCTGAATTCATGGTTAGTTTTCTTCAATTGCTGTTACTTTTCTGGTCTAGCTAGGAAGAAAGAAGAATGTTCCAAGGCCAAATTTTAAACTGATGGAAAGGTGGATGATCTTAGAATCATATTGAATTTGTTAAGAAATTCTCCCTCTGCAGTATGGTGTGTGCATGTTCCTTATTGAAGATGCTGAATGGGTGCAGAGATGATTAGATTCTGTTTTAATTGAATCTGGCTATGAATTTTCTGTTTTCGCAGGTACCAAGGTCGAAGGTATATTACGACAGTCTGCAGATGTCGAGGAAGTGGAGCGGAGGGTAAAAGAATATGAAGAAGGTACATTTTTGTTTGATGGATGACATCTTTCTTATATAGTATTGAAACATTTGGAAGAAAGCTTGTATATGTTATCTGATGCTATTTTTTTTTCAAATGGGAAGAATTGAAGTATATTAATGGCTTTGCATGTTTAGATGGAAGATTATACCCAATGCGTCTTGGTTCTATAATTCCTGTTGAGAATATTGTGTAATACTGTGTATACTAGTTCTATAGTCTAACTTTTATATGAGCACACACAATCTCTTTCTTGTAGCTTTTGTTTTTCTGAATCTTCTTGGTGCTTTTTAATGAGTATCCCTTACTTTATCAAAATTAAATAAATATTGTGTATACTAGTTTGAATCAATTAGGCATATATTGTAACTATGTAGTGTTGATTTCTTTCCTAGTTTAGAATATGTGTATGTACTCAAAACAAACTATTGTTTGTGCTTCATGTCCATTTCTGGTCTCATGATTAAATGTTGATCTAGTTTTAGCTAGCTTTGCAGAAGGAGGAAAAAGAAATCTACCGTGCAGCTTTCCTTTGGTTGATAACAAGCCACAAGAGACAGTCAGAGAGGCTGAAGTTGACTTGTTTTCTTCATACCGTTTTTCTTGGTTTTAAATTTCCATGCATATTGTTTGTGCTGACTTGCGATAGACATATTGAAGTGTGCTTCACGTACTATCTTTTTCTTGCCTTTCTTTTCCTATCCTGTCTTTGGTGTTATAGAAATATGGTTTAGCTAACTGCTACAACGTCTGAGAACATCAATTAAGAATTTGTAGGGGTTTATTACGTGCCCTGCTGTTCCGGAATAAGATATTTTCCATTGCTAACCTATGTCAAACTGTTTGAAGGCAAAACTGAATTTGGCCCCGGAGAGGATGCTCATGTAATTGGTGACTGTGTTAAGGTATTGGTCTAATGAACTTATTACTTGTTTGACCCTGTCATCTCATTCTGCTGTTGAATATCTTATTCCCTTCAACTCTGATTGGAGCTACCCTTTATGCAGCATGTTCTTCGTGAGCTGCCCTCATCTCCTGTTCCTGCTTCCTGCTGTACGGCGCTGTTGGAAGCTTACAGTAAGTAAACTTGCCAACATTTGTTAAGAGATTTTTACAATTATTTCTCAGAGTATTTAAGTGCTTGTTGCTTTGATGTCATTTCTAACAATCATCACAACTCCCATCCTGCTGCTGCTCGTAGTTTTTTCCCCCACAATTTTTCTTGTTCTCTTCCTGTCTACTGTGTAGATCCGATGAATAGAGTGCCTTGATAAATAGTTCAAATATTTTGGGCTTCCAATTATCCAAGGCTAAAGGCTTTGAAGTAGTAAGGTTTGAGAAATTTAAGATTTTATTAAAGTTCTTGGAACTTTGTGAGGAAATTGATTCATCTCTTTCTTTGTAAGTTGTATAAAGTCTCTGAATATGAAATTATCTGATGGTCCATTTGTTGGTCGCTGGAACTATTTCTGTTCATTAGGGTGTACTTGCTTGTATTTAGTTAGCGTTCTTCAGTTTAGTCTGTCAATACTTGAACAGATCAGTTTTATAACTTCTAGTTGTTTCTCTTTTTGGCCCAAAGAAATTGATCGAAAGGAAGCTCGAGTTAATGCTATTCGCTCTGCCATTCTCGAATCGTTTCCTGATCCAAATAGGCGCTTATTACAGAGGTACGCTCTTTTTTGTAATATGCTGATATGCTTGTGTATTTCTGTTTCAATCGCGTGTTTTCAGTTTTTGTCACAACTTTTTATCAGGGTGGTGTTGTTTTTACTAGGTGACAAGTTGTTGATGATAGATAGTGAATCTGTTTCCGGCAATTGAATGCTTACAATCTCCTTATTTTAGTGGAACAGTTACAGAAAATGTGGTAATGCTGAGTGTTTCATCTGTAATTCCCTGACTTCTTGGCCAAATATATCCTTGTAAATGTCACAGGACACAATTTATCTGGATATATCAGTATGGTTTGTTGGACAATTGTTTCTGCCTGTTGTCCATTAACTTTTTAGTGAGACAGACTGTATATTTAATCTAGATTTTAGATCGTAATGGTTTGCTGGACAACGGTTTCCTCGCCTGTCCATTAATATTTTGTTGAGACATATTAGTTTAATCATTGCCAAAAAGTGAAGATGATAAATGGAAAAAAAAGAAGGATCTACATTTCAGGCCCTTGATTTGCTTCCACATGTTAATTTGTATGGGTGGACCAAAAAACTCTCTTGGTCAACAGTTTTGTGTGTAGAAGCACCAAATTCAAGTAATGCACCATTGTAATGATTGATTAATTCTTTTCGTTTGAAATAAACTATTTATCTGAAACTTAATTGGAGAAAGTGGCGAACTGAATGGAATTGAATTCTAGAGGAGCAGATGAAAGTAAGGAGTCAAAAGGCACAGTGTTTGAAATATTTTGATGAACATCTCTCTGGAGGTTTATAAAATAATAAATTGTCCAAATGGTACAAAATAATAGACCAAATTAAGGAAAGTACAATTGATCGCCTATGCTTCCAAAAATTGAATAGGGATTACAGTGTACTATTTTGAATTGATTGAGGAATATCTATATTCTTCAAAAGAGCTAAATGATGGTTAAGTTCATCTAGTTGACTATTAGTAAACTCAAAAGGACAGTTGATGTACTTGATTATCATGTTCTGTTTGTAGTTTGGCCTGTTATTGAAGGTAGAAAAATAAATTACCTAGAACAACTTGGTGTGGAGTCATGATATATCCATGTTGGTCGCCATGAAACTATAAACCCGCCCTTTCCCCTTTTCTCCAAATGGTTTCACCCATTTAATGCACCTCACTGGTTTATGCTGGACTTCCCTCTGTGTCTCTGTTTGCAATTATTCTAATGAGAGGTGGTTTAACCCCCGGGGGTAATCTAGCCGATTTTTTATATTTCCTCTTACCGCCATGTTGTTGTACATCCATTTTGCAAACTTTTGAGGCAAGCAGATTATTTATGAAAGGAGACTTTAAATCTTCAGTTTTCTAGTGAATACACTTTAGATCTTTACATTGTTTTAGTTTTCCTGTCTTATTTGAGGAAGCTGAACTTTGTAGGCTAATATAAATATTTTTCTTTGTCTAATTAAAAGAAATCTATCATTTTGCCAACCTAACCTGTGAAGTTGCTAGTGTAGAATTCTGAAGATGATGTATACAATTGCTTCACATGAATCTGAAAATCGGATGACCCCATCTGCTGTTGCTGCTTGTATGGCGCCATTACTTTTAAGGCCTCTTTTAGCTGGTGAATGTGAGTTGGATGATGATTTTGATGCCAATGTTGATAATTCTGCTCAGCTTCTTGCTGCTGCTAATGCAGCCAATAATGCCCAGGCTATCATCACAACCCTTCTTGAGGAGTACGATAATATTTTTGATGTAAGTTGCTCAATCCTTGATGAAAAAGATAAACAGTGAAGCATTTAAGATTTTATATCTTTGGAATTTATAATTTGCTTTTGAGGTGTGATTATCTTTCACCTTTACCCCTGATTTACCTTTGTTGGTTTTAGCTTGGTCAATCCTACAACAATGTATATTTGTAGTACTAGCTTGTCCTCTGCATCATTTACATCGGTGGACGTGCTTAGCTATTCATTTTCTTTTCTTACAGGAAGATAATCTACATAGGTGCTCTATTTCAGCGGATTCTCAAATTGGACATAGTGGGAGTGAAGAATCATCAGATAATGAAAATCTGGATACGAGGGACAATGGTT
Organism: Anisodus acutangulus; assembly: GCA_029783415.1. NCBI lineage: Eukaryota > Viridiplantae > Streptophyta > Magnoliopsida > Solanales > Solanaceae > Anisodus > Anisodus acutangulus. The sequence continues at coordinate 11,449,434 of CM056489.1, forward strand.
ATCATGATGCTGAAAATGAGGTTGACCCAGATACTGATGATGATTGTGATCGCATATTGAGTGGTAAATTAAGCGAAAGCAGTGGTTCTGCTGCCAGTGATCTTTATGATTATAAGGTTCTTTCTCTTGTTCCCTCCATTCTTATTAATAAAGGTTCTGTATCTTCCATTTGTCGTATTCCTATTTTCCCTTTTTAGTCTTGTCTTCCTATTTTCCCTTTTTACTTCTAAACTTCCTGCAAAGTAAAGGCATGTTATGGGACTATATTTTAAAGGGTGACAATCTGAACAAAATGTAGTGGCAGTTTGTCCATTATTTATCCTTAGTCATGTATGCATGAGAAAATTACTCCATAATAAGTTGGCAGAAACTCAGAGAAAGTTACTTCAATATTTTGTGTCATCTGGCCTTATAATTATTAATTTTCTTAGATGAACTATGAGGAATTTAGAACCCCTATAGCCTCTGTGTGCTAAGTTCTGTGAGTATTTATTTGGATTGTATTGATTTTCTGCACAGGGGTTTGGAGGGAATGACTCGGATGTTGGATCTCCAAGAGATGGTTGTTTACAAGGAGTGAAATTGAAACCAAATGTGGACTCTCAGCCACTTGCAGGTTCTAATGTCCGATTGAATGAACTGGAAAGACGTGGAAATGAGATGAATGCTCTTCGCGAATTAGCTGTTACTGAGTCTCAGCGATCCATGGGTGAGATACTCTCATCTATGGATCCTGGGCCACCCCTCGGTGTCCCTGGACCTGATTCAGGCGTAGAGAAACCAAGCAGCAAGCTAACACCTTTAAACCAGAATGTCAAAAGGTCAACATTTTGGGGGAGAAGCAATGTGAGTGTTAGCATTTATTTTTTAACTTCATTATCAGATGATTACCCCGATGTTCTTAGTGCAAGAGATGAGGCATTAATTCCGTGATTGCAATTAGAAATGTTGATTTGTGTTACATAAAGCATTCAGGTAGCAGGTGCGGTTTTACTCATGCTAGGATTGATGTGAAAAGTCTACAGATTTTCTCATGTCTAGAATAGTCTACACTAGATCCTACAAAGTTTTAGACTGTAACATCATTTTGATAGAACTGGTGATTAGGATAATTAAGATGGGTAAGCATACCAGCATTCATTTGTTGCAGAACTAATTGTGACCACAGCTAAATGTGCTTGCTGATTGAGATGGGATTGTCATTCATAAACATTATTATCTGGGGCGACAGTACCTTCGTCATCTGTGACGAATTGAGATTAAGTTTGATAAAATCATTGAATATATGTACATCTGATTTATCTTTAGTTATAAAAAAATGTATGTGCATCTGTTTCCGTATCTATTAAAATAAAAATAAATAGGAAAACTTGTCTGCTTCCATGGATGTATCATGATAGCTGAATAAGGAATTTGATCCTCTGATTGTTACTTTTTCACAGGGTAGAAGTACTCCATCAACAGAATCAATTGATTCTTCTGGAGAGGAAGAGTAAGGCTTCTTTCTCTGTCCTGGTATTTAGAGAAACTTATTTTAGACTTTTAGTTAATTGAAATGACTCCATCGAGATTGAAGAAGAATTATGAATGGGTGCCTCTACAGTTCCTAAGTGGATCTTAATTTATTTTCTATCTAGATGGGTTTAATGTCAATAAATTGTATATCTCAAGTTTGGTCAAAGTTGGGAGAAAGTCGAGCTTCTGTGATGTGGGAGCAGTAGATTGGTCAAGTAGTAACAAATGATGTTACCTTTAATAGCGGTGTAGCTGAATTGATATTTCAGTGACTCAATGCTCATCCATTTCTCTGTGCTTTTTAAATTTATATTGTGTTCTGTTGAATCCTTTCTGTAATTCAAAACTGGAAGAGACAGCGTTTCAGGTAAGCTGGAGTGACACTAAATTTCTTGTTTCAAAGCTTGTTTGTGGGTTATAAACTTTAGAAGATGTCTCCATGAATAAAATTTTTGGGCAAAGTACATTAATTAGTTTAACCCTTGTTCATTCTTTTATCATTCAACGTCTCTAAGATGGGCCTTTTTTGACATGTCAACAGGCTTGCTATACAGAGACTTGAGATAACAAAAAACGACTTGCGCCACAGGATTGCGAAGGAGGTATACATCTCAGTTTGTGTTCTATTTTACAATTCATGACTTCATTCTCCTCTTTGCTTAGTCCGCTGAGTTTCACCTGTGTTAGGCAAGAGGAAATGCGATTCTGCAAGCAAGCCTGGAGAGACGAAAGCAAGCTTTGCACGAGCGTCGCTTGGCCCTTGAACAAGATGTATGAGAGTAATTAATCCCTGATAAGACCACAAAATGTTGTCCATTTAAGTTAATTTATTTATTTTTTCTTGTTCGTTTCTCTTTAATAATGTAGCAACTGCAAAACTCAATTGCAGTGCATGATTCTTGGTAATCTTTTGCTTCTTTTCCTCATTATATATGCATATAAATTGTAAATTTTAAAATCTTTTTTATGTGGTTAGTTGGCTGCTGTTCACTAATATCCCTACCAATCATCCATTTCTTCTCTACTTTATCCAAATCTTCTTCATCTTTTAGTCACAATTGAAAATATAGCTGGTTTTGCTACTCTAGGATGATTCCTAGTTCTTTTTAAGATGTTTTCTGCATTTTGTAGGTTGAAGTTTTTGCACTTACGAGTTCACAATTTTTATGGAAAATTATTAAACCACGTGTAACATTTATGAAGGTGGCTAGACTACAAGAACAGTTACAAGCTGAGAGAGACTTGAGAGCTGCACTGGAAGTTGGTTTGAGCATGTCTTCTGGACAGTTGTCAGGTTCTCGTGATATGGATTCCAAGGTTGTATTGATGATCGAGTAACTTTTCTTAATTTCCTCCCCGTTGATTTGCTTTATTTCTAATAGGTATTTTACTTTTATGAAGACTAGGGCTGAGCTTGAAGAAATAGCCCTTGCCGAAGCAGATGTGGCTAGATTAAAGCAAAAGGTTGCTGAGTTGCACAATCAACTTAATCAGCAACGGCAGCATCATTATGGCTCGTTAGCTGACGCTTCTGATCGTTATCAAAATGGGCCCAACCATAATTTTCACCCGTGAGTGTAATTTCAGTTTTTGGTACCTTTTCAAGTGCTTCTCAGTGCATGCAATAATAAGTAAAAAAAAAACGCAATAATTGAGAATGCTATTGACTGGAAGAGAATTCCATTTTGATCATGGGCTGTTCCATTTTATCATGTCAACATGACTATCTAAACTATAAAACTAAATTTAATTCCAGTACCAAGTGTTTGCCCAAGCTAATGATATCTTTTCTTATTCCTTGTTGTAACCAGACAATCACTTGAACCATTGCAACTGCTAGTGATGCTGCCAATTTTGAAAGTGAGTGTCATCAATCATGATAGCTCTTAGTAAAGCAGTTGGAAAAGGATAAGAAAAAAGATCTTTTTAGGGAATAGATATAAAGAATCAATTTGTCCCTGTGAGAAACAAAGGCTCGGGAGAATATTATTAAGATGCGCACAAGCTAACTCGACCTATAGAAAAGCCCTATTTATATACATACTTTACACAGTACTAGATACTTATTTACCAATGTGGGACACTAAGCATATACTAACTATCTAAATACTAACTTGTCTGCTTCAAGTACTGTAGTTTGACGTACTTGATGTCATTCTATCGTAGTAACTTGGCTGAGAAGTGTTTGTCTTGTAACTGACAAGTCTAAATAAGTTTTAGCGATGGTATGTAGTCTGGCAGTGGAAATTGCGAATTTTTGATTTCTAGCTACTCAACACGCATTGGGTATGCCATAAACACAAGCAAACATATGTTTTTTCTAAAATGAACAGTTGGATATCTCTGCCTTATTCTTTCTTTATTTACATGAAATATTCAAGCTTACTTATTTAGCAGCTGTTTTTTTTGTTGGTTGGACTGCATTCATGTTAAGAGTACACAGGTGCACTGTGTAATCCAAGATGGAACACTGTTTGGACTTTCCGTTTCTTTGAATATACATATTCCAATAAAGTTCTCCCTATACTTACCAAGTGTATTTTCGTCTGTAGGAAATATTACCAGCAAGATTTTGACACGACACTTGCTTTCTGTAATCATGAAAGAAGACAAAGAAATGAGGTGATTTTGTCCTGTATATATTGGGTTTATATAAGCATATAGGTCGTCGCGCATTTTGTATACACAATTTTGGCCTTGCACACATTCTTCTCGAGTTATGTCTTCATGATAAAAGTCAAACGTCCAGCATCCTCTCTGGTTTTGCACATTCTCAGTCATGCTGTCAGTGGTGTGTTTTTGAGCTATTAAGTTGCGTATTATTGTATTTTTTTGTACTGTATCCCCTTAATAGCTTCTTTCTCTTCCTCCTCTCCCGGTTATACTGGTCTTTCTTTCTTTTTAGTTCATAAAAAGAGAATTAGATGCAAATCATGACGTCCTGGTTTAGATGCTGGAAGTTGCAAGATTTTCTTTTACTCATAAAGAGAAATAAATGCAAACCTGTCCAGATTCTAGGTTGCGAGTTGTAAATTGATTTGTAGATTCTATGTTTGTGGTTCATATAATTTTCTTATATGGTGAACCTTCTGAAACGATGCAGGAATTGCTGGGTTCAGATTTGAGGAATATGAAAGGACAAATACTGACATCTGCCTCTGGTATTAGGCAGCCTACTCGGAAACAACTCCGAGAGACGAGCTCAAGTGATTCTAAGAGTACTGAAGCATCAACCAGTCTGTCTGTGGGTGAATGCAGAGCTGTTGATTCTTCTCCCCTGTATTCCACTTCAAAGGCCACTGAGGTAACAAGTGAAAACTTCATCTTTTTGTTCTAGCACAAATTCACGCACAAGGGGGCACACAAAGGCTCCAACACATCAGCGCATGTGGATGACCCGACCGGTGTAGAGATAATACATCACAATTTTAGCTAGATCTTTTCTATAGGTGGTATCCGGGTCAGCTTGTGCGCACCTCGACTCGACTGTTCCACAGTGTATCTGCTACCTTTCACTAGTATAGATATTGGGTAATTCTGTTCATCAAAGCTTAGGCAGATAGGAAGAAATCACATAGTGTTTATTTCTATAAGCCACTATTTCCTTTTTGCCCAGTTTTCTTGTATCACTTTTCAATTTAGCCATATGAAGTCATGTGAGATGAAAGTCTCATGCACGGTTTTGAATGGATGCACGGTTTTGAATGGGAGAAAGAAGTCAGGAATTCTTTTTTCGACTCTGACTCTCCCACCCGTCGCTGCTTTAGCTTCAGCCACTCAAGTTTTTGATATTCTTTTTTGTTTCTCATTAAACGAATGACATCTTCTGGAAATCTGGAATAGTAGAAATATACACCATAGAGTTAGCACTTTCTTTACGATTATTGAAGTGTGCGACCAACTCATCTCTAAAAGCTTAAGTTGTTAGAGAGAGCACACTTTTGATATTTGATTATATTATCAACACGCCCACATGCTGGCCTGATTTTTTCATGGTCCACGTGGAAATTCTTTTTGATAATGGGTGGCAGCGAGATTCGATCCCAGGACTTTTGCTTGGCTCTGGTACCATATTGAAGTGTGTGACCAACTCATTTAAAAGCTGAAGTGTTTGGCTTAATATTTGATAATGGGTGGCAGCGAGAGCACACTTTTAATATTTGATTATATTCTCAACAAAGATCAAGCCAATACATTTGCTTAAATTATAAGTCCGATCTATGGCTATTTAGAAGTTTAGTGCTATTTTGTGTTTGGCTTTTGACCATTTTTTTAGCAGGTGGTGGATTATACACGACACCCTTCGGCTGCATCTTCTACTTTGGTTGAATTAACGACACGTCTTGACTTCTTCAAGGAAAGGCGCTCTCAGCTGATGGAGCAACTCCATAACCTTGACCTAAACTATGGATCAACATCTCATCAACCTATTTACAAACCTTCATCTCCTCCATGGAACTGAAAGAAGATTTTGTTTGAGCTTGCAAAGGGAAGCTGCAAAGCTCCCATCATTTGTATATCCTCCTGTGTATTATAGCCCATAGGTTTCTCAAGTACTGTATACTTCGAGGTATCTTTATTGTTCTCACCTTTGCCCTTTCTTTTTGGTTGTATTGATGATGTCTGTCTTGTTAGTGATCTCATTAATTCTGAAATTCACACTGTAATATAATAAATGTATGTTATTCTGTCATCCAGAGACGACGCACCTTGCCGCATGCAGTTGGAAAATTTTCATGTATCTTTGGGGGGTGTGAGGTATGGAGGAAAATGTTTTTCTAAAAAATGTGTTCTTGAAAATAAGTGAATTTTCTACTTATTTTCTCATGTTCGTTTGGTTAGTGGAAAATAAGTGAATTTCTTACTTATTTTCTCAATGTTCGGTTGGTTAGTAGAAAATATTTTTTGAAAAATACTCACTCAAGTCCTACCAATCTCACTACCCACCATGCACCCCAAGCACTCAACCTCCACCAACCTCACCCACCCTCTACCACCCAAGTCAAACCCTGCCCCCATCCAATCACCACCCTCGAACGCACTTCATCTTCACCCCCTACCCCTCACCCCCCACCTCCCTCTCAATTTTCTATTTCATATATTTTTATTTATTTTTATAAAAAATGGGGAATTTTTCTTATCCCCACCCTTGCCCCTTGCCCCCAACCACACCAAATTTAACTACGCAAATATTTTATGTTCTATAATAATCTTATAAAAGTAAAATGAAATATATGAACTAGAAAATTTGGGAGGGGTAGGGTTATGGGACGCCGGGGGGTGGTGTAAAAAAAATAAGAAAAAGAATTTTAAGATTTTTTTTAAAAAATAATATTTTTGAGGGGGGAGGGCTGGTGTAGAAAACAAAAAAAAATTAAAACTTTTCTTTTAAAAAAAACCGGGAGGGGTGGGGAGTGGTGTAAGAAAAAAAAAATTTTAAAGAAAAATTGGAGGGGATTAGGGGTGGGGTGGGGGTGGATTGGATGGGGGGTGGGGTGCGTGGTGTGATGGGAATTGTTGGATTTTGGTGGGGTGGGTGGTTCGGGATGGGTTGGATGGTGATGGGGTAGTTGGTTGAATACTAGTGAGACTTGTTTTTTCTACATTAATTAGAAATCATTTTTTAGAAATTTACTTTTCTAAAAAAATATTTTCCAAAATATTTTTACTAAACGATTATGAGAAAATTAAAAGATATTTTTCGAAAAATGTTCTTCCCTACCGAACACACTCTTGATGTTCGTAATTTTTTGAGGCATGTCATTTTATTTGAGACTTCGAAACTTAGATAATTGTGTCATACTGCTAACTGAAACTCAGCTACTGTTTCAAAACTATTATAGTCGCTTTTTAAATATAGAAATAGAATTTGGACAAAAATATCCATTGCTAGAACTTTCCTCGGTAAAGGATTAACCTGAAGGAAGTAGTAATCTTTTTGTGTAGGCTCCCCGTTCCTGTTGGTAGATCAGTTGTATAGTTGACTTCTCTAAAGCAATGTGAAAATGCACAGTTGCCGTCATGTTTCAGTTTTATGATTTGATCCACCAGTCTTGGAATTTGCCAAGCTCCATCTGATAATCAGTTTATAGCATTGATAGAGATTTGTGAATCACATTCAGCATAAATATTGTTGGAAATTTACTAATATAGAATTAAGTTTATCATATTATTTATAACTCGAATAATTGTGGCCCCGCACGTCGAACATGTCGTTTCCACACACGTATAGTGTTAGTGCCAAATATCATAAATTTTGTTAATGAAAGAGATATTGGTACGTAAGTGAAATGTTTGAGACATAGAATGATGGACGGTTATTGGCTAAATAATAAGTGTTCCACGTTGGTAAACGAAGGAAGGATTGTGCGAAGTGTAAGATGGTGCGAATTCGGAAAAGTCGCGAGCCGAGAAGGGTCGCGGCTCGGAGCCGCCTTGTGTGCAAGAAGCGTCGCGACGCTAATTGGCCTTTTTGGCATTCTGGAGCCGCGACGCTAATGCTGCAGCGCCGCGACACTTCCCAGGCAATGTTTGCTCGACGGAATCCCAAAGGTTTGACTGTTGAGGTGGTTTCAATGGCATTGAATCCACCCAATAATGACCATTACTTGGACCATTATGTTGCTGCATTACTTGAGGGTTAAATGCCTTCCATTACATGGCAATTGAATGCCATTGTGCATTTGAAAGGTCATCTTGCACACCTATAAATTGAGGCCTTTGGCTCAATTCTATGGGGGGGAGGGGGGGGGGGGGAAGAACAAGAGACACAAGTTAACAACACCACAAAGAGATCAGATTTTCCTGATAGCAATCTTCATTATTCATGTTCTTCGCTGGGATCATTTGTGTAGGCTTTGCACATTTGATAGTTTGCTGTTTTATTTTGGAAGACAATTGTCCACACTTCCTTAAAGCCTATACACGGGGGCAATCTTGTCTTAAAGACAGAGAGTCATCTCTTGACTCAGCCGGTGGTGTTGTGATTATCTAATTGGTTGCTAAATGTTTCAGGTGTGAACTTGAATCTCAAAAGACTCTAACCGTTCGGATTCTCAGCGGTTCTACAAACCACAAGTGTAGCAGTTCATGTTCTTGTATTTTTGAATACAAGATCCAGATTTGAAGTTCCAATTCAAGATCAAGAGATTGACAACTTGTTGTTGTAATCTTTATTGTTTATCATTTCGATCACTGTAATAGTTATTTACTATTCCCGTACGTGCTTTATCTCCAACAAGTTTTAAGACAAGATTGGTATTAGTGTTCGAAAGATGTTGGTTGACAAGTGTGTGACCAAATCTAGCTATAGTTATGGTTTTCTGATTGAAGACAGTTCTGTTAACAGTTCAAACATTGTCTCTGTCAACAACCGCGCTTTCAAATCTGCTCCTAGTTTTGGCTCTCTCTTTGATGACAGTTACAAATCTGTTTCCGTCAAAAGTGAGATCTCTGGATATGATGCTGAGCTTCAAGATACTGTTGATAGTCATGCTAGTACAACTAAAGATCGAGGACGAGTTGCTGTCACCGCTCATGAGAGTGGTGGAAACAAGTGCCCATGAGAGGTTGAGGATGTCAACTGGTACAAAAGGAGAAGGCTGAAGATGTTGTTCTATCATGTAGTAGAGCGCCTATATCTGTCCCAGACAAAGGATCCGAGTTATGGTAAGGAGGATATGGACACTCAGTCTAACTGAAGTGGGCCAGAATCCAAAAGGTCTAAGTTAATTATCCTTCTTTATCTATAATGTGTTTAGTTAATATTTGAATAAAAGTGTGTAAAGAAAGGCTGGGAATATGAAAGTATTTTCATTAAAAACTCGTATTCCCTACACTCAAAAATCAGATATTGAATCTTCTTCCTTTCCGTATAAAGATTGGACTATTGTAAACAAAACTTAAAAGATCCGTTCTTTTGAGTGTAATTATTAAAAATGTGTAAAGTATGTTCGCACATACGAAAGATAGAGATCCACTAACTATGCGAAAACTGTTACCACTCTTAAGCAAGCGCCATGAATTGTCTGGGCACCAATCTCAAAGGAAGAAGACTAAAAGATAATGACTTATCTTAAGACGTTGAACCTACCACACTGTCTGACAGAAGATCCTTTATTTGATAGGATGATATTGGACACTCATTCGTACAAAGCCTATGGGCGACTGGAGTGGCCAGAGTTTTCAGGTCTTAAATGATCTGAAGGCCAAAAGAAATGCAGAAAAGTAATGGACACCTAGTGTGGTGAGTCAGAGTTTCCAAGTCTTAAATGAGACGGCCAAAGAAAGGCAGAAAACAAATTGGACACTCAGTCTGCCAAAGCAACTGGAGTGGGCCAGAGTATCCAGATCACATATGATTCGGTTACGCCCTAACTAAGGTTGTTTATGTGAATCAACGCCACCTCTAAAGTAGAAGGGGTTGGAGAGGTTGTCCTCAATAGGACTTTAGGGAATGAGATCACTCTAAAAGGAAGTGATACATGTCCCAAACTTGGTTTCAGGGACGCTGTTGGTCAAGCTGGTTTGAGACTAGTCCAACAGGTCTGTAATAACTAAGAATTGGTATAGTATGTCTGTAGCCAAATGAATGATATATTTGTAATTCGTGCATCTATGCTATCATAGATTAAGACACGTTAAATAAAAAGTCATTCAAAAGTTAACTTAAGTTAAGATTGTTGCCTTCTGTCGACATAAACCCTCAAAATGAATGTGAGGTGGGCGGAGAGGCAAAATCACCTTTCCATTCCGTCAAAGGGATAGCGAAAAAAGCATCGCTTCTCTAGAACTTAGTCACACCTACATGAGTGATTTGAAGTTTGTACAAAATAGAGGGGGGGAGACAAGTACTTTGTGACCTTCATTGACGATGGTACAACGTATTGCATCCTTTGTTTGTTGAAAAGCAAAGATGAAGTTGTTGAAGCGGATAAGCGCTACAAAGCAGAAGTTGAAAATCAACTAAGCCTACGGATTGAGGAATTCGTAGTGATAGAAAGGGAGAATGTGAAGCATCGTTCATCAAACGACTGCTTATTACTCACCTCAGTCTAACGATTTTAGCCAAGCGCAAACCGTACGCCCAAAATATGTGGGGCAAGACGATCCTTACCGCTAATGCAATTCTCAATAGAACTCCGCATAAGGATAATGATAACCCTCAATGTGAAATATGGAAAGGATCCCACCTACAAATGTTGTGATGTGGGGCTTGGTAAAGGTTGGAATATCGAAACATGTCAAGTTGGACCTAATACTGTAGATTGCATATCCACTGGATCTGCAAATAACAGTAGTGTTATCGCCTCTTGGTGTCAAAGAATGTTGAACTCTTTGAAGATAACTTTCCTTGAGAAAGAAAAAGAAGTAATTGATCGAGGTTAACAAGAATCCGCGAGTTCCTGATTGTCCAGAACTAGACGTTCAATATCTACCGGACTCAGAAGATGCTGACTATCTGGAACTAAATGTTTCAGATCTACAGAACTCAGGGATTCTAGAGGTTGAATCGAGATGGAACAAAGAGGGGACAAAGACTTGTTTCAGGCCTTCTAGCTTGTATGGTTGAGAATGAACTATGGACAATTAACAAAGAATTGTCATCTCCATAAGCTCTGCTTTGAAAAGAAGCTACAGAGAGAGAAATAGATTCCATCATATAGAATCATACTTGTATAATGGTTGACCTTCCTCCGGAAAAATAACATTTGAGTTGTGAAAGTGGATACTCAAAAGTGAGTACAAAGTAGATGGATCTACTGACGAGTATAAGGCCTCAACTACTTGTACATGTGCTCCCCTGTGAATAGCTTAATATCCAGGACCATTGCAGTCTTGCGTGACATGGATTTTGAAACAGCCTTCCTAACCGGAGAGTTGAAAGGAGAGGATCAGAGTTGGTTGGTTGGACTGTTGGGCTTCTTCCTGAACTTTCACTTTGGTCCATGAAATGTTTATATTTTGGTCCTGGAAGTTTCAGATAAAACAAAAATAATGAATCTGACAACATAAACATTGACTTTGAAGTTAGAAACCAACAGTTGAAAAACTAACAGTCTGAAAATGGAAGTCATATTGAAACAAAAGTCTCGATATGAAAGATATGGACATCTTAGGAATTGGGATTTCTAAGACATCTAACGGACGGGTCTAACTCCAAACTCAGTTATGAGATAGTTGACAGTCTCGTTGAAGCCACCAATAGATACGAATCATAGAACTAATTGGAATCATGGTGCACCCATATATAAGGAGCGATATGCGCAGGTCACATGTAGTTCAATGTATTGTACACACTACAACCTACCTGGTATCGGCCTACAAAGCAGATCAGTTGAACTAAGGTTCACTCGTGATTCTGGAAATGATCGATAGAAGGCGTTAAGTCAGATATAATGCTATCTGAAATATTCGCTTACCTACGAATTATGGTATTCTGAATGTCCAACGGTTCTGGGAGAACACAGTGATGCAAACTAGACACCAGATATGAAGAACACCAAAGCCACAAGTAGATGTGTATGATGTGTCTTAGAAAATCCTCTAAGCAAACTTGCATCGGTCGATTCATGATGGAATCGGAGTTTATTGCTTTAAATAAAATATGAAAAAAAGTTGAGTAACTTCACGACTCCTTAGAGGACGTCCCTTATTAGGAGAAACCCGTGCCTTCGACAGTTATACATTGTGGCTAGCCGGTCGACTTCAGGAAGGGCACGGATGATGACGTCTGGACATATCTATCAGATCTGTCGGAGACATAAAACCGTATGTCAGTTGATCATCACGGGTGTCACTTCATTGATTACTAATCAAAGGATATAGCGGACCCTATAACTAAGGGACTACCCAAAGATCAAAAGTTTTGCATGTCTAGGGGAATGAGCTTAAAACCCAAACAATACGAACCTTTGCGGTGGTAACCCAACCATACTGACTGGAGATCCCAAGAATTTAGTTCAATAGGAAAACTAGGCTGCAAAATGTTCAGTTGAGCGCTTCGGTGGAAGCAAGAGCACTTCGGATGATGATTTATGTAAAGAAACATGAATCCAAAGTCGTTCCCGTAATAGACATTAAAGTGCTACCTGCATGGTGGGTAAATGTTAAGCTTCCAAACCTTTAACGATCCTCAAACGGTTGAGGTTAAGGTTGGAGAAACTTTTAATGATTCCTAACACTTGTGACATGGGGTATAGCATGATACCTTGTAGTAGATCACCTATTTAAGTGCGAGGACATACCGCCTCAAATGAACGCACTTAAGAATTCAAATGTGTCCACAGCCACAACGAACAGAATAATAAGAAGAAACTAATAAAGGGGAGGTATTGTGTTGGTACCGTTGTCTTGACTTACATTAAACACTGACGGTTCAAGACATCACGTTCACCATGCAGTAAATAAGTCCGATGGTATTCAACTAGGGAAGGTTCAAAGCGGAAGCTACCTCTCCTGATGCAATATCTTTTTGCTGAACGATTGCTGAAAGTAGGCACCTTGTGTGTGCGCCAAATTCTCTTTCAAGAGGGGATTATTGGAAATTTACTAATATAGAATTAAGTTTATCCCATTATTTATGACTCGAACAATTGGGGCCCCGCACGTCGGAAATGTCATTTTCACACACGTGCAGTCTTAGTGCTAAGTATCGTAAATTTCGTTAATGAAAGAGATATTGGTACGTAAGTGAAATGTTTGAGACATAGAATGATGGATAGTTATTGGCTAAATAACAAGTGTTCCACGTTGGTAAATGAAGGAAGGATTGTGCGAAGTGTAAGATGGTACGGGTCGGAAAAAGGCCACGGAGCAGAGAAAAGTCGTGGCGACGGAGTGTCGTGGCGCCCCCTTGCAGCGCCACGACGCTAATTGGCTTTTTTGGCATTCTGGAGCCACAGCGTCGCAGCGCTAATGCTGCAGCTCCGCGACGCTTCCCAGGTAGTGTTTGCTCGACGGAATCCCAAAGGTTTGGTTGTTGAAGTGGTTTCAATGGCATTGAATCCACCCAATAATGACCATTACTTGGACGATTATGTTGTTGCATTACTTAGGGGTTAAATTCCATCAATTACATGACAATTGAATGCCATTATGAGGCATTTGAAAGGCTATCTTGCACACCTATAAATTGAGGCATTTGGCTCAATTCTATGGGGAAAAAAGAGCACAAGAGACACACAAGTTAACAACACCACAAAGAGATCAGATTTTCCTGATAGCAATCCCTCTCTTAACAATCTTCATTATTCGTGTTCTTCGTTGGGATCACTTGTGTAGGCTTTGCACATTTGATATTTTGTTATTTTATTTTGGGAGACTATTGTCCACACTTCTGTAAAGCCTATACACGGGGGAAATCTTATCTTAAAGACAGAGAGTCATCTCTCGACTCAGTCGGTGGTGTTGTGATTATCTAATTGGTTGTTAAGTGTTTCAGGTGTGAACTTGAATCTCAAAGGACTCTAACCGTTCGGATTCTCAGCGGTTCTACAAGCCACAAGTGTAGCAGTTTATGTTATTATATTTTTGAATACAAGATCCAGATTTGAAGGTCCAATTCAAAAATAAGAGATTGACAACTTGTTGTTGTAATCTTTGTTGTTTATCCTTTCAATCACTGTAATAGTTATTTACTATTTCTGTACATGCTTTACATATCCAACAAATCTCCCTATAACCATTGCAAAAAAAAACCACTTCAGGCTTATAAAAATAAGTCTGCTTCAGCCGTATTATTAATGTACTTGCTAAGGAAAGAGTAGGTTGTTATCATGTTTCGATTATAATCTCGTACGTATCGACATCCTCCTGTCTGGCTAAGATTTCCTTTGCTACAACCATTGATACCTAGTTTAAACTTTCCATCAAGTGCCTTAATCCATTTTACTAGAATGATTTTAAGTTGAGGTTTATACCTTTCCACAGTTCGGTACGATTATAAAAAAATTACTTGATTGACACATGTACATACCGCGAAGTCGCTAGAGAGAACCAATGTACACCACCATTTCACGGTCGCTCCTCTCCTTACAATCAAGTGGTTTTATGTTTCTCTAACAACTACCTTTCGCCCAACATGATCACGAATGAAGATCATATTTTTTTCAATTTTAGAAGCTTGAATCTCTTGTTTGGGTGAAAATTCGAAGTTAAGAAAGCCACTGATCCCTCGAAGAAGACTACCCTTCAAAAGAATCCCTTGGGTTTTTTTCAGATCTGCTCCACATCCGCACTGGAGCTTTGGTGAAACCCACCACCACTACATTAAAGCTGGATCTCCGACCTCCGGCGAACCCCCCATTTTTTTTCCTATTTTTGCAGGTACCACAAGATCTGCCACGACATACACCCGAGTTCTATCGCTCTGTTTTGCCGCCTAGCATCCGGGTATAAAAGTTTCGGCAGGAAACAATGATTTTAGGCATTGAACAGTGTGTTCCGGCGTGTGAACAGTGATTTTCAGCGTGTGAACAAGTTCTATTAGCTTGAAGTTGGTACCTCCAGTTATCCGTACTCAATATTTGCCCTTATCATTGTAGTTAAACTCTTGCGTGTTGCGTTTTATTGAATCTTGACTTTACATTCTTGTATTTATTATTCTTGTCCTTTACTTTAGCATTTTGGTTTGTAGTACCCTGACTTACCTCTAGATTCTTGCTAACTTGTTCTTTAGTATTTGTTCTTGTGTGTGTTAACGTTAACTTTTGACTAGTATTTTTTGCTCTAGTGGCTTTAGTGAATGATGGTAGACTAGGGTCATGTTCTCGGTCGGGGACGGAGGCGAGGGTTAAGGGGTAAGGGTAATACTAGGCTGAGAATAGGGTATTGGAATATTGAAACTTTAACGGAAAAGTCCATAGAGCTAGTTAAGATTCTTAAAAAAATGATGATTAATACAGCATATGTCTAGGAGACCAAATGGGTAGGACCCAAGGCTAAGGATGTAGACGAGTTATAAGCTATGGTTCTCGGGTAGGTCAAAGTATAGGAATGGAGTAGGCTTTTTGGTAGATAGCAAGCTAAGGAATCAGGTGGTAGAGGTTAGGAGGGTCAATGACAGGTTTAAGTTGGTAGTTGGAGGGTGCACTATGAACATTATTAGTGCGTATGCGCCGCAGGCGGGCTTGTACGAGGAGGATAAGATGCATTTTTAGGAAGATTTGGACGAAGTGGTAGGAGGTATACCACCCACTGAGAATTTATTTATAGGAGGGGATTTTAATGGACATATCGGGGCACTTCCAGGGGGTTATGACGTCATGCATGGAGGTTTTGGCCTTGGGGACAGGAACATGGGAGACGTCTCACTTTTGGAGTTTGCTAGAGCTTTTGGGATAGTGATAGCCAATTCAAGGTTCATGAAGAAGGAGAAGCATTTGGTGACTTTCCGTAGTTCGGTGGCTAAGACCCAGATATACTTTTCGCTCATTAGGAAGGTTGACAGAGGTCTTTGTAAAGACTGCAAGGTTATTCCGAATGAGGATCTTATAACCTGACATAAGCTTTTGGTGATTGATTTGGAGATTAATATAGAGAAGAAGAGGGTTGTGGATGACAGATTAATAATCAAATGGGGAGTTTGACCATGGCCAGTGCAAAGGAGATGGATGAGAGGTTGATGGCCAATGGGGCTTCGGGGAGTAGTGGGGGATTCGACCGGTATGTGGGACAAGGCAACCAGTTACATTCGAGAGGTTTTTAGAGAAGTGCTAGGGGTCTCGTGGGGTAGCCATGGTGGGCATCGAGGGGATCGGTGGTGGAATGGTAAAGTTCAAGAGAAGGTGGAAGCGAAAAAAATGGTGTATACGAAATTGGTAGAAAGCAAGGATGAGGTGAAGAAGTTGACGGATAGAGAATTATATAAGATGCGTGGAAATAGGCAAAGCTAGCGGTTACGGCAGCGAAAATGATGGCTTTTGAACGTCTATATGTGGAATTAGAGAAAAAAGTGGGGATAAGAAGTTGTATAGACTAGCCAAAGCGAGGGAGAGGAGGGCCAGGACTTGGATCACGTGAGGTACATCAAGGATGAGGACGACAAAGTACTGGTGGAGGACGCGCATATTATGCGGAGGTGGCAGACTTACTTCCATAAACTCTTGAACGGAAAAGAAGATAGAGACATTGTGCTGGGAGATCTGGAGCACTCTGGTAGGTACCAAGATTTTGGGTATTGTGAAAACATTAAGATTGAGGAGGTTTAGGGTGCTGTTCACAGGATGCGCAGGGGACGAGCGACCAGACCTAATGAGATCCAGTTGAATTTTGGAAGAGCACTAGTAGGGCAGGTTTGAAATGGCTGACAGAGTTATTTACCGTCATTTTTAAGATGGCGAAGATGCCCGAAGAATGGAGGTGGAGTACAATGATTCCTTTGTACAAGAACAAATGTGATATCCAGAGTTGCAACAACTATAGTGGTATCAATCTGCTAAGCCACACTAGGAAAGTTTGGGAAAGAGTCGTGGAGATGAGGGTGATAAAAGACATGTCTATCTTCGAGAACCAGTTTGGGTTCATACCGGGGCGTTCGACTAAATAAACCATTTATCTTATTAAGAGGTTGGTGGAGCAGTATAGGGAGAGGAAGAGAAACTTACATACGGTTTTCATCGACCTCGAGAAGGCATACAACAAAATCCCAAGGGAAGTTCTATGGAGATGTTTAGAGGTTAGAGGTGTACCTGTGGCGTACACTATGGCAATCAAAGATATGTATGATGGAGCCAAGACCAGGGTACGGACAATAGGAGGAGAGTCGGAGCACTTTCCAGTGATGTTGGGGATGTACCATGGATCAACTCTTAGCCTATTCCTATTTGCCTTGGTGATGGATGGACTGACGTGACAAATCCAGTGGTAGGTGCCATGGTGTATGCTATTTGCAGACGACATCGTCCTAATTGATGAGACTCGTAGCGGAGTGAACGCTAAGCTGAAGGTTTGGATACAGACTATGGAGTCTAAAGAGTTCAGGCTGAGTAGGACTAAGACAGAATCTTTGGAGTTCAAATTTAGTAACGGGAGCGACCTTGAGACAGGCGTGGATGTAAGACTTGGTACTCAAGTCATTCCAAAGAAAGAGAGCTTCAAGTACCTCGGTTCTATTATCCAAGGGAATGAAGAAATTGATGACGATGTCACACATCGTATTGGAGTAGGGTGGATGAAATTGAGGCTCACATCTGGAGTCTTGTGCGTTAAAAAAGTGCCACCAAAACTTAAAATCAAGTTCTATAGGGTGTTGGTTAGACCGACTATGTTGTATGGGGCGGAGTATTGGCCGGTCAAGACTTTTCACACCCAAAAGATGAAAATTGTGAAGATGAGGATGCTAAGATGGATGTGTGGGCATACAAGGATGGATACAATTAGAAATGATGATATCCGAGTGAGAGTGGCATCGGTGGAGGATAAGATGCGGGAAGCGAGGTTGAGATGGTTCGGGCACGTGCAGAGGAGAGACACAAATGCCCCAATGCAGAGGTGTGAGAGGTTGGCTATGGATGGGTACATGAGGGGTAGAGGTAGGCCGAAGAAGTATTGAGGAGAGGTGATTAGACGAGATATGGCGCAAGTGTAACTCACTGAGGACATGACCTTAAATAAGGGGTTATGAAGGACACGTATTAGGGTAGAAGGGCAGTAGGTAGCCCAGCGTAGTCCTGCATACGCTTACAAACTGGTAGTTGTAATATTATTATTGTAGGCTTGCTTAGCCTATCATACTAGTAGACACAGTATTTCCTTATAGTCACTTGTCGTTTGATTTATGATGCTATGTGTATTTTGTTTGTCTTATTTACTTACATTATTTATTGCTTCCTTTTGCTTCTTTTTCTCTTTCAGAATTCGCTATCATGACTTACTCACTTTGTTTGTCTTACTTTGCTTAGGCTTGTGCTTTGTCTTGAGCCGAGGGTCTCTCGGAAACAACCGCTCTACCTACCAAGGTAGAGGTAAGGTCTGCGTACATTCTACCCCCCCAGACCCCACATTGTGGGATTTCACTGGTATGTTGTTGTTGTTGTTTATTGCTAATTATTTGTGCTTAAATTTTTAGTTCAAATGTTGATTTAGTGATTTGCTTTAAAAATCTCAAAACTCTATTTTGTGTCCTTTGAAAGTGTTGAATAAGACAAAGTGAGTCTTCTTGATTTGGTGTTAATTGACTAAATTATTGCTGAAAGGGGATCGATTGTGTTGTGTTTGGAGACTTTGTTTCATGTTTGAGATCATATGGAGCACATTTGGGGTGATTTTGATCGAAATTGAAATTGCAAATTCAAAGAACACCATGTAGAACAACAAAGACAAATCATGACAATTTGGTAGGATTTGTAAATAATTTAATAAGATAGTGAATACAAATAACATAACTCATATGCCAACGCGGCAGAATTAGTTAACAATGAAGCGGCACAAAGTTGTGATAGTTTAGTAGAGTCTGTGAGTTATCCAATATGATAGTTAAGTTGAATGTAACATATGAAGTTCTACTGATTTATCGTGACTTATGTGCCACCGTTTTAATATATATATATATATATATATATATATATATATATATATATTTGTAGCTTTGAAATCATAAAAGAGAGGTATCATGTCAATCCGTCATGATTTATGAACAATTTAATAAGATAGATAGAATGAATATGATACAAAGTCATATCGAATCGTCATAATTTCTTCCATCATGATTATTTTTGTGAACAATTGAACAAGCATGTGTGCATAACAGAGACCTTCAAATTATTAGGTTTGAAGCTAGGCTCTGCCATAATCTAAGTTTGATTGAATTTGAATTGCATTCACACTGCAGATCAGTGAAGTTATGTCAAATTCGTAGGTTTGAACTTTGAAATTTCAGACATACAATTTCAACTTCAGACCTCACACAATTTGAAGTAGATTTTGAGGAGGTTAAATTTTATTTTTTTTATAAATTTTAATTAAGAAAATAATTAAAATAATCCTTAATATATAGGATTTAGTTCCATTTTGTCCTTAATTAAGGTATAACAGGATGAAAATGGTCCTTTATGTATTCCAAAAATTGATCAATGTAGCCTTAAGTCATACAAACAAAGACAATTACTACTTTTGTTGTTAATCCATTTTGACAACAAAAGTAGTGATTGTCGTTGTCTCTATAGCCTAAGACCAAATTGATCAATTTCTGAAAAAAGGATCATTTTCATCATGATATACCTAAATTAAGGACCGAATGGAATCAAATCTCATATATTAAGGATCATTTTATCGATTTTGATTATTCTTTAAATTGAAATCCTAAAAAATAGGTTATTTGTCCATTTTATGGTGAATTTTAATAAATCAGGTAAATGAATGCCTAATATAAAGTGATAGGTGAATCTTACTATGAACTTTAGTTGAGTAATAGCATCCCCTATTGTTCTTTTAAAAAATATAAAATAATATAAAGAAAATCTTAATGGTGACACGAGGACAAGTAGAGATGGCAGTGGATTCCGGACCCGGTTCGGATCCGATGGATTTAGATCCATTTTATAGGATATGGATCTTCAAAATTTGAACCCGACGGATCCGGATCGGACCCGGATCCATTTCTGACGGATCGGATCAGGATCTGGATCTTGTATTTGAGATATGTATCCGGTCCAGATCCGACCAGTGGATCCATTTTTTATTAAATATATTCATAACCTAAAATGTAATTTTATAAGTATTTTCTTAAAATTGCTAAGCACATCATTGCAAGTTTAATTTATCCCCGTGTTAACTCAAAAACAAAAAAATAAAGAGTTAACTTCGATAATAAAATCAATGTTATATTAGTGAATGACTAACATCTCCATAAACAAGTAGTTAAAACTATATTCACTTAATTTGTGAAGATTTCAAGCACATGCAAGTTCTTCATTGTGGAAATACTACTCAGCATTTTCCATAACTATTGTCATTGTCCAACATTTTCAATTAATAGCTCACAATCAAAACGAGACAACGAACAAAATATCTCATATGAACATTTCAAAATTAAAACACAGAAAACTGTTAGCTAAGTAAAAATCGTTTGTCAGTTCAAAAAAAATTCTTAGCAAGACAATTTTTTTTACATGTGGATCCAGATCCGATCCGTGGATCCGGTGAATCCGATGGATCCGGTGAATCCGATGGATCCGGATTTTGATATGATTTTTATGGACCCAACGAATCTGGATTCAGATATGAAAAATGAATCTGAATCTGAATCTGAATCTAGTAGGATTCGATCCGGATCTGATTCGTTGGTATTACTAAGGACAAGTGTTAACCAACTAGAAGCTCCAAAAATCCAATCTCAGCGTCACATGTTCTCATTCATTAAGAAGCACACCAACAAATTCCAACCAAGGAATCCTCAAACAAAAGAACCTCCCTTTCTTTCTCTGTCGCACACACACATGATGACATGAACTGTTCTTTGTGCTCTACTGCTAATCAATGAAGTTTTATAGGTGCTTTCCTCTCTCTCTCTCTCTCTCTTAAAGTAGACTGGGTTCTTGATTTCTTTACTTAATATCCTCTTTTGGGTATTAAATTGTGTAAAGCTTCTTGCTTTATTGTTTACTATTCAGTTTCACTGCAAATTCTGTGCCTATGTGTTCTGTTATCGAATTTGTATGCTATTTTGGCATGTGGGTTTTACTTATTTTTGATTGGTGGTGACTGATGAGAAATGGGAGAGAAGGAGAAACAGAGAAATGGATCTTTTTTTTTTTTTTTTACAATTTTGTATAATGGAAATACAAGAACATAGAGACCCATATAGGTAAATTGTATTTGTGCTGTACTAAGATCTTTAAATTAAGTTTGTGTCTTGGTCTCATTGGTTTTTGTTGGGGGTTTCCTGGGTGTGGGAGGGGAAGAAAGTAAATTGAGAAAGAAACAATATGAATTTTGATTATTTATTTTCTGAAATAGTAAAATCTGGAGAAAATAAGATAGGGGAACCCTTCAAGGATATCTATTTTTGGTCCAAGTAGTGTTCTTTTCCCATTTTCCTATACAATAAGATGTTTTCATTTGTACTTGGGATGTTATTTAGTATCCGGAACCAACTAGTATAGGGGACTTCATTCGTAGATTCAAACTCGAGACTTCTGGTTAAGTGGAGGGAACTACCCCTTCCGTCGGTGGTAATTTTGCTTGGGCATCTTTACTTAGATGATGCATATTGATCTATATACTACTTTAACTGAAATCCATGCAAAATATGGAATACGGTAGATGTTTTAGTTGATCATGTTAGAGGAAGGGTCAAAGCTTTTGTTATATCATCTTTTTACGCAACCAATCTTCTTATATGTGAACTTCTCAAAGTATAGCCAATTACAAGTCCGGATAAAAGATAGGGTTGTGGTACTAGTATAATAGTAATGTAATTATGATACTCCTCTAAACGGTGAATACATCGAGATGTGCCCACCTAAGCAGCGGAGCGGAATGGATATGGAGGATTTTCTTTTTTCATTTAAAGTAGAACAGATATGGAGTGTTCATTTTCCCCCAAGTAATTTGGGATTTAAGAGTAGTTCATGATCTAATCATTTAAATGACACAAGTATGTTTTTTACCATTTTCCACTTAAATATCACACTTACGAACCAGGGAAGATTTAAACTCGTGGCGTGCATCTACCCACATCTTGTGCTATATGATCACGTTATTGAATCAAATCCCTAGAGCTAACCAAAAGTAAGTTCGTAAGAAGTTTAAAGTCTTAACGTGAAGTTAAGGCGTCATTCTCACATCAGTAACTCTAATATTCTCAATGTCTGAGAATATGGATCTACCAGATGGAGATAGTAAAGACTACTACATTATCTATTGTCAGATGCATCCAGTTGAAGGGAACATCATTCCCTTACTTTATAGCATAAGCTTCGCAGTTCAAAAGCAAGTAGTTGAGTCTTCTCATTAGATGTACATAGCGATAGGTGTTGAAGAGAGAAGCCTATGTAAAAATTGGATTTCTTGAGGGATTCTAGTAGTCTGAATAGCTATTGACATAATCTTTCCTCATCCACATGGAGAATAAGGTAAGAAGATGTGAAATAAAAGATGCATCTTTGGAGCTTCTCCATGTCAAAGAATGAGGACTGCCTTTATATTTCTTTTAGAAAATCTCCAACTAGAAGTTATTTGATCATCTAAAGGCCTCCAAGGGTCTGATGGAAACGTAAATTTGCTGTTACGGCCCTGCTTAAATTTGTTGGCTTTACTCTCATGTTCTTTGCTATAGACCCACTTATTCTATACCATGACCACTTTATATTTTATATTTTTATCGTCCGGCCTTCCTGCCGATGGAATTACCTAGTCGGTCCCCTTTTTAGTATTCATTATCACAGAAGAATCTCTGTGGCAGACAAGCTTTAGAGACTCACCAAGGACCAAGTAGTGAGGGTCTTACGCTACAATGTCCCATTGACATTCATTAGTGTCACAGATTGGGTGTTTTAATACCCTTCATTGCTCTTCATTAGTGTCAATGGAGTGAGTTGATAACCATGAGGTCTCAGGTTCAAATTCCAGCAGAGAAAAAAAATGTTAAGTGATTTCTTCCCATATGTCCTAGCTTTGGTGGACAGAGTTACCCGGAATCTGTTGCTGGTGGGAGGTGGTAGGTATCCCGTAGAATTAATCGAGGTGCGCACAAGCTGACCTCAACCCCATGGTTATAAAAGAAATTGTATCTCTTTCTACACTAAGATGTAGTTTGAAGATGTGTGAGGTCTGTGATATATATTCCCGCGTATGTGTGTAAACTTTAATAGACTAGCATTCTCTATACCTTACCTAGAAAAGACGACTTAAATAAAACCTCCATCTCTTGGGAGCTGTAATCCACTTCCCAAGGTGGTTACTCAAGTTACGCCTATGCCTCTCCTCCCCCCACTGGTCTTGTTTTTCCTTTTTGACTGGTTACTGGTTGCCAATGAATTAGGTGGTATTTGGACTCATTTTCTGACCTCCCAATTTTGTGCACTCTCTGCTTCCAAAGAAATTGATATTTAAACAGTTGTATTCTATTCTGCAAGAAGGTATATTTACAAAAGTAAGCAGTGTCAATGGCATTTAGTTTTGGAATTATTTTTTATGGCGACAATCTGAAGAACGTAAATAATTTTGGTTGAAAAGAAAAGGCTTAGAAATTGTGCTGTTGGAAAGGAATATTAAAGACAGAAGATAGCATGAAGTGAAGGAACTACTGTTCTGCTGGAATTTGGGAACAGGGAAAAAAAGGGAGGAGTACGTTGTGAGTGATCCCTCGTGTATATTGTTGTGCAACTGGAGGGAAAGGAACAGAGAAATGTTTCAAGAATCTTGTATGAACATAACAACCTTAGGGGTTGTTTGGTAAGATGTATTTGGTAGAATAGTTTTGGTATAAAACTTTAGTACAATTTTGGTTGTGAATGTCACCTATGTACAACTAATACCAGAATGACTTATATGCCCTATTCAATACTATTCTTATACATAGTAAACCATGGCGTTAACAATACCAATACTATTCTTGTACTTATACACCTTATTTAGTACTATTCTTGATAATGCAATGCATGTTATTTTTAATACAACAAACCAAATAGTTGATAAGAATAATGCCAGCATAGCTAATCCCAGCATTACTAATCCCAATACTATTTGTCTCTGAACCTAACGACCCCTTACATGCACAGAAGTTGTTCTATAGGCTCGTACTGTTTCCTTGAGTTCTAATGAAGCTTGTATGACCATACACCGGTATATTAACCTTTTCTGTCTAGACCTTACTTGCACAGAAGTTGTTCTATAGTCTCGTACTGTTTCCTTCAGTTCTTCTAATGAAGCTTGTACTATACACCAGTTTATTAACCTTTTCTGTCTATACCTTGTTTTGAGATAAGTTGCGCGGATTCTCCGTTTTGGGTGCCGTCCCCTTCCGGATACGGGGATATGGGTGCGGGATACGTCCCGGATACAATCAACCAACTTCGGATACTTTGATCGGAGTACATCAAAAATTTGGGGGAAAGATTGAGATTTGATTTCTCAAAATTAAAGATAAAATGGATTTAAGATAAGAGAAATGACATACCTTCAATATTATAGTATTTTTGTCTCATTTTTGCTGCTTCGTTTTCAAAGAAACCAGGAATTCAAGGTCGTGTTCTGAGTTTGGATGGTAGACAGTAGCAGAGATATATCTTTATAGCTCTATTTTTTATAATTTTGAATTTTCTTAGCCGAATCCCGCACCCGTATCCATACCTGGATACACGCCCCCAAATCTTAAAATTTAGATTCTTCCGAATCCGACACTCGGATACGTACCCGTATCGGATACCCGCACCCGAGTCCAAGCAACTTAGGTTTTGAGGGTTCAAACGGAAACATGACGGTGAGTTTCAGTTTTTGCTGGTTGTTTGGAGGAACTTGAAGCTGCTGAGCAACTACACATTGCAACCTTTTTGCTGTCCATGTACAGGGTTGGCACCCCTTTGTTTCTCTTTAGCATGTTTCTTTGCAGTCTTAACAGAAAGCGAAAGCATGAACATTTCTTCAACAAACTCTTTACTCGAATAGCTCTATACGCTTAGTAGCTAATATTTATTGCAACTGCAAAGCTACTGGAAGTTGTCTGATCCCAGCAGCTAATCTTTTTATTAAGACTGGACAGTTTTTGGAAATTGTCTTGGTATATTGGTGATTGCCTCAGTGTTGCTATTCTACATATCAGTCATTTAAATTATCAGTATTTGAAAAAACTTTTGTGCAAAAGATCAATTGCTTGTGTTTTAATGAACAAATGTTTCAGTTGGATTACTGGATGCATAATTCGGCTAAAGGGTTATTTGGTTAACTTGAATATATAATTAACTACGGAACATTGGTTGTCTCATCTCTCCATGACTTAAGCATGAGCCATAGAGTGAGGATTAAACTGTATACGTGCTGTGTGCAAGTGCTATTATAGGGTGTATCTGGTACGCAGGAAAATGTTTTCCTAGAAAATGTTTTCTTGGGGGCATGACAACAGTCAATATATGCTTCATGTCCCAACAAGCTTATGAGACTAACATACATCTATTCCTACACTACATTGTCCAGTGATGGCTGATTTTTGGAACTTGTTTTTTGCTATCTTTGGTCTGAGTTGGGTCATGCCTGCTAGTTTAAAGGATGCCTGCATTAGCTGGAACTCTTGGATAGTTGATAAATCCATCAGACATGTTTGGAGAATGATTCCTACTTGTATTTTCTGGTGTGTATGGAAGGAGAGAAACAGAAGGTGTTTTGATGGAATATCAACTCCAATCCCCCAGCTTAAGACCAATTGTCTTTTAACTTTATATAGTTGGGATAGGTTAACCCCTTTAGACTCTAATGTCAATATTTTGGACTTTGTGAGCTCTTTCGACACTTGTAAATGAGCTTACAATCTCACTACTTTTGTAACTATCTAACCTGTATCTTCTTGATGCCATTTATACCATTTCTTACTTCAAAAAAAAAAAAAAAGTGGGTTTCTTACTTATTTTCAACTGTTTGGTAAGTAAGTTAAAAAATATTATATGTAATCTAACAAAACACTATGGGTTGGGATGGGATGGGGTGTGGTGCGTCCAGGGTGGCGGAGGTGGGATAGTCAAGGGGTGGGGGCGTTGGGTGAGTTGGATGAGACAATGAACTTGAAATTGTTCCTTATGGAACTTGTTTTCCCTATTCCCATTGGGAAGCCGTTTCCTCATTTTAAAAGAACTTGTTTTTCTAGAGAAAATGTTTTTCCAAAACATTTTGACCAACCAAACAATGGAAAGTTGAAAACATTTTCCGAAAAATGTTCTCCTCCATATCAAACACATCCATAATGTGATTTTAATGCAAAAAATGTTTTGATAAATTGTTTACAATGAAATGGACAGTGCTATTTACCCAATGCTTTTGACTTTTAGAATTTCCTTGGTCAATGCAATGGCAAAATATCTTCTTTATACTAGTCTGCAAGAAGGGGACAAATGATGTATTACGAAAATGTCTCTTTTCCATATGAGCGGGAACAACCTCCCATTTTTTTTATGAATTGGTTGAAAAGTATTTTCTTCTAGTTTGTTATTGTAGCTGGTAATTAGCAACCAGGTCCATTCTTTTTGAAAATTGTAACTGCAATTTATAGCTGACTTTGATGCAACTATGTGTTGATATAGGTCCCCTGATCTTACAAATTCTGGTGGCTGAAGTTGCGTATCTGCAGTGTTCCATTATTATATAGCAATGGATTTTTCATTTCTCAGTAATTTCCTGTGGTTCAAACCCCACTCTGCAAATGATATGGCATCTACAGTTGTATCTACTAGTACCCTAATGAAAACACCTAAACAAAAGGTTCAGTTTGATGCTAAGTTTTGGAAATGGACCGTGTTTTCATTTGTTCCTTGGGCTAAAGGACCTGAGGGTAATATTCAGATTCCAACTACTGTCAACAAGAAGCTGAAAAGGCGACGGCAATCTCGTGAAAGTGTAGACTCTCTAGCTCGGACGTCAACCATACGCTTTAGACCATATGTTTCTAAAGTTCCATGGCATACAGGTCCAAGAGCTTTTCTTTCTCAGTTTTTCCCTCGATATGGTCATTATTGTGGACCAAACTGGTCTAGTGGGAAAGATGGAGGGTCACCAATTTGGGACAGAAGACCCATTGATTGGTTGGATTTTTGCTGCTATTGTCATGACATGGGCTATGATACTCATGATCAAGCTGAGCTTCTCAAGGCAGACCTTGCATTCCTCGAGTGCTTGGAGAAGCCGAACATGAGTACGCGAGGAGATCCTCATACGGCTCTGCTTTACAAGACTATGTGCATATCAGGTGCGAAGAATTGCTTCGTAGAATTATGGCTTAATACATTGACAACCCCTTAAACTTATCAGCAAATTTCATTTAGACACTCGAATTATGACCCCGCGTTGTGGGATTTCACTGGGTATGTTGTTGTGCAC
The DNA here is from genome assembly GCA_029783415.1 of Anisodus acutangulus. Taxonomy (NCBI): domain Eukaryota; kingdom Viridiplantae; phylum Streptophyta; class Magnoliopsida; order Solanales; family Solanaceae; genus Anisodus; species Anisodus acutangulus. Next base: position 11,476,971 of record CM056489.1, read on the forward strand.
TCAAATTATGGCGTGTTCCAATTGAGCACATGAGGAAGTGTTCCTATTAGACACTTTTGGTTCAGATTTTGGATAAACTTCCGCTCGTGTTCTCAAATGCCATTAGGTAGATACGTTAACCATTTAAAATATGTCACCTTGTTTAATTATACGCATTCGCCTGAATGTTTTCTAATTGAAGCTAATGTGTATAATTAAAGGAGTTGGCATATTTTATGTAGTTAACTTAACTACCTAATAGACTTTTGAGAACATGCACAAAAGTTTTTCTAAATTTGAATTGAAAGTGTCTAATAGGAACACTTTATCATGTGTTCAGGTGCTTGTAGTTTGTGTTTGAATGAAATTTGCTGGAAAATTTAAGGTGTTGTCAATGTATTAAGCCTAGAATTATTCTGTATTCAAGTTATACTCGATTATTAATGACTGACCTCTCCATTTGTTTTAAATGCAGGCCTCAGGAACATATTGATACCTTACCGACAACAACTTGTTGGCTTACAATCTAAGCAATTATCTTTTGGATTTGGATGGCTCAGCAGTATCATGGAACCTGCAAAAGGCTTGAAAGACCGTTTCATATGGTTACAGAAGTAGGCATGTGAACAATCGCACATACCTATTCATTATGGAAACAGAGCAATCTGCATTTTGAGAGGTGAAGATTATGTGCTGAACACGACATTTCTGGCAAGTCTATTTCTGTAATATCATAGATAAGATAGCTGTATACCAAGAGCGCTTATGTCATAGGGGAACTCATGGCTGGAAACAATCCTTATGATTTGCTTTGATATCCAGGTAAGCTTTGAAGCTGGCTGCTCTGCTATACTATACTAGTTGTAGGGCGCATCTAACTCCACTCTCTCCCTTTCCCGCTTAGCCTACCGCCTTTATAGTCAAGGAGTTAGTATCAACACCTTTGCAGCCTCTCAAAGCTCCTTTACCTATCAAAGATTATATTAACATTGTATAGCAGCCTTTCCGAGCGAGCCTCTGGGATCTCCTGTAAACCCCCGCCCCTAAAGCTAGCTCCTACTACTCCTCCTTCTCCTAAGGTCGGATGTACTTGTTCAGGTCAGGTCTACTTTTGGTCATTCTAGCGACAAGCTCCAATTGAAAGGAACCGCGCGTACGCTAGAAAGACTCTGCTCCTTATCTCTTTGGGGCTAGACCTCAGCTCAGATCAACCCAATAAGTAGGGCCGTTCGAGATCGCGGAGTCCGCGCCCGTGCCGAAAGTGAAGAAGCTTTCCTCTCCTGGGAACTCTTCATCATCCACTAATTCAGAGGATTCGTTTGTGACTTCCACTTTTTAGACATCCTTTTAGCGCACGTGAGGCAAGATGAAGAGGGCATTGCTTGGGAAGTCGACCCATTTCTCATTCAACACATCTCTACCCTACCCTGTACTCACACTCCCTTTTCAAGAACAAATCTAGCAGATAGGTATATAAAAATGGAAATGAAAGAAACTCTAAAACTCCATTATGATGTAATTAGTTGGGTAGCTACTCCAGTGCTTGTACATTATTCTCAATTGACTTTGCATCAAGTGTAAAGTATTTGCTATATTATAGTATGGATGTTTGGAGCTAGTATATGGTTTGAAAAGATCAGACTGTAGGCAAATCAAATACTAGACGAAATAAGTATATGGGACAACCAAAAGCATACCAGGTATGATTTAGTTTTATTGACAACATGTCTACTCGTGTTATCTGGAGTGATTAAGCGTGAAGAGTTTGTAGGTGGCTTTTTAAGGCCGTCATCAAATCCCAGGGCTCAACCCTGGACAGGTGGAAGCTACCAAGCTGGAGTACGGTGGGGCAGGGGAACTTCGTAGTGTTTGTTGTGACACTGTTTTTATTATTCTTTCAGTGTTTATATTTTCCTGAGCATTTTAATTATAAAAAGTTCTGAATTATAACAATTTCTTTTTGTAGTTCTTAACTATGTAAGTCTTGTTTGGAAGATATGATATTTCACAAATATTTAACGCTTCGGACCTTCACATTCTGAATACCATCAATCTTCTTTGGGGGGAGTGGAAGAAAAGGATTACATCTTATTAGCATATTCCATCTTACTGATAATAAAAATTTAGAACTCTGCAAGGCAAATCAAGTAGAAGATCATGCAAAACATCTCACAGTCCGTGTCCCAATCTTGTCCTTATTTAATGTCAGAATCATCATTCCCTCAATTCTCAGAGCAGTTGTATTATATTCTACTCCCTCGCTTCCGATTTATGTACAAAATTTACGAAAAAAATATGCGGTCTTAAATATGTCATTACATTTGTGTGATTATATAGTCTTTTTGAAACTTGAGGCCACAAACATGCTACAACATTTGTGTGGTTATAGAAGTTTCTCATTAAACGTAAAATGAAAAGTATGTAGTTAATTATTTTCAAATTCAGAAGTGTATCAGTCTTTTCTAAATAAATAAATAAAATTATATCACATAAATTGAAACGAAAAAAATATATTATTTATATGATTCTCTTTCCAAGTTGATGTAGATGTTCATTTCAAAGAAGAATAATTGATAATAGGTAGTCCCCACTATAGCCCCTGTAGATTATTGTATTGTTGTATAAAAACAAAAAAAGGAAAGTGCAAATGAGAATGAGAGTTGGGTTTGCTCTTAATGAATTAGTTCTCATATTAGTTATCTTTAATTTGTGTCGTTTGGTGGCTAGAACCATTCGATAGTCAATCCCACATTCGCTAAATTAAGGGAAAATGAGACACTACACGACAACTATTCTTTAGAGTTTAGACTATTACGATTTGCGTTGTGGGGGTGGATCCAACATTATTTTTATGAAATTCAAACTCTTGATATTATGTATTGGGGGTGTGAAATGAGCGGATTGAGTTAACTTTGAATATGTCAAAATGAGTTGAGTTAATATATGGACAAATTCTTACTTGAGCTGAAATGAATTGGGCTCAAAAGCGGATAAGCCAACCCATCCGGTTCTTACTAAGTTTTAATTTTTTTCATTTTGTTATGTTTAATCTTTTTAGTATCTAAGAAAACTTTTTTTAATCATTTATTATGACTATATATAACAAAAAATCAAAATATTTTGACAAGGTTTCTCATGGGTCTGTTTGAACAATATATTAACCCAATTTTTAGTTGGCTGAATAGGATGAGTCAAAATGGACTAAGCCAATAAATGAGTTAGTCAATACTCTATCTAAATTTGAACAGATTAGACGAATCATATTTTCATAAACTACCACCTTTATTTCGTATCAGGCATTCATAAGTAATGATCGTAAAGAGTAGAAAGATGATATTCATGGTAAATTTGGATATGTAAAATATTGGTTATAACCTTAAAAAAATAGTTGTTTGACCCCAAGTTTGTAAATATATCAAATATAAGGAAATAATCCTAATTTGATTATATATGGTGTGAGATAAATAAGTTCATTAACTATTAACGGGTTGACATTCTCCTTAATAGAAATAGACTCCCTTCCCTCATTGATAGTTAATGTGTGTTTTAATACATAAATGATGATAGTTTACGTAGAAAAGCGGAACAACTAATAGCTAGGATGTGTAAATCGCGAGAAAACGATAATTTAGGTATTATGACCATTAACTCATACAAATAGCAACTATGTTTCCTTGAATATGTGAAAAAGGTTATGAACGACTTGTCTTTGTTGGTCCTTTCAACATTGAAGGAGCATAGTAATTAGTTGTTGTGAAAATTGGTCTTAGACTTAGCAATTGATTGTTGATCACTGAACCATAGAGCTAAAGTATTGTTTGTTTAAGCCTAAGTCGAAATTATATCTATTTTTGTCATCTCTTCTATGGTCATAGATAGCTTTCCTACTTGTGGTATCAATTAAAGCATCCATAATTAGGGATAAAGATCAAAGTCTTGCTTTTGGGGAGTTTGCACAAATGACCTTTTTGATGCCACTGTTTAAAGTTTTTCTCGTTAGCTCAGTGGAGTAAATTTGTTTGCAACAAAAATGTATTCAATTATTTTTAAAGGTGAAATTTAGCTTTCTAAATTAATGGGGACACAATTTGATCGACGATTTTATTTTGGATGATTTAAAATTTAATATGTGTATTATTGAAAAAAGAACTACCTTTTTCTAAGAGGTGTTATCCATTTTTTAAAAATACATCTATCCTTTAATATTAAAAAGCAATCCAATCTTTAAATAATACATCTCTTCTTGAACATGTATATTAATTCTTTGTTCACTCTCTATAAATATTTATTTCTTTGCATAAAATCAGTCATTGAAATCCAGGTCTTTTGGCTCTTCTGGTATCTGTTCAAGATTCTCTTTTCTTCTTCACTTCAATTTCTCTAAAATATTTGGGAGATATATTGACCTTGGATTAGTTATTCATAAGAAGTTTTAGAATAAATTTGAAAATAATAGTGTTATATATAGTTATAATAAAGAAAAAAATCATTAGTACTGTTGTTTGGTAATTAAATAAATTATAAGAAGTTAAATAAAAAATTAAAACTTAGTAAGTAGGACGGGTTGGGCTATGACCCACTATTTAACCGATCTTAACCTAACTCATTTCCACCCAAGTAACATTTGGGCGGGTTACTAACCTGTTCATTTATTAACTCCTTTCATTTGATCCGCCCAAATTCAGTTCAATTTGCCCATTTCACTTCATACGCACGTACGCTGAAGCTAATTAGCTATAACAAGTTAGCGATCATATTCATTATTTTAATCAATTAATGATTTATCTGTAATTATCTAACGAGTTTAATATAATCCGCACCCAATGTTTATATTAAATAAATATACTTTATCATGATTAAGTAATAAATTAGGTAAAATGCACATGGATTAACCATAGTTAGGTAATAAAGAGATATGTCTGAAGTATGTCAAGCTTTCATAAGTTAATGTAGACATTAAGTGCAAGTAAATTTTTACCTAATCTAATGGTATAAATATCTTTTATACTTTCAATATAAGAATTTAAATACTATTAATTATATTATAATTTGAAAAGAAAAATAATAAATGCATCCCCCATCCGTGGTCGAAAAGCTAGAACCTCCCTAATTATCATCAGACCATACTAGACCTGTCCAAAGCACGGGTCGGGCCGGATGAGGGCCGGGTCGGGTGATTTTTTTTCTATTTGCCCGACCCTGACCCTATTTTTTTTATAAATTTCTAACCCTGGCCCTGACCCTTCGGGGACCCTACGGGTCACGGGTCACAGGTCACGGATCGACCCTGACTCGTCGGAATGTTTTCGCTGGCCAGGGCCGGGTCGGATCGAGGAATTTGTTTTTTAAAAAAAAAATTGAATTTCCAAAACTGAAATTGACATTCACACCTACACTATCATGAAATTTTGACGTTGAAATCTATTGTGTATCGTGAGATGTTTACTAAAGAAAAAAGAAAATTAGAAATCGATTTGGGAGAAAACACAAATTGATGGGGAAAACGGTCGTTTTCGTAAAAATTGGCTGCGCCAAACTCCGCAAGCGTCTCGAAAAAATACGTAAAATCAAAAAAAAAAATCGGGGAAAACGGACATTCGAGCACAGAGTTATGACCATTTAAAGTTTCACCAATTTACAACTACTTTCTCTCCCTACATTATGCTTCCGTGATATTAACAAAACAACTAATAATATAAACATATAATTAATAATCAGCTACCGTTTTTATCTTATTTTATGTCGAGCTCAATGTAGATTAGAGCAATACATATATTATAAAAATATGCATTATATTACTTAAATATTAATGGCATATATATATATAAGTATAAAATAAATATTAATGAAAGAAAAATAATATAAATTATATTAAAAAATAAGCGGGTCGGGGTCGGGTCGATGGTCGGGCCGAGTCAGACGGGTAAAATATTTTGACCCTGGCCCGACGCTACATAAGATCGAGTCCCCGTTTTTTCGGATCGAGTGACTCGCGGGTCAGCTATAAGCCGACCCTGACCCGTTGGACAGATCTAGACCATACCCTTTACCTCTACATTGGCCTATTTTTCTCCTTTTTCATATGGTAAAGTTTCTCAGTGTGTATAACGTAGCATTATATTTGAGTAAAAAAATATTTATTAAAGTTGCTACCATGTGATCAGAAGGTCACGATTTCGAGACGTGAAAATAATTTTCTGTAGTAGGCTGCGTATAATAGACTCTTATGATCTGGTCATATCCCGAACTTCGCGCATAACAGGATCTTAGTGAACCAGACTACCTTTTTTTATAATAAATCGAGTCAGTGTTGGGGTTGGGTTGGTTTATTGCCCCGAAAATGATTCTTATCCCATCCTTCAGGTTTGTTTGTACCCACACTTCTTTTTTTTGCTATAGCAGTCAATAATATTTAGATAAATAATGTTATTATAGAGATGTTTGACTTTATTAAAGAGGAAAACCTTCTCAATTGGAAATTTCTTTATTTTAAAATTTAAAATTCAAAACTTTTCTTAAAGATAAAAATATTACCATATCAATCTGATCACACTATTTAGTGATAACATTAAAGAAGATATTTGTGCTTCCCAACAAACAAAGCAATAAAACATACACTTTTTTATACAACGTGGAAGTGTCCAATTCACCATACCGCGCCCACAACACTATAAATTCCAACTTTCACTAAGTTTCACGGACCACTGCTAACAACCACTGCACTGTCCCCTAACCCCCCTAACCCCCACACCCACCATCTCACCCCACCCCACACCATACTCACAATGCCATCCAGATATCACCCAGCAGCTCTGGCGACGACCACCGTTGCCAGAGTATTATTTTTTTTAATTTTGTTGGTGAACCACCATCATAATTGGGCTGCGAGCAACCCAATAAAGACGGTGGTGGTTCTCGTAATGGAGAACAGGTCATTCGACCACATGTTAGGTTGGATGAAGAAGCTTAACCCCGAAATCAACGGCGTAGACGGGTCAGAGTGGAACCCAGTTTCGACTTCCGACCCGAATTCCCGTCGGGTTTTCTTCGGGGATAAGTCTCATTATGTTGATCCTGATCCAGGACATTCATTTCAAGCAATACGTGAACAGATATTTGGGTCTAATGATAGTTCGAGAAAACCAACAATGAATGGATTTGCTCAACAAGCTCTTTCTATGGATGCTAATATGCCTGATCAGGTTATGAATGGGTTCCAACCTGATATGGTAATTTTACACTGATATTCTTACTCTTAATATTCTTATAGAATCTTTTATCTATTCGTAATCCTTCGGATAAATAAAACGAGGCTTTAGTTATCCGATATATTTCTCAAATCTCAATTTATGTGACACAATTTAAATTTCAAGAGTTAAACCTTTTAATTTTGACGGTAAACTTTAATATGAAAGTTTTAAGTTTTTGAAGTAAAATTTTACATATTTTAAAATTACTTAAAAAATATATGTATAAATCATAATAATTAATAATTCAAAATATTTAAAAGACATGAAAAAATTATGATAAAAAAAGTTATTTAACTCTCTAAATTCGACAAATGTCTCCTAAATTGGAAAGAGTGTAGTAATTTTTTTAGAGCAAAATAAGTACATATTTAAATTTCACACTGAAAATGAGGTGTATTTCTTGTATTATGAAAACGTCTGTCTTTTGGTTTTGGGAAAGAAGGTACTCCCTCCATTATGATATACATGCGGAGAGAAACGCAAACTTTGCCGAGCAATATTTAAACTTATGCCGCCCGGAAGAGAAAAAATTAATTTTTTTTTGAGAAATAAAAATTAAAGATCACCCGAAATAGGGACATTTGCGCGAATAACCCTTTAAAAAATTTAAGTTTGTAGGGGCCGTCCAAGTCATTTTAGAAAACAAGGTATAAACTGAGTAATTTTATCCATATAATAATAATAATAATAATAATAATAATTATAAAATAAGTGACTTTACTGATCATTTAAAAAATTTATTGCTTGTGTTATTGATCAGGTAGCAGTATACAAAACCCTGGTATCGGAATTTGCGGTGTTCGACCACTGGTTCGCGTCGGTGCCGGCGTCGACTCAACCTAATCGACTCTATGTTCATTCCGGCACATCTCACGGTGCCACCTCTAATATCGCATCGTTGTTAGCCAAAGGTTACCCGCAGAGAACGATCTTCGAGAACCTCGACGACGCGGGAATAAATTTTGGAATTTATTATCAGAATATTCCGGCGACTCTCTTTTACCTGAATTTAAGAAAGCTCAAGTATGTTGGAAAGTTCCATCCGTATGATCTCACCTTCAAGAATCATGCCAAATCAGGAAAGCTACCAGGTATGGATGAACAGTTTATGTTAAACTTTCAAGTGTTAAAAAATGGATTTAATCGTTAAGACGTTAACCGTGCATGAGCAACCCGTGCTAAAATTGTTTCGAATTAACTTGGATTAAACAATATTCATAAATCAACTCACCTAACTTAATTTTTTTTAGAATTGTCTTCGTTATCAAAGCAGAGACCTAGTAATTCAGTTGGTTGACTACCTGAAAATACTATTATTTAGATTTTTTTTACTAACATTCAATGAAAAATAACCACGGAAAAAGGGAAATTAGTGGAAAAATAGAGATCGAAACTAAATAAACAAAGTCTTCCAAAAGAATTTACTATTTTTTGACAATATTTTCTTATACGTTGATTTGAACTTATCTAGGTAGTTTTTTCTTTTAATGTTTAGGTAGTTCAATACAGGTAAATTTGAATAGGTTGAGCGAGTTATACTTAGTTACTTACAGGATATGAACTACTAATATATATAATATTATATTTTATTTTATTAGTGTAATTAAACCATTATTGAACTCATTCCATTTAATCGATCACTGTTTTGATTTATTTCATATTTTTGACAGAATAATTGAGATTTTAACACAATCAACGCTAGGGAGATTACTTGCGTTAGATCAAGTTACTAATTCATCTAATTATAATAATTACCTTTAAATACCTTAAAATGATTTTATAATATCGTGTAATAATGTTTAAAACAACTTTTCTATCTTTAAGATAAAGATAAGATCGGTATATACTTTACCCTCCCCAAAAATTCACTTAAAATGACTTTGTTGTCGTTGTTGTCCATGTATATAACTTATACTTACAACTTACAATGAGCTAAATGTAATGCCCCTATTACCAGGATATGTTGTGGTGGAGCAGCGCTACATGGACTCAAAGTTACAACCGGCTAACGATGATCACCCATCGCACGATGTTTATCAAGGCCAGATGTTTGTAAAAGAGGTGTACGAAACTCTAAGGGCAAGCCCACAGTGGAACCAAACACTTCTTGTGATTACCTACGATGAGCATGGTGGGTTCTTTGATCATGTCCCTACACCTGTCAGTGGGGTCCCCAGCCCAGATGGAATTGTAGGACCCGACCCGTTTGACTTCAAGTTTGATAGATTGGGTGTTAGAGTTCCTACTATTATGATCTCTCCTTGGATCGAAAAGGGCACAGGTATAATCAATTTAACTCCCTATGCTTTTATTGTTTTCCCCCCTCTATTTTACAATTTACACTCACATTAATTATAATTTTTTTATATTATTAGGTCATATGAAAAGTAGTTACATAAAGCAGCTCGTAAAGTGAAAGTGGTAAAATGAAAAATAAGACAAAAAACCTGCTATAATATGTTATATTATACTAATTGCAAAAAATCTTTTTAAGATTCAGAGAATGTAGATTAATGGGTTTGATTTTCGATCTCTTATTTATTGGAACAAGATTTATATTATATATAAAAAACATAGTAAATCATGTTTTTCTTAGTTAAAACATTTCAAAAATTATTGAAAGAATAGTAAAAATTGAAAGAATTAATCTCTTGATTATTTTTATTAATGAATGAGTATATATATAATTTACAATTTCCATAATAGAAAAATCATATTCCTATTATACTCCCAAAATCCTATTCTATTTGTACAAGAATTATACAATTATGTTAAGTGTACAATGCTAATTAAATACAACAATATACTATCAATATTACCGTGATATACACGGTCTCAATATTTCCTTATATGGCTCGTGTCTCCGTGATATACACGGTATACACAGGGCAGTGTATATATCGTGTATATCACGAGCATATCGATAATATTTATCACACCCCCGCAGTCATAGCGGGCGGTCTTCGTACGCTGAGACTGTCCGTAAAATCATCAAATAGAACTGAGGGAAGACCATTTGTAAAGATGTCTGCTATTTGATACCTAGAAGAGACATGGTAGACGCGTACTTGTCCACGAGCTACTTTTTCGCGAACAAAGTGGATATCCATATCGATGTGTTTAGTGCGCTGGTGTTGAACCGGATTACCAGAAAGATAGACGACACTAATATTATCACAATAAATCAAGGTAGCTTTCTGAATGGGACAATGGAGTTCTAAGAGAAGATTACGTAACCAACATGATTCAGATACCACATTGGCTACCCCTCGATACTCGGCCTACGCACTAGAGCGTGATAATGTAGACTGTCGCTTCGCAGACTATGAGACCAAGTTATTACCAAGAAACATACAATAGCCAGACGTGGAGCGTCTGATATCTGGACAACCACCATTGTCGCGCCCGTTTCCGACCACACGGGTCAAAGCGGAGCACAACATGTCCGGTGATTCCTAGGTATGATTAAGGAGTTGCCACCTAATTATTTATGGTGAATTAGGACACCTGAATATTAACTAAATGCTGCAATGTAAACTCCGATTTTAATGGTCTGCGAAACTAATGAGATTCTAGGTAAGAGTTCTTTATTATCCTAAAGGGAAGGGGTTAGGCATCCTTTAAGATCCGCTAACTTGCGGTTATCCGGTCAAACTCAGGTTAATTATTGTACTAAGAAAATGCATGTTTTTTTTAAAAAAAAATAGAAAGTTAAAATGATGTGGCAAGTATTTAATAAAAGAATGCATTTTTTTTGTACAAGTATGCATTTGTATGGTATAAAAAATATACATGTAAAGTTTAAAATATGCATTTGGAACAATTAATAGCAAGGAGAAAAATGAGTTACTTATATGCCAAAGAAGTAATTAAAATTTTTTTTTTGGAAATCATTCTGAGTTGTACAATTAATAAAGTGAACAGAAGATGATCAAAATTTGTTTTGAAAATTTAAAATATGCCTGACGAGCCTAAAAATAAATAAACTAGCGGGGATTTCTAATTTTGCTACTACCTTATTACTTATCCATTCATGGCCTAATTATTCTAAATATCCTAACAATCACACAAACATTAAAATAATTATTACATGCCCAAAAATAGAAATAACGGAATTAAAGAGTAATAATAAAAGAGGAACTAAGGCGGATGACGATGTCATCTAGCCCTATTTGTTTTGGAATTCCGAGGTTGGAGAATGCAAGGAGTGTGAATGCTGGTGTTCGTTTGGCAATGATCACGATGAGTCTCATAACGAGACTCTTCATAACTCTCTATGCATTTCATGTAAAAATAGAAGAAAAGAAAGGGATTAGTGGACGGAACGTGAAAATGTATACTTAAGAAAAAAATGTAAATAAATCATTCATGAAAAGTAATATGTTGTTAAGCCTTAGGGAACAATTAACATGCAGAAATAGAAAGCGGGCCCAAACATATAATTTTCCAACTTGAAGGAGGGAAACAATGATGCAAGTTACACATACCCAAATTTATCTACTGCAAATAAAATTTACCTAAACTAATCAACGCCTTATTAGAATAAAATCAGATAAGGCTCCTTAATCAGCCCAAGTTGTTAATCAGTAAAATGATAAGAGAAGAGGACAACAGACAGTGGGTCGGGCCCAAAACTACTACCAGAATACAAAGAGGAAGATAAAATAAAGAGAATAGGTCAGGCCCAAAAGTAGCCCAAAATGCTAGCAGAAATAAGTTGGGCTCCCTTTCAAGTATTCAATTAATATATAAGGGTTGATATACACAAGATATTTCCAAAGATATATAATATACTTAAGAATATACGAGGAATATGCAAACTCTGATATACCCCAGGTGTTGAGTACCCCCTGACTCTATGTAAAATAAGCCTTGTAATTTGCCTAATAGTTGCATGAGACAAATAAGAATACACAAATGGCCAGAATAAAATAGCAGTTTGAACATGTAGAACTATTCCAGTATAGCCAAGCTCACAGAAACTTAAACATGCTGAATAACAATTGAAACACCCACCATGACAGTACAAAAATGGAGTTTTGACAAATAAGAACTAAATTAATACCAAGATAGGGGCAGGGCTATGTATGCAAATAAATGAGAAGCATATTCAGATCAAGACAGTGGCACAAGAATAGCACCCTGAAATATTTTCCTAAGTTTTTAATATTAAGATGACTATGCATAACTATAGTTCAAGCCTACAGTTAGTCTAATCCCTTCAATAAGCATGTCATGATATTGAAATAGGCTTAAACCAGACACCTATGCTAAAACATGCTCATTACACAACAGATCATAGGCCATGCTCTCAAGCAAATTTCAACCCTTTTACCCTCTACATGTTCACCATATGAAACATGATCACAAGACCAAGCAGAATGCATTAGGCAGGATAGCTTATCATGGTATAAAATGGTGCAAAGCACTGATGCAAATACCATTCAAATAACTCAATAGATAGGCATGTTACATGACAGCTGAGGGGACTTTACAGGACAACATGGAGGCATTTTAACACTTGATCATATAGGAGAAATGCATGACTAATTCAGTGGGCACTAATAGGATAAACATAGATGAGCCAACTAGCCATTCAGAGAGAGGCATCTCAGACGTGCTAACTGGACACATAGGATCATATTCAAGCTGCACACTAACCAACTCAGATTTATATCCCTATATTTCATGCTGAACAGTTATTCAAAGTGAGAACTACACCATATTATTTTCTAAACCACAGAGAAATATGCGAGCAGGCCACACAACATGTATCCAGTCTTAGAATAATTAAACTCTTTGCTATTGTTTAACAAAAGGGCTAGCATAGATGAGATGCCAATATGTCTACAACATTCAGAACATGATATGACATAACATGGACTTGAGGACCATAAGCAACTAACAAGTCTTAATTAGAATGGGCTTAACAGTTATCTTAATGAATATCAATAAATCTCCCTAACTAAACATGCTTATTAATTAATTCAACAGTCCAACAGTGGCCTTAACATGTTATCACTCAACCTAATAACCTTAGACAATAACTAGGTAAATGAACTTAATGACTCAGAACAGTTATAAGTTAGCCAACATACATAATAATTAACCTAATAGGCTCAAGTAACACTCAACATTCATTTAAACATACTTTAAACCAAATTAACAGACCTAAATAGTAACTAAATTAAGCTAAAAATATTTAACCAACACGTAATCAAACAATACAGATCACATAATGCAAATTAAATAGCAAAAAAAAACTTAAAAGGAAGTGAGTTTACGTACATTCTCCGGGCATCGAACCGAGGCGTCATTTCGAATCGTCAATCCGCTCGGAGAAATTATTTTAGAATGCTGATTTTTCTGATTTAGAACTCTGATTTTTGGATTTCAGAAATTCTGATTTTAGACGGCGGATTTTCTGATTTTTGGACCCGACCCGAAAGTGGCCCGACCCGGAACCGAAAAAACAGTGGGAAAATAGCAAAAAATTCCAGATTCTTCAACACCAAAAACCAATAATTTCGACCTATATTTCGGAATCTTTAAGTTGAAGAACACATGCAAGAACAAATACTCTTAAGCAGATTTCGGATTTTTGAAATCCGGAATCTTCCCAATAGTGAAGAACAACACAAACAAAATACAATGCAAACCTTTAAGAAGATTTTGGATTCTTAAACTTAAATTTTCGGACCTAAAAATGACCCGTAAACCCTAAGATCCGACCCCTAAAACAGTGAGCAAAGGGGGTGGGGGGGTGGGGGGGGGGTTTATAGGTACTCACCCCAATGTTCACACCCCATACCCCTTACAAAAATGAATTCGAATTTCAAAATAAAGGGGGGACAAAATCTGATTTTTGGGGCGAATTCTTGGGGCATGGGTCGGTGAGAGGTGATGGGGTAGGTTGGTGGTGTCGGCGTAGCGGTCTTGGCGATTGGTGGTGTCGGGCGTGGGGTCTTGCGCGGCGTGTAGGGGTGTCGCGGCGATTGGATAGAGAGGCGGAGGTGTAGGGTTGAGGGATTGGGTTTTAGGTTTTAGGTTTTAGGGAATGGGGATTTGGGAATTAATGGGTGTTGGGTTTGGGGGTAAAGGAAATAAGGGTATTGGGAGTTAATAGGGGATGTGGGTGAGTGGGTATGGGCTTGATTGGGTTTGGGCTAGTTTAGGGAGCGTTAGGTTTGGGCTTGGGTCGACGGGTGAAGGGGATTGGGAATTAATGGGGGTTGGGATTTTGGGTTGGGAAATGAAAAGTGGGTTAAAAATAAGAGGGAGTTTGGGAATTTTCATTGGGTGGGCCGAAAATAAAGAGGGGGAGTTGAATTGTTTTGGGTTGAGTAGAAATTATTTTGGGTTGGGGAAATAAAAAATGGGTTATAGATTTAAAATAAAAAGGGGTTTAATATAAAAAATACTTTGAAGAAAAAATGTAAATTATTTAAAAGAAGATATAACGATGTGATAATAATAAAACATAATATTTGCGAAATGTTTAATGCTTGATAAAAAGTGGAATGCGATGCAATTTTGCAAAAATAACATAACATAGAATATTAGGGGAATTATGATTACGACTTTTTTTTTTAAAATAGAAAAAGGCAAATGGTTGTAGAAAAATTGAATAATAATAATAATAATATTGAGAATAATAATATATATGTATATATATGCATATATGTATATATATATAAATATTTAAAATTGCAAATAAATTGAAAAAGATGGGACAAAATTGAGTGTCAACAACCATAATCAGCATTTGTATACGGGACAAGCGTAGAAGACGACGGATATAGATGCAAGCCATAGTCAAGTGTTCCCTGAATGTATCATATAATGCGTTTGAGCGCATTCATGTGCTCAAACCTAGGATCATGCATAAACAAACACACATGCTGTATTGCATATGTAATATCCGGTCTTGTAAAAGTAAGATACTGAAGAGCTCCGGCAACACTGCGATAGTGGTGGGATCCTCATAAGGTGAGCTAGCCGTAGCACCCAGCTTGGGTTTAGTATCAACTAGAGTGGAAATAGATTTACACGAAGACATACCAGCCCTTTCAATTATCTCAGCGGCATACTTCCGTTGTGATAAGAATAACCCACATGCATGACAAGTGACAATGATCCCCAAGAAGTAACTCAAGGGTCCCATGTCTTTCATAGCAAACTCAGAAATGAGCAGTGTTATCATAGACTTGCGCAAAGCATCAGAAGAGGTAGTCAAGATAATATCATCCACATATAATAGAATGAAAGCCAGGGAAGTACCACGACGATATATGAACAATGAATTATCAAACATGCTATGAGAAAACCCAATAGACGAAACATAGTCTGCAAATCTCTTATATCAAGCCCGTGGGCCTGCTTAAGCTCATATAAAGACTTCTTCAATAAACATACATGATTAGGCTATTGGGGTCTCGAAAACCCAAGGGCTGATGCATGTAAACGGCCTCCTTAAGATCACCATGTAAGAAGATATTTTTCACATCTAACTGATGAATGTGCCATGCCTTTGAAAGAGACAGACTGAGAATAGTGCGAATGGTAGTCGGTTTGACCACCGAACTAAATATCTCACCACCATCCACGCCAGCCTGTTGAGTTTTACCATCACCTACTACACGAGCCTTATGCCTCGCAAAAGAACCGTCAGAATTATCTTTATGAGTAAAAATCCACATAGACCGAATAATATTAACACCAGAAGGACGGGGCACAAACTCCCACCTCTTATTTTCAATAAGAGCATTATATTTGTTGTTCATAGCGAACTTCCAATTCGGGTCATTTAAAACAAACAATGGGTTACGGGGTAGTGGGGATTTAAGAACATTAGAATTTAGATTAAAATGTCTTTTCGGTTTAAAATACCCCACTAACTACGAGTAACATGCCCTTGACTTGAGGTAGAAACGGGTGGATTTGGGGGAAAATACTGACTGATGCTGGACTGGCCAGCAGGCAGTGGGCCTGCTGACCCAACACGTGAAACAGAAACTGGAATTGGATCAAGCTGGGAATGGGCTGGGACGGAGGGTAGGCGATCGGCCCAGCGATGGGTGGGGCGTATGTTGAGGAAAGCGGCGGTGGGCCCTCTTTGGCGAGTCGATGAGGACAGGCCCAGTCCAACGGTGATCTGAGAATATATGGTGGGACCCCGTCATAAAAAAACTAATACAAGCTAGGCACGGGACTACATACCTTGGTAAACGGAAATTGGGTTTCATAAAAAATAACATGACGACTGATTATGATTTTATTAGATGATAAATCAAAACACTTGTAACCACGATGATTTGACGGATAACCCAAAAACACACAAGCAGTAGAACGAGCTTGAAGCTTATTTATTGTAGTAGATGGAAATAGTGGATAACATAAACACCCAAAGACCCTAAGATGAGAATATGAAGGATTCTTATTATAGAGAATTTTAAGGGGAGAATCATATGCTAATCCTTTGGTATGAAGGACGTTAATGAGGTAAGTTGTCATTTGTAGTGCATGATGCCAAAAGGAAGGAGGTACAGAAGCATGGGCTAATAAAGTTCGGACAATATTATTAATGGTACAAATTTTACGTTCGGCTTCCCATTTTGTAAGGACGTATGAGGATAAGAAAAATAAAAAACTATGCCATTAGCATCACAAAATTCCCGAAATAACCCATTATCATATTCCTTGCCATTGTCACATTGAATATTTTTAATTTTCCGATCGAATTGGGTACGAATGAATACTCTAAATTTTTAGAAAGTGGAAAAAACCTGAGACTTTTTGGCCAACGGAAAGGTCCACAAAAAATTAGAATAATCATAAAAAAATAAGACATAATACCGATGACTCATAGAACTCAAAACATGAGATGTCCATAAATCACTGTGAATAATATCAAAATGCATCAAAGTACGAGAAGTAGAAACTACAAATGATAATCTAACATGTTTCCCTAACGGACAATAATGATAAATTGGAGTACTACGCTTACCCTTACAAGAAATAAAATTATTTTTATCTAAGGAAGAAATAATAGACGACCCAGGATGACCCAAATGTGCATGCCACAAGGAAGGAGCTAGAGCTGCAAATGTTGATGACATGGCTTGACTCGATGAAGTGGTGGTGGTTGTGATGAGATAAAGATCGCCCCTACTATTGCATCTCAGGAGAGGCATCCCCTTTTCAAAATCGTTCACGGAAAACCCAAACATATCAAAATTAACAGAAACCCATTTATCAATGGTGAATTTTCTGACAGACACCAAATTTTTAATTAAGTTAGGGGCATCAAGGGTATTTTCAAGACAAGAGGTGGATGTGGGGGAGACAAAATTGTATGATCGCAACCACGAATTGGAATTGAGTTGCCATTACCAACAATAATGCCACTATTTTTGCTCAAATTGAAATAAGACGAGAGAGTACATTGGTCTGACGTCATGTGAGAAGTGGCGTCGGTGTCCATGTACCAATTCAGGTCTGGAGGATTTAATCCAAGCGTATGCATCGCGACCTCAATATCTGTCGAAGTCGGTGTGGGGCCCATTGCCTGGAATGCCCGCGGAGGCCAAGGCCAAAGCAAACCGGCCTGCGGCCCCGACCCAGAAGGAAATTTGCTTCCTGAAGCTGGACTTGAGAAACTGGGCCTAGTTACCCGGGTAAGAGCTAGTTGGAAAATAGCCACTGTGGCCTAGTTTCACTGCCGGGGGGCCCACTGTTGAGACCAATTGGGCTGTTGTCCACTGCCCCAAGGCCCACAGCCGTTTCCACCACATTTTCGGACACCACCATTACCACCGCGGTTCTTGCCATTATTTTTACGATTTTGACCCATTTTGTCGCCACCATTGTTGCGGTTTTGACCATAATTTTTGGAGAAGGAGTGAGGGTCATCTAACGTGGTCATCATCACGACGGAATTGGCACCTATAGTCGCCTTTTTAGCTAAGCCGTCTTCTTCTAATGTGAGCGTGGAACATGCCTGATAAAAGGGCGGTAGAGGGTTACTTTGACGAAGAAGTGTGCCAACTCCGTTATAAGCCTCAGACAGGCCGACAACCATTTAGAGAACAAGACAATCATTGGTAACTTGCGCACCAACGTTGCAAAGTTGGTCTGCCAATTCTTTCAGCCTTTCACAATAGGCCGAAACGTTAGGAAAATCTTCCATGTTGACGTGAGAGAATTCCTACTCGAGGGTGACAGCACGAGAATTCTTGTTATCTTGGAATACATCACCCAACCTATCCCAAGTTTTCATTGCCGTAGCATCGGGCTCGAAGATCGTTTGGAGGATGTTGGTTGAAATAGTGGAATAAATCCACTAGAGAACGACAACGTCAAGTATAGTCCATAACGTAGGACTTTCCTCGGGGTTAGGCACCGCCTCAGCGCCAGGGGTCGAGGGAATTATGTGATGGAGAACTTGATGCGAGCGTGCGTGAATTTTGAATAATTCCGCCCATGTCGCGTATTAAACGTTTTCCATCTCAAGAACAATAGGGATGTGGTTCCTGATGTTGGAAACTGTAAGGGCAGGATGAAACACGTTCTTCGATGTAGACATAACGAATGAACAATAGGAGAAGTAGGGATTAGGAAGAAAATTTGGGAAGGGAAGAGGAAGAATTTGGCCGAAATCCGAGAAGTGTTCTCGGGATTAGAGCCGAGAGAAGCAGAAGCAAAGTAAGGTTTTACTAGACCTAGACTTCTGATACCATGAAAGAAATAATTCTTTGATTATTTTCATTAATGAATGAGTATATATACAATTTACAATTTTCATAATAGGAAAATTCTATTCCTATTCTACTCCCAAAACCCTATTATATTTGTACAAGAATTCTACAATTATGGTAAGTGTACAATGCTAATTAAATACAATAATATACTACCAATATTACCGTGATATACACGGTCTCAATATTTCCTTATATGGCTTGTGTCTCCACGATATACACGGTATACACAGGGCATTGTATATACCGTATATATCACGGGTATATCAGTAATATTTATCAAAAATCTTGTAAACCAAGTTCCCTTTGCTCTATGTTTAGCTTAGTAGATAGATATTGAGCTACATTTGCTAAGAAAGTAATTAATATAATCTTTACTTCTTAGAGTGTGTTTGAATTGACATTTAAAAGTGGCTTATAAGCTAAAAGCCAAAATCATAAGTTGGTTTTATCCAACTTTTGACTTTTGGCTTATTTTGTACATTTTTAGCTTAAAAATAAGTGTTTAAAAACACTTTTTATCTCACCCAAATACCTCAAAAAGTAGAAAAGAACTTGAAAGTAAAAAAACACTTAAAATAAGTCAATCCAAACACTCTATTAATAGTAAATTTGTAATGACCAATGGATGTTTAATATTTATTTGAAATATTCCCAGCATACGTCAAAATAATATGTGCATGATATATATCTCTTGTGTATCCTTTATTACTCAATTGTAATTAATTAGTATTTTAATATTAATACTAAATTCAGATAATTATTTTCTAGTTAGACATAATTTTTAGTGATTTTAACTTAACTTACTATAGCTAGAGGTGTCAAAATGGGCTAGCCCAGCCCAACTCTAAAGGACCAGAGTGTTAAAATGGTTGGGACGGGCTGGCCCTTTTTACTGAAGGGCTTTAAAATGACAGCCCAACCCCGCCCTACGCGGGCTTTGGGCAAGGGCGGGCCAGCCCTTAAAAACATTTTTCTTCCAAAATAATATCTCTTAAGTGACTTTTTGTACAATCTGGACACATATTTTTTTGCAGTCTAAAATAAAATTTTCTACCACATTATTCTCTCACGAGAGTAAATATAAATTACTATCTTTATTCACTAATTCAAGTCACATCCAAAAGAAATTAAACATAATATGATTTCTGAGATTAAAAAGTATAACTTTAGTTTCTAATTTATTGATCAATAATTAGTACTTTCTTTTTTCCTTCATTAATTTGTATCTTTTTATTTAATTTACTTATAATTTTATTTATTCAAATAATTTATTTATTTTTCTAGTCTCAAGGGATGGCCTCGGCCCAACCCTTGAGGCCGGCATGCCAAGAGAGGCTGGGCTTTTGAGCCTCATTTCTAAAAGGGTTAGACAAATCATGGACCAACTCTACTTTAAAATGGACTGTGTTGGACTGGCCTCGCGAGTCAAGCTTTGAACAGCGGAATACTTTTTCCTTACCATGATTCTCTCAAAAAAAAAAAAAGAAGGAGATGAATCTAAAGTAAGTGGTTCAGAATGCTTTTTTCAAAAATCTAATAATTGAGTGATATGAACTTTTAGATCTCATGAGAATAAAATATATAAGCACTAAACAAACAACAGCTAGCTAGATTGAATTAATTTCCACTAATTAAAGAAGAGCTAATTTGTGAAAAGTGCACCAACCCGCCGAATTGCTATGACCTTTGAAGTCACTTGTTCCCATTCCCACTCTATCCAACGTGTAATTACTTTGAAGAATTGAAGAATTTAACTTATATAAAATTTATCTTATTTTTAGTATTACTAGTTTTATCTCTCTTGAACAATTATTGTAATTAATTTTTTAATAGTTTGATATGTAAAATTGTTTTTACACTGTTGGATTATATTATTTTTCTTTTTCCTTTTATGATTTACCTTATGATATTCAGAATTGAAGGATCCAATTAATCCAAATTCACATTGATAGAGTTTATGGAGGGGAAATCAGGAACTTTCTATTCCCAAATCCTAACCTAAAACCTCTGATTGAGGGTAGAATGGTCTTATTCATTCCACTAGGCCTCTTAGTGTATCAAGTTATCTACTCGGTAATGGAATATTTGTCAACAAATGAATGCTTATCTATGTGTCAACAACTCACACATCACTTGCTGGATCGCTCATTTCATAACCTTTTTTTTATGGCTTTGGACCCAAAAAATAACTTTAATTAATGGTGTGAAATGTTTTTAAAATCCAAAGTTATTGCTGCCCCTACATGTGATGTAACATGTGAAGATGCAGATGAGATTGCTGAATTTTTTAGGAAAAAGATGTGTACAAAAGTGGTCCTTTTCACACGAGAAAGAGGACAATAATGTTGCTTTTTGCTTCGAATTATCTTTTTCTTTTGCATTTCATTTTTCATGTCCAATCAACTTTTTTAATGTCATAATTTATCATTTTTTTTTGGTTGGCATAAGTCTAGGGATGGCAATTGGGCGGGGCGGGTGCGGGTACCCCTTCCCTCGCACTCGTACCCGCCAGAAAATTTTATACCCGCCAGAAAATTTTATACCCGTCACCAACCCGCCACCCGTGGCGGATACAATTTTCAACATCCATACCCGCCTAAGTGAGTATATTCTTAAATCCACACCCACTCTACCACCCAAGTGGATATCCGTCACCCGCCAATACCCGCCTACCATATTTTGTAATCAATTCATTTGTGATCAGTTAGTGATCAACATGATCCCAAAAATTCAAATTCCAAAAATTATCCTAAAATTTTGAGTCAAGAATCAATACTGTCACTGTCTCATTTTCTTTGGGAGAGAGGGAGGAGAATTCCGGATTTTTTCACCATCAGAATTCCCCATTTTTTTCACCTCTTCCCCTTGCACAACACAGAATCAAGAAAACAAAATTTTCAAGAAAACCCAAAAATTATCCACCCAAATAGCTATATATTACAAATGTAGACAAAACCCAGATATTATTTCAGCTATATAAGCTAAAGTTTTTCAATTTTTTCAATTGAACTCCACAAACCCAATAGGTAAAACTTAACAAATGCACAAAAATTGACCTCACCAAGACAACCCCAAAGCACAAAGCAAAGACAATAATATTTCACAATATTTCCCGATCAGCATCTCCTTTAAAGAAAAGGCAGAGACTTCGAGAATGAGAGAGGAAGGAGAGACGGCGTGAAGGAGAACGAGAGAGAGGGAGGCGTGAAGGACTGAAGAGGCGTATAGTTTTGAGTTTTGTTGGAGAATGAGAGACTTGTCGTGACTTATGGGCTGAAGGCACGACTTATGGGCTGCTAATATTTTGGGCTTGGGCGGGTATGAGGCGGGCGGGTAGGCGGGTATGACTGCAAATCCACCACCTACCCGCCTACCCGTGACGGGTACATTTTCAATACCCATACTCGACTACTACGCGCCAAAGTTATACCCATACCCGCCCCAACTGGGGCGGGTGCGGTGCGAAATCCGCAAAATTATACCCATCTGCCATCCCTAGGCATAACCTAACCAATATGCACGGTAATTAATATGTATATATTAGTTTTATAATTCCCATATATAAATTTCTAGGTTTTAAAAATTATAACATTAATTATGATGGTAACAATTATCAATTCCAACTTGTAAGTACGTAAAATGATTCATAAATTGAGTTGCTTTGGCATGTACTATACTATTCTTTTTCAATCTTATTCCAAACACACCTATTGGAGAATATGAAATATTTTCATATGACCAGTTACAATTTTAACGGAAGAAAATGACTATAAAATTTTAGGTGCTTTATTTATCGATTTTCTATGTTATATATTCCGATCTCATGTGAAAAAGACCCTATAACTAAAACAGAATTTGTAAATCCATACAATCTATGTCCACAAAAGAGGAAAAGGGTAAATGAACCATCACTATTTCCTTTGTTATTATATGTATGTAAGTTGCATGACTATGACTTGAATAATTTGTAAGCACTCAATGATAATCTTTGTGTTAATTTTGACATACATAATATGTACATCTTATGTATAAGGTAATAGTTGAACCCTCTAGGTCTATGATTTACATTGAAGGGAGTTATGATTTTCATTTTTCTTCCTTTTATTTTCTCGTTGGTATATCTATAAGATATGCATTACTTTATAATTGTCATTGGTATATACATATGCATTAGTTGCTTTGCCATTTTCATCAAAGTTTGTTAGAAATACATATATAAATAATTTCTTTGACTTATGTTAACACATATAAACCAACTCGAATTCGACAATGACAAACCTGTTTTTTTTGTTTTTTTTTTTGCAGTTGTTCATGGTCCTAATGGCTCGCCATTTCCTACGTCGGAATATGAACATTCATCTATTCCGGCAACGGTGAAGAAGATCTTTGATTTGCCATCACCTTTTCTTACTAAAAGGGATGCATGGGCTGGCACTTTTGAACACATCGTACAAACTAGGAAGGAGCCCAGAACTGATTGCCCTGGTTAGTCATCATCTCATTCAAATACTTAATATTTCTTTTACATTTAATTTCAAAATAACAATAACATGTATTAGCAAGTGTACCATGTTTATATTTACCATATTTAATGTTATGTAATTATGGTAGAATCATGATCCCTTGTTGTATAAGGATTCCACATTGTACATCTATATATATTTTGTATTAATGAGAAAGACTCCCCAATATAGATTAATACAATTCTACATGGTATCAGAAGCTAAAACCTAAACCCTACTTTATTTCCTCAGCCGTAGCAACCCTTGGGTTCTGCGAATTTTCTTTCTTTTCCTCCCTTTTCCCTCTGTTCCCGAGACCTGTGCAGAAGCCTTTCTGCGTGTTCCTGCTCTGCTACAATTGCAGAGCCTCACTGTTTCTGCACGCTGTCAGCAGTGACAACTCCCTGCAATTCAATTACCCGAGAGCCTATGTTTTCTTTTTGATTCTTCTCTTTCTCAGACAAGTGAAAACTTTGCCAAGTTTCTTGCCAAAGAAAAGTGAAAACTTTTCCAGAAAACAACAAAGTGTCAGCCTTATTCTTCACTCTCTCAGTTCTCTGTTCCCTCTCCCTTTGTCCTTTACCCGAGAACAAAATAAATGACTTTCTTGACTCCTCTCAGCAGTCTGAGAGCACAACCGACGGGCCATATTAATCAGGCCCAATTTTCGGGAGCCAATCCGTCCGTTCCTAGCCATCCCAATCCAGTTTGGGCCAGACTTTCAGCACTCACTCCTCAACAACTCGATAATGCGTGGTATATGGATACGGGTGCCACGTCTCACCTCACAAATAATTATGGTAATCTTCCTCTATTGCGGAATTTAAATACTCCACAATCTATTATGGTCGGAAATGATTATCGTATTCCAATTCAATGGTTTGGCTACACTCTAACCCCACCACGGCATCCCCACTTCTCCCTAAATAACGTTCTCTATGCCCCACACATTATCAAGAACCTAATTTTCGTTAGAAAATTTGCTATAGATAATTCCGTCTCAATTAACTTTGACCCGTTTGGATTTTCTGTAATGGACCTACGTACCGGAAAACTCCTTACACCATGCAATAGTGAAGGGGACCTCTATCCTTTCCTATCCACGTCCGCTGCCAGTGTCACCCCTCCCACATCTCTAACTGCCCAAGTCACTCCTCCCACAACCTTAGCAACAATCTCTCCGTCTACTTGGCACAATAGACTTGAACATCCCGGAGCCCCTGTTTTTAATTTTCTTCAGAACGATAATTTAATTCGTTGTTATTGTGGGAAATCTGCCCAACAATGTTTGTGTTGCCCTCTAGGCAAACACGTTCGTCTTCCTTTTCAGTCTTCTATAAGTGTTACGTTTTCTCCGTTTGATATTGTTCATGCAGATTTATGGACATCTCCTGTTATTAGTTCAATGAGTCATAAATTTTATCTTGTGTTGTTAGATGACTTTTCGCACTTTATATGGATTTACCCTCTAAAGCTCAAGTCTGAAGTCTATACCAAGTTTCTTGAGTTCCATAACTTTATCAAAACATAATTTGAAAAATCCATAAAATCATTCCAATGTGATAACAAGCGTGAGTTTAATAATTCCGCATTTCATAATTTTTGCACCAATAATGTCATGGTCTTCCGTTTCTCATGTCCCCACACCTCACCCCAAAACGGAAAAACCGAACAAATCATCCGTACAATCAACAACATGGTTCGTACATTTCTTTTCCACGCCTCTCTCCCCTATCGTTCTGGGTCTATGTAGTCAAAATGGTAGAATATATCCTTAATATTTTACCTACCAGTACTCTTCACAACAAAACCCCCACCGAAATTCTCTACCGTCGATTCCCCTTATATGACCATCTTAGAATTTTCGGCTATCTGTGCTACCCGAACCTTGCCTCCTCTACCCCTCATAAATTAGCACCTCATACCACCCCGTGTGTCTTCGTAAGCATTCCTTCTAATCATAGGGGCTATCTGTGTTATGACGTGTCCACTCGTAGAATTCACGTCTCTCGCCACGTCACGTTTGATGAGACCACATTCCCGTTTTCGAATATCCAAAAATTCTGAAAATTGGACTATACCTTTCTTGTCGAGTTTTACATCTCCCCGTCATCCTCAGGGAAATGTGACAATCAGACATCACCAAATCACATCCGCCACCCACTACCACATCACCGCCGGCAGTTGACCCCCCCATCTCTGTACCTTCACCCATTGCCACCACCACATGGTCACCTCCACCATCTCTGCCGTCTTTCCGATCTCTGTCTTCGTCATCGTCGATTGCCACCACCACTGGCAATCGGTCCCCCATATCTGTACCATCACTGATACCTCTCCCCGTCGCTATAGCGTCTCCACATCAACACCCCCATACCGTATCCACTTCAACCACCGACAACCTACCTCGCAGCCCCGACTTATCACCGACCAACCCGAAATTCGGTCCACTCCCACCTCTGACACAATACCCCACACTCCCATCCTCAACCAACCTCGATTCACCGACACCGACAACTGAACCCACACCGCCACTACACCTGCCATCGACCCACCCGAATTGCCGACACCACCACCAACCGCAGATACCAATCACCAATCAACCACCCTACCCCAAATCCCTATTTCGCACACCCTCCCTCACTGCACCAAACCAGTCTACAAATCAGAACAATTCACCTGACCCGACAACCCGCAACCATACCCAGACAACACCCTCACACCATATGGAAACCCATGTCAACACGAGATTTTCAAAGTCAAAGTCTAATTTAACCTGTCTACCCAAACCATTTCCCCAATTCCCAAAAACCCAAAATTAGCCAAACTAGACTCAAATTGGAATGCGGCCACGTGTGAGGAGTTTAATGTATGAACGAAACAACATACTTGAGATTTGGTTCCTCAACCAGAGGGGGTGAATGTGATCTGATGCATATGACTTTTTCGTCACAAGTATATAGACAGTGGTGACCTAGAAAGATATAAGGCAAGACTTGTGGCAAATGGTACTAATCAGCAGGCGGGCATTGATTGTGGTGAGACATTCGGTTGTTAAACCGGCCACTATTCGTACAGTTCTGAGCATCGCTATGGGTAAGCATTTGCCGATTCATCAGTTTGATGTAAAAAATGTCTTTCTACATGAGGATTTAAAAAAAACTGTCTACATGCACTAGCCGCCCGGTTTTATCCATCCAACTGCCCCTCAATATGTATGTCGTCTCCGTAAGTCACTTTATCGTCTAAAACAGGCCCCTCGAGCGTGGTATGATCGCTTTGCACATTACATTATGCAAATTGGGTTTGCATGCAGCAAGTGTGATAATTATTTGTTTACTTTTCATAGAGGCAGTAATACTGCTTATGTATTATTATATGTGGATGCTATTGTTCTTACTGCTTCTTCCGATGTGTTGAAAAATGAGATAATTGCACTGCCCAAAATCGAATTTGCTATGATTGACATGAGGAAGTTGAGCTATTTTTTGGGGATTTAAGTGACTAGATCTGCAGATACTATGTTTCTTTGTCAGCGTAAGTTTGTAGAGGAGATTGTGTACAGGGCTAAAATGGCAAATTGCAAGATCTTGTCTACTCCAGTTGACTCTAAATCAAAGATCAGTGCTTTGGATGGTAATCCAGTGTCAGATCCCACTATATACAAGAGTCTTGATGGAGAACTACAATACCTTACTTTCACCAGACCTGATATTGCTTATGCTGTTCATCAGGTATGCTTATTCATGCATGCCCCCAGGGAGCCTCATTTTACTACCCTCAAACGTATCATTCGATATGTTAAAGACACACTTGATTATGGACTGCATCTCTACCCCTCCTCACTGACCATGTTGTTATCATATACGGATGCTGATTGGGCATGCTGTCCGGATACGCGATGATCCACCTCAGGCTATTGTGTGTTCTTAGGGGATAACCTCATTTCTTAGTCAGCCAAGAGACAAGCCACATTATCCCATTCGAGTGCAGAAGCATAATACATAGGTGTTGCTAATCTTGTTGCTGAGATCTGCTAGCTCCGAAACCTTCTTTTGGAGCTTCAGTGTCCATTTCGTAAGGCGTCTTTAGTCTATTGTGATAACATATCCGCTAAATATCTATCTCATAATCCGAGTCAGCATCATCGAACCAAACATATTGAGATGGACATCCACTTTGTTCGTGAGAAGGTTTCTTTCGGTCATGTCACGGTATTGCATGTGCCTTCTTCATATCAGTATGCTGATATATTCACAAAGGGCCTTCCTAGACTTCAGATCCAGTCTTAGTGTCCGGCCTCCTCCCGCTCGGACTGAGGGGGTGTATTAGCAAGTGTACCATGTTTATAATTACCATGTTTAGTGTTATGTAATTATGGTAGAATTAAGATCTCTTGTTGTATAAGAATTCCACATTGTACACCTATATATATATTTTGTATTAATGAGAAAGCCTCCCCAAAGGAGATTAATACAATTCTACATGCAGTAATAAACTAATGAAGAAACACATGTTGTACCTATTGGTTATTGGTATATCAAGACAAATGAAGTAACCATGTACATATGTTTCATTCGATCCACTCCTTATCACCTATTTCATCTGTTCCAGTTTATGCACATTTTCTTTTTTAGTTCGTTTTAAAAAATGATAATTTTAAATTTGAAAATGATTAACTTTACACTTCTTGTCTTACCCTTAATGAGAGAAGTTTTTATAATCACACAAATGTTATGACATGTCTAAGGCCACATACTCGAAACATTTTATAGCCGGAGCCAGGGGCGGAGCCAAGTGGGTGAAAGGGGGTTCATTCGACCCTCTTCTGCAAATCACTAAATTATATTAATAAGGTTATAATTATTTTTTATGTATATATTGTTGAATCCCTCTGGCTTCTTCCTATACTTACTATTTTTTTATATTTTGAACCTCTTAGTGAAAATCTTGACTCCGCCACACAAATATGTCATGACATGTTTAAAATCACAAGTTTCAAAATCTTTATTTCTTTTTTAAACTTCGTACCGATTCAAAATAATTATCACATAAATTGGAACTAAACGATTACAATTGATTGCCCATACTCTTCTCTCTTGTCGGTTACTCAAACATTATGTAACCCAACTTTGTGTACTACTTTCTTTGAAATTTTCCACAGAGAAACTTCCAACTCCAACAAAGATCAGAAAGGGAGAAGCAAATGAAGATGCAAACATAAGTGAATTCCAGCACGAGCTAGTTCAACTCGCGGCCGTTCTAAAAGGAGATCATCTTCTAACAAGCTATCCAGAAACGATAGGCAAAGGCATGACTGTAAAACAAGGGAAAGCTTATATGGAAGACGCCGTAAAACGCTTCTTTGAAGCTGGATTTGCTGCCATGAAAATTGGTGTGGATGGAGAGCAGATTGTGCAAATGAGGCCTTCACTCACTACAAGATCATCTACTAATTTACACCCTTAAAGGAAATATTCAAATGATATGTACAAATATTTATACTCAGATATGGTATTGTTGAATCCATGTTATGATGTAATTATATGGTAAAAAGTTGCATTATATCACTCTTTTTACTATTAAAAGTGTTCATAGTAGCTACTTCAGAACTTTCTAAATGAAATTTGGACTCTTCATCTTGGCTTCCCCCAACACCACCAACGTACCGCTCTATATAGTAAAAGATGAAAATTCTATTAAAAATTATAAATTTAAAACTCTAAGGTAACCTTCAGAATTCAATTTTAGCCCTTAAGCTAATTAGTGCATCAACATATCACTACAAGAAGTTGGACTTTTTCAAAAGCCAACGAAGTCGCCGCTATATGTTACTTGTGACAACTTCTTGTGTCCAGTAACTAAATTTTGTGAATCTGTAATTACTTATATGTGAATGAATCAAGGCCAACTAATGGCATACTAAGGTAGTTAATTCTCTTTCATGGATTTTCTCCTTTCTCCCTCCATAATACTTCTAAAAACGACAAAGTTGGGTTACATAATGTTTGAGTAACCGACAAGTATTATGGAGGGAGAAAGGAGAAAATCCATGAAAGAGAATTAACTACCTTAGTATGCCATTAGTTGGCCTTGATCCATTCACGTATAAGTAATTACAGATTCAAAAAATTTAGTTGTGAATATTAATGAAATTCATTTCATAACTAGGATTTTTTTCTAGAACACAATCAATTAGAAAATTATTAAATGAAATGGAGAAGCTTGAAGATGATTTGTGACTTGCATATTCAATGGACCCCGATGGATTCAACAATTGGGAAATGAGAGCTCTAGAGTTTTTTGATATCGACTTTTATCTATAACATCGTTGTATTCTTGACATGTTTTTATTAGTTTTTTAATTATCATTTAACACGAGATAGAATTTTATTGACTCTCTTATTTAATTTGGTGCGACACATGACATAAATTTGATGATAAGATGACACAAAATGGACCTTGTGTCAGTGGACTGGGTTCATCAATTTGAAGTTGGTCCAACTAGATAGACTTTCTCAAATAAAATATCCTACACATCTCTACTATGATTTATCTAGCTATATAAAGCAAAAGAATATCTTTACAATATCTTATAATATTCTCTAATACCTCCCCCCTTAAGCTGGATCATAGATATTGATAATGCCCCACTTGTTACATAGATAGTTAACTTGAGCTCCATTCAACGCCTTTGTGAACAAATGAGCTAGTTGCACTCATGTCTTCACGTAGCCAGTGGAAAACAAGTTTTATTGAATTTTCTCACGAATAAATTGACAATCAACCTCAATATGTTTAGTTCTTTCATGATACACTGAATTTGAGGTAATATGAAGAGCAAGTCGATTATCACACTAGAGTTTTGATGGAGTAGGACACGTCAACCCAATTTCAGTTAAAGGATAATGTATCCACATAATCTCACACATAGACTGCGACATAGATCTGTACTCGAATTCTGAACTTGATCGGATATAACACTGCTTTTGAAAAATATTTCAACTGGACCAAGTCCTTCATAAGGAATGTGGTATGCAGAAAACACTTAATGGAAGAGATCCCTGCATAATCATTTTATGTGATAACAATATCATCAACATATACAACAAGAAGAATAGTGTGAGCTGCTGATTGCTGATAGAAGAATGAGCGATCGGATTTGCTTATTTTCAGCCGAAAATCCTAAACTACCTCATTAAACATGCCGAACCAAGCCTATGGACTCTGCTTCACACCATACAATGACTTGTTCAAGTGACATATTTTTTCATACTCACTGTGAAGAAACACATTCT
This sequence comes from Anisodus acutangulus, assembly GCA_029783415.1. Taxonomy (NCBI): domain Eukaryota; kingdom Viridiplantae; phylum Streptophyta; class Magnoliopsida; order Solanales; family Solanaceae; genus Anisodus; species Anisodus acutangulus. The sequence goes on from CM056489.1 coordinate 11,507,759, forward strand.
TAATATCCAACTGATGTAAAGGTGAATTCTCAGAAGTAGCTAGAGAAAAGATCCAGCAAACACTGAATTTGACAACTAGGAAAAATGTGTCTGAATAGTCTACCCTATAAATCTGAGCATACCCTTTATCCACAAATATGACTTTAGGTATTGCTACAGATCTATCTGGATTAAATTTAACTATAAAGACCCACTTACATTTCATTATTTTCTTTCCCTTGGGAAAATCCACCAAATCCCATGCATGATTCTCCTTTAAGACATATTTCATCAAGCATTGTATCAGACCATCCGTGATGATTCAGGGCCTCTTTCACTATTTTGGGTACAGGGATGGAGTCTAAAGAAGCAATTAAAGATCTAGACGTAGTGGATAAATGGTCATAGAAAATAAAATTAACAATGAAATATGTGGAATTGCAAGTACATGTACCTTTGAGAAGAGCAATAAGTAGGTCAAGATTTCTTCAGGATCGGGTGGAGGAGGATCTGATGACAACAAAATTAGTGCGAAACAAGTACCATTGGCCTCTTCCTCCTCGAGTAAACTTGAACAATGTGAGGTCTTGCTAACGTAGATGGAGTAGGTTGAAGGTACAATAGTCGATTAGTGCTCTATGGAAAAACAAGGAGATAGAGGAACATTATCTGATTGTTCTACAAAGCACGAGTAACCTAATAGACTAACCACTCATCTTCCCCCTGACTCATAGAAATGGGAGGTGCATAGAATAATGATGTAGCATATGAAATTACCACATAAGCTGACACCAGATATTGGTCAAGTTCAGTAGAATAACATCGATACCCCCTTTGAAGGCGAGAATAACTCAGAAAAACAAACTTCAATGTCTTGGGATCCAACTTGGTAATAGATGGCCGAACATAACATGTTCTTCCAAATACCTTTAGTTCCACTTAAAATAGTGAATTATTTGTAAAAAGAACACTATAAGGCACATTACCGACAAGTACAGAAGATGGAATGGGATTAATCAGAAAATAAGTTGTAGAGATCGCATCTTCCACAAACTATTTTGAAACCTTCATTTGTAACAAAAGTATCCGAGTTGTTTAATGTAGATGTTTATTCTTCCTCTCAGCAACTCTATTTTGAGAGGGCCTATCAACATATGAAGACAAATTAAGAATATCGTGTTATCTCATGTACGACCCAAACAATTCTGACATGTATTATTTAGTGATATCACTTCTTAGAAAATGTACCAAAGTATTGAATTGAGTTCTAGTTTCAGCATAGAAAACAGAAAAGTGAGTAAACACTTTAACTCTTTATAAAATAAATTCAAGTCATTCGAGTGAAATCTTCCACAAAAGTTGACTAAGCCCGCTTATTAACAATTAGACATGGCCCCCTGTAATGACCCGTTCGGTAATTTTTAGCTAAAGACTTAATTGCTTGTTTAACATTTTTTTGTAGTCTCCATGTGGGGTTTGTGATGCGCGGGAATGAGTGGTGCAGATTTCGAGGTCCATTTATATGAGTTTTGAATGAAAAGCCCAAGTCTAGAAACTTAGAGTTGGTTAGTTTGACTCAAAGTTGACTTTTGGCTAAATGATTTCATTTCCGGGTTTCGTCGCTTCTGGTAGTTCTAAAGAGTCATTTAAGACTTGGTTGAGTCATTGGTCACTTACTGAGGCAATGGAGTGTGTTTTGTGGCCTTATTTGTGAAATTTTGATATTTAATTTTCTTGGATGATTCTTTAGGAAAGTATGTCTTAGCTTGGGTATTTATGAAATCCGAGGGTACGAGCAAGTTCGTAGCACTGTTTATCATAAATGAGCATGTCTGATTTGTGTCTGGGAGGGCCTTGGGAGTGTTTTGAGTGTTTGATGGTAGAGTTGGCTATTTCCTCTTTGCTGATATCTGGTGTCCGCCGTGGGGACACTAGTATCCGCTCTGGTGAGTGGTTGGCTTGCTAAAACGGATGTTGAGAGATAGGTCGAGTTCGCCGTGGCGAGGGGTGAGGTGTCAAGTGACTCTCGCCCCAACGAAAGGTTTTCTATCATAGCGGGTCCGCTCCAGCGGAGTCGATTCTGCTGGGGTGGAATAACTATACCAGATTCCTATATATTTCTCTAGGTTAGAAAATTCTTTATCCAAAATAGAAATCTCAAAACCAGCGCCGCCTTGGAGAAATTTCAGAGCCTTAAGAGCATTTTTGACCTTGAGGTAATAAATTCTTCCCTTTTATGGCTTAAGTGATGTTTATAAGCCTTTTAATGATGGTTTAGCATGTTATTAAGTTGGAAAACATGAATTTCACGTATTTATGAGAACAAGAGAGTTATGTGGTTGATTTTAATGGAGATTTATGGATTAAAAGGTGTTATTTTTGTGAATTAGGATTTGATGATGATATATAATCATGTTTTTAGGCTTAATTTAATTATAGAAGCTTGTTTCAAAAGGGGAAAATTTCTAGGGTTTCAAATTGAAGTTGTTGTTCAATTGGAGGTTCAAATGTGTATATATTTCCAATTAACTTAATAATATGACTACTTAGCATGTAATAATGATTTTTGAGTATTAAAGTTTGAGTCTTGGTGACGTGGGCCCGAGGTTGATTTGTGGTTTTATTTTATTAAAGGTTATGTCCTTATTTTGTTTAAGTCTTGTATATTAACGGATAGTGTATATGCGTGGATAGACTTTGATTATCATGAGGCGCAAAGGAAGGGTAAGACTGTCACCGGAGCTTGATTGTGTAGCACACTTGCTCGGCTTTGAGGTAGGCTACGATTTAGCTTTTTGAGACTTCGATAGAAGTATGTAATTAGTTATAAATATTGAGGGGGTATTGGGCGTGTTTGGGGGTCCCACTCAGGCAGTTGTGATGAACGTCTGAGTGGGTACCGATGTTGAACTGTGATGATAGGCTGATTTATGGAATCAACCTTATGCTGATTTCGATTGCTGATTAATTGGGCTTATCGCCATATGTGGGCTTGTCACCATAGTTTCTCGATATATTTTCTCATCACACATGCTTTCGATATGATATCATGAGTTGTACTTGGATTTGTATTTGTGAATTGAATTCTTGAAAGCATGTGATATTTCTTCTCTTATTTGGTTGCATCTTATTGTATCATGATATCTTGCGTTATATATGTCATTTGCATTCATACATTCATGGTTCTGATGATATTGATATTGGAGTAGTATGATTATGCTGTGGGTCCAAGGGACCAGGAAAGATAAGAACACTGTTGAGATAATGGCAACACTGAGATGATATTAATACGTGGGGATGGCTCGGAGTTGCACGCCTACAATATGATATTATTACAGCCAAGAGTTAGGCTCCATGATCCGATGAATTATTCCGGAGCGGAGGGGTATATGGACTTTGCGAGTCTCTTATGGGTCACTTTCATATGGCATACCCATGTGAAGTGTGTATACCAGTTGATGAAAAAGGTACTTTGCATATGCATTGCATTCATATCATACATATATTTTCCATATCATTGATTAATTGTTATTGAACTCGTATTTGAAGTGATTGATGATGATTTGAATAAGTCTGGACATGGAAGGACTATGCTTGTTTTGATACTTGAGTTATTGTAGAACTCTTGGAAGCGGAATAGTGTGAATAGATATGAACTCTTATTGAACAAAGAAGTATGTGAACTTTGTGAACCTTTATGTGGACTGTGTGACTTTATTTAGATTATTGAATTGTGTAGCATAGGATTACTTGGTGTCAACTTGGTATTTATCTCTAAATATGTACTTCTATCATTGTCGGCCTATGATGTCTACGAGGGTACGATGTGTACTCATGCTACACTTGCTGCATCTTTTCTTGATGCAGATACAAATTCGACCATCAGCTCGAGACTACGTGGCTGAGTTCGAGCAACTGATCCTTGACATTCAGGGTGAGGATGCTATCTCCAGCATATCCTTGGATATCCTTCTTTATCTCAGTCTTTTTCTTGCATTTGAGAAACTTGTTTCAAACTATGTATTTGATTTTGGCATGTGTGCACATTTCCCAGACTTGTATCAGATTGTTAGTACTATCGTACCCATAGACTAGATTGTTGGGGGGGTGTTTGGATGTGACAAACTTATCCTTTCTTCCGCATTTTATATTATCAGACAGCTTTAGTAGTATTATGTTTCTTCCGCTTTTATTTATATCTTATCATGTTTATGATATTTGGGAGTGGTTCGCCTATGTGGTGGGATTATATACATGCCACCACGATTCATGAAAAGAGATCATGACACCCTCAAACATCAGAATGAACTAACTCAAAAGCTGACTCAGCCCGCTTATTAACCTTTGGACCTACTGAGCTACGATAGTATTTTCCAAATCAACATGACTCACATTTAAATGAAGAAATATTCTAATAAATTAGGGCCAGAGCTTCTTCCATATAGGTAGAGAGGGATATTTCAATCGGCAGTGTGCTCCAAAAAGAGACACGACACTGAAGAATGTGAAAGACCGAGACTCCTATTCAACAAGGATGTATAAACCATTAGATACATATCCTTTACTAATAACATGATTCGTCGCAAGATCACGGAATATCCAATAATCAGGGAAGAATAAGATATAACAATTAAGGTTTCTAGTAAGTTTACCCACTGAAATCAAATTGAAGGCCAACTTTGGTAAATTTAATACAAATGACAAGGTAATATAAGAGTTTAATTTAACAGTCTCAGATCCAACAATGCTACAGATTGACCCATCAACTACCGTCACAGAAGAGGGTGCTTTGTGTGATTGAAAGCTAGAAAAGGTATTAGAATTATTTGTCATGTGATTTGTGGTACCTGAATCAATTACTGGTTTATTTGAAGAGGAGATAAAATATGTTTTACCCGACTCAACAAGTGTACTAATCGAAGTAGTATGCTTTTTGTGATTTCTGATACTGAATAAATTTTGCAAACTCATCTGCCGAATTGAGAATTAATTTGTTTCCTCCTTCCTTATTATTAATAGTCATTTTTCAATTAATAATCCCACTGTGTCAAAACAAAGTGGTAAAGAAGCCAGCAGATAGTCTCAAACAGACTATATGCAAAAATAAGACGATACTTAATGAACCGTAACACAATCAAAAGCTTGAGAACAGCTAAACAAAACTTGCACTATGAAGTAACATTTCTCGAAATTTAATCAAGCGTCAAATAGCCTTCCAGAGACAATATTGAATAACAATTTGGTGAGCAACTATCCAACTCAATGTTGGACTCGTAGGCAACCTCCAGCCAATTCTAGAATCAAAATAATAACCAACAACAAATAGGAGCATCTCAAACCTGACCAAAAACGTTGTTTTCAGATTCTGTTTCGAGGCTTTTCTTCTCCAAAATGAGGTCCTATGGTTACACAACCACCTCAATTCAACAGGAAACGTCAAGGATGCGTCGGCATAGGAAGCCAGGCCAAACTTGGTCCATGCACGTATTCTGGAGTTTTGTATGTCGTGGGGAGGCTGTCCTCCTACTATATATATGCCTTGTTCTTTAATTGATCAAATTTTAATTGCAAGAGATTAGTTAATGGTAGTTAAATGCCTTAAAAATTATTAATGTTAAATGCCACTGTTACTTTCTGCAGGTTCACCCACTTTTGATGTTCTTAGGGTTGATTTTCTTGTCTGGCATGATATGTTATAAAGTGCAATTTATAGTGAGCCTAAAAAGTTAACAATTTGAGAGAAGTTAAAGAATTTGCATTAGTTTATGTGCAAACTTTGTTACTTTTCTGAGTCTTTTTTATATAATTTCCTATATATTACTAGTTAATTAAAGTTGTAAGTCTACTCATAAGTATCGTAGTGACCTTTTATTGGATGAAATTGATTTCATATGATTTTTCCTTTTTAAAATCTATGCCTGTTGGACGACCGTAATCGGTTGGTTTTGGACTACAGGCAAGTTTGATCCTTAAGAAGGGTGATGCTCTTTATAGTTAAGTAATGTGATCATTTTTTTCGCTTTTGCGACAAGACTTATAATGCCTTATCTTATAGGACTACATTATGGTATACCAAATGGTGTCATGGCTATAATAGTTTTACAGGTTATGGTAATAAGAAGTTACGGAAGTATTGAAAATAAAGATCAAAAAGTTATTCCTCGAAAAGTTATTGAAGTTAATGGATATCCACACTTAGTTTTTCATATCTTAGAGTTTGCTAACTTATTGAAGATAATGGATATCCATACTTAGTTTTTCATATCTTAGAGTTTATTTTAGCAAAACGACAAGAGAAAAAGCAAAAAAAAAAGAAGAAGATAAATGCCTTTCTTTGTCCTATAAAAGGTGTCACACCATTTTTCTTGTTTCCTACCCTTTCATATGACTTAAAATGACTACCATTAAAGTTGTGACTGTTGGAAATTTGCCTTTGGCAGGACTTGCGAACGATCAACTTTAACGGCTTAAACACTAGTGTTACGTATGTTGGAGAATCCGGTTCTTCACACATGCATGATCTACTAAGTACGTAGATAACCGTAGGGCCAATAATCGTCAAATTTCATTGAGAAATGAAAGAGATATTGGTCCACGAAGTGAGGTGTTTGAAGCATGAAAAAGTGTGATATTGTGTTCAATTCTCCCTCATCGGTGGAGGAAGAAAGAATTGTTGTGTATATAAGACTCAAAATTGGTTTGGGGTTTGGGACCCCAATGGGTATCCCATGTGTTTAAAGGAGGGAGGACCTAGATGTGCTCCGGTCCGATTTCGAGTTCCGGGTTCACGGGTTCGTGGGCTGTGGGCTGTGGTTCTTCTGATATTATCTTTTTGGGCCAGACAGAACAGAAATGCCTCAGCACTCAATTCAACCATTTATTTTGGCTGAATTACTCCTCCTATAATGGCCAATCCGTTGGTCTTTTTCATTATTTATTTTGCTGACATTACTACCTCCATAATGGCCATTACTTGGCCAGTAATGGCACTTATGGAGGCAGTTTCGCTGGTCCTCCCTCACCTATATAAACAACCTCTTGCACCATTGTTGAGAACACACACCATCAGAAAAACAGAAATGAATTCTTCTTCCTACAATCTTCTAAGCATCATTTCGTTACTCAATATTCTTCACGGTAGCATTTGAGTTTCCTTTGCTCAATTGTTCCATTGCTGTTTATCTTGAGAGACGAATTGTCCAGGACGTATAAAGGATACATATGGGGCAATATTGTCTTAAAGATAGAGTGCCACACTCGACTTAGCAAAAACAAAACAGTTTCCATTTTTCCTTCTTCAACAGAATTGTAATTTCAGTTTTGTTGTTGTATTGTAATTTTCAGTTCTTGTATTACTTGGCAGTTATTTGTAATTCCCATTTCCTGCACCTTTGTAACCAATAAGTTTAAGACAATATTTGCTTACTGTAACTGCTGTAACATGGCTGGAAATATGACCGATGCTGCTGCTACTGCTACTGCCTCTCGAGGCAACGCGTCGCTTTCCCCGCCATCGCCGCTATCGCCAAGGCGCAACACCGCCGCTTTACTATCGTTGTCGCCGCTGTTCAAGGCGATAATTCACGCTTTCCCGACCGCCGAGCTCCACCTTCTTCGTCACACCACCATGATCGCCCTGAAAAATTCATAGGATCAGAATTTAAGAGATGACAGCAAAATATGCTGTTCTACTTAACAGTTATGGGCATGGCCCGGTTCCTGACGGAAGATCCTCCACAAGCTGGAGATGAAATGGACTCTTCGCCTGCTGAAATGGGTGTAGGGGGCCTTGGTATCCATGTCGTTAATGGCATGAAGATGGTTCGTGATACGTGGAATCATAGCAATTTCATGTGTAAGAACTACATACTGAACTGCTTGACAGACTCTCTCTCTCTACACGGTCTATTGCACCGTTGGAACTGCCAAAGAGTTGTGGTATAAACTGCAAAAGAAGTACAACACACAAGATGCGGGTACTAAGAAGTTCATCGTTGGGAAATTTCTAAAATTCCAAATGGTGGATAGTAAGACAGTGATGTCCCAAGTCCAGGAATTCCAAATGATTATACATCACCTGGATTTGGAAGGAATAAAACAAAACGAGTAGTTTTTGGTTGCATCGCTAATTGAAAAGTTACCTCCTTCATGGAATGAGTTTATGAGTTACTTGAAACTCAAGACAAAGGAGATGACCTTTGAAGAGCTTATTATCAAACTGCAAATCCAGGAAGATAATAAGAAGACCTTGTCAAGGGGTAGACAACCTGCTGAGGCGACGGCGAATCTGGCTGAGGCCAAAGGGAACTCAAGCAAGAAACGGAAGTTCCAGAAAGACGGCAAAGCCCCCGCAGCGGAGATGTTCAGAGGTAACTATCACCACTGTGGGAAACCTGGTCATAGGATCACAGAATGCCGCAAGCTCAAGACTGAGCAACAACAGAAAGCCAAGTCTAAAGGCAAGGCGCAAGCAAACGTCGTCAAGGACACGCTCCTGGATGACATGATCGAGGAATTCTCTGCAGTGGTACTAGAAGCCAACTTGGTTGAGAATCCGATACAGTGGTGGATGGACACAGGTGCTACTAGGCACATCTGCTCCAACAAAGATGCCTTCTCCACGTACACACCAGTCGCTGACAAGAAGCTGTTCATGGGCAACAACGCTTCTTCTGACGTGCTGGGGGTTGGAAAGGTGGTCCTGAAGATGACTTCCGGCAAGGAACTTACTCTGAAGGAAGTGATGCACGTCCCAGAGATTAGAAGAAATTTAATTTCTGGACCGTTATTGGTTAATGCTGGTTTTAGGCTAGTGTTTGAATCCAATAAGTTTGTACTCACTAAAAATGACACATTTGTGGGGAGAGGCTTCATCTGTGAAGGCCTCTTCAAAGTGAATGCCATGTCTGTATTGCGTCCAAGTAATAAAGTTGAACCTTCTTCTTATTTGCTTGAGTCTTCTAATTTATGGCATCATAGATTAGGACACGTAAACTACAAGTCTATTCAAAGGCTGGTAAAGATGGAGTTGTTGCCGTCTATCGACGTAATCCCTCAACATAAGTGTGAGATGTGCGTAGAGGCAAAACTCACCAAGCTTTCTTTTCGATCCGTCGAAAGGAATACCACTCCTCTAGAACTTATTCACACAAATATATGTGATTTGAAGTTCGCACAAACTAGAGGGCGAAACAAGTACTTTGTGACATTCATAGATGATAGCACAAGGTATTGTTACCTTTACTTGTTGAAAAGTAAGGATGAAGCCTTTGAAGCGTTCCAACGTTACAAAACAGAAGTTGAGAACCAACTGAGCCTACGTATTAAATCCATTCGTAGCGATAGAGGGGGAGAATATGTAGCGCCATTTGAGGAATACTATGCCCAAGAAGGCATTATTCATCAAACGACGGCTCCATACTCACCTCAATCAAACGGTGTGGCGGAATGTAAGAACCGCACATTAAAGGAAATGATGAATGCCTTGCTTATCAATTCCGGTCTTCCCCAAAACATGTGGGGAGAAGCCATCCTTACCGCTAATACGATTCTTAACAGAGTCCCACATAAGGGTAAGGACAAAATTCCATATGAATCATGGAAGGAAAAGAAACCCACCTACAAATATTTTAAGGTGTGGGGTTGTTTGGCAAATGTTGAAGTACCCAAGCCAAAGCAGGTCAAGAACGGGCCTAAGACTGTAGATTGCATATTCATCGGATATGCAAATAACAGTAGTGCTTATCGCTTCTTAGTGCATAAGTCAGACACTAAGATTGCACGTGTGTGGAAACAACATTTTCGACGTGCGGGGGCCCAATAGTTCAAGTCATAAATAATAGAATAAACTTAATACTACATTAGTAAATTTCCAACAATCCCCTCTTGAAAGAGATTTTGGCGCACACACAAGGTGCTTACTTTCAACAATCTTTCAGCGAAAAGATATTGTATCAGGAGAGGTAGCTTCCATTTTGAACCTTCCCTAGTTGAATACCACCGGACTTACTTAGTGCGTGGTGAAAGTGATATCTTGAACCGTTAGTGTTTAATGTAAGCCAAGACAACGGTACCAACACAATACCTCCCCTTTATTCATTTCTTCTTATTGTTCTATCCGTTGTGGCCGTGGATACACTTGAATTCTTAAGTGCGTTCATATGAGGCAGCCTGTCCTCGCACTTAAATAGGTGATCTCCTACAAAGTATAAGTGTTAGGAATCATTAAAAGTTCCCCCAACCTTTACCTTAATTGTTTGAGGATTGTTAAAGGTTTGGAAGCTTAACCTTTACCCACCATGCAGGTAGAATTTTAATGTCTATCACGGGAACAGATTTGGATTTATGTTTCTTTACAGAAATCATAATCTGAAGTGCTCTTTCTTCCACCGAAGCACTCAACTGAACCGTTTGCAGCTTAGTTTTCCCATGGACCAAATTCTTGGGATCTCCAGTCAGTATAGTTGGGTTACAACTGCAAAGGTTCGTATTGTTTGGGTTTTAAGCTCATTCCCCTAGACAGGTAGAACTCTTGATCTTCGAGTAGTTCCTTAGTTAAAGGGTCCGCTATATCATTTGATTAGTAATCAAGGAAGTGACACCCATGGTGATCAACTGCCATACGGTCTTATGTCTTCGACAGATTCGACAGATATGTCCAGACGCCCTCATCCGTGCCCTTCCTGAAGCCGATCGGCTAGCCACAATGTATAACTGCTGAAGGCACGAGTTTCTCCCAATAAAGGACGCCCTCTAAGGAGTCGTGAAGTTACTCAACTTCTTTCATGCTTTATTTAAAGCGATAAACTTCGATTCCATCATGAATCGGCCGATGCAAGTTTTCTTAGAGGATTTTCCAACACCCACCATACATATTTACTTATGGCATTGGTGTTCTTCAAGTCTGACGTCCAGTTTGCATCACCGTGTTATCCCAGAACTGCTAGACATTCAGAATACCATAATCCGTAGATAAGCGAATATTTCAGATATCGTCATATCCGACTTAATGACTTCTATCGATCATTTCCAGAATCACGAGTGAACCTTAGTTCAACTGATCTGCTTTGTAGGCCTATACCAAGTCGGTTGTAGTGTGTACAATACATTGAACTACATGTGATATGTGCATATCACTCCTTGTGTATGGGTGCACCATGATTCCAATCAGTTATGTGATTCATATCCATTGGTGGCTTCAACGAGACTGTCAACTATCTCACAACTGAGTTTGGAGTTAGACCAGTCTGTTAGATGTCTTAGAAATCCCAATTCCTAAGATGTCATCTGTGATACCCATATCTTTCATATCGAGACTTTTGTTTCAATATGACTTCCACTTTCAGACTGTTGGTTTTTCCAACTGTTGGCTTTCTAACTTCAGAGTCAATGTTTCTGTTGTCAGATTCATTATTTCTGTTTTAACTGAAACTTCCAGGACCAAAATGTAAATATTTTAGGGACCAAAATGAAAGTTCAGGAACAAGCCCAACAGTCCAACAAACCAACTCTAATCCTCCCCTTCCAACTCTCCGGTTAGGAAGGCTGTCTCAACATCCATGTCACACAAGACTGCAATGGCCCTGGATGTTAAGCTATTCACAGGGGAGCACATGTCCAAGTAGCCGAGGCCTTATACTCGTCTGTAGATCCATCTAGTTTGTACTCACTTTTACAACCCAAAGGTTCTTTTTTCGGAGGAAGGTCAACCATTACACATGTATGGTTCTATATAATGGAATCTATTTCTCTCTGTAGCTTCTTTCCAAAGTAGCGCTTCTGGAGATGACAATTCTTTGTTAATTGTCCACGGTTCATTCTCAACCATACAAGCTAGAAGGCCCAGAACAAGTCTTTGTCCCCTCTTTGCTCCGTCTCGGTTCAACATATAGAATCCTTGAGTTCTTTAGATCTGGAATATTAAGTTCCGGATAGTCAGCAAATTATGAGTCCTGTAGCTACGTAACGTCTAGTTCCTGACAGAAAGGCACTCGCAGGTTCTTGTTAACCTCGAGCAATTACGTCTTTTTCCTTCTCAAGGAAATTTATCTTCAAAGAATTCAGCATTCTTTGACACCAAGAGGCGATAAACACTACTGTTATTTGCAGATACAGCGGATATGCAATTTACAGTCTTAGGTCCAACTTGACCTATTTCGGTATTCCAACATCTACCAAGCCACCCCACAACAAAACATTTGTAGGTGGGATCATTTCTATGTTTCACACGGAGGGTTATCCTTATACTTATGCGTAGTTCTGTTGAGAATCGCATTAGCGGTAAGGATCGCCTTGCCCCACATATTTTAGGCGTACGACTTTGCATTTGGCTAACACCGTTAGACTGAGGTGAGTAATAAGCAGTCGTTTGATGAACGAGGTTTCACATTCTCCCCCTCTATCACTACAAATTCCTCAATCCGTAGGCTTAGTTGATTTTCAACTTTTGCTTTGTAGCGCTTATCCACTTCAATAGCTTCATCTTTTCTTTTCAACAAAAAAAGGGTGCAATACGTTGTACCATCGTTAATGAAGGTCACAAAGTACTTGTCTCCCCCCTCTATTTTGTATAAACTTTAAATCACCCATGTAGGTGTGACTAAGTTCTAGAGGAGCAGTGCTTCTTTCGCTATTCCGTTGATGGAATGGAAATGTGTTTTTTCCTCTTCACCTACCTCACATTCATTTTGAGGGTTTATGTCGACAGAAGGAAACAATCTCAACTTCATTAGCTTTTGAATAACTTTCTATTTAACATGTCTTAATCTATGACGACATAGATGCACGGATTACAAATTTATCATTCATTTAGATACATACATACTGTACCATTCTTAGTTATTACAGACATGTTGGACTAGTCTCAAACCAGCTTGACCAACAACGTCCCTTAATCCAAGTTTGGGACATGTATCACCTCCTTTTAGAGTGATCCCATTCCCTGAAATCCTATTGAGGAAAACCTCTCAAACCCCTTCTATATTAGAGGTGGCGTTGCTTCATATGAACAACCTCTTTTTCCCGTGGTTAGGGCGTAACCGGATCATATGTGATCTAGATACTCTGGCCCACTCCAGTTTCTTTGGCAGACTGAGTGTCCAATTTCTTTTCTTCCTTTCTTTTGGCCTTCAGATCATTTAAGACGTGGAAACTCTGGCTCACCTCACTAGGTGTCTATTACTTTTCTGCCTTTCTTTTAGCCTTCAGATTATTTAAGACCTGGAAATTCTAGCCCACTCCAGTCGCCCGTAGGCTTTGTACGACTGAGTGTCCAATATCATCCTATCAAATGAAGGATTTTCTGTCAGATAGGTGACAGGTTCAACGTCTTAAGATAAGCCATTATTTCTTAGTCTTCTTCCCTTGTGATTGGTGCCTAGGGAAATCCTTGGAGCTTACTTAAGAGTGGTAACAGTTTTCGCACAGTCAGTGGATCTCTCTCCTTCGTATGTGCGAACATACTTTACACACTTTTAATAATTACACCCAAAAGAACAGATTTTTTAAGTTTTGTTTACAATAGTCCAATCTTTAACCAGGAAGGAAGGACATTCAATATCTAATTTTAGAGTGTAGGGAATATAAGTTTTTAATTAAAACACTTTCATATTCCCAACCTTTCTTTACACACTTTTATTAAGATATTAACTAAACACATTATAGATAAGGAAGGATAATTAACTTAGACCTTTTAGATTCTGGCCCACTTCAGTTAGACTGAGTGTCCATATCCTCCTTACTATAATTCAGATCCTTTGTTTGGGACAGATATAGGCCTTTTCCTACATGATAGAACATCATCTTTAGCCTTCTCTTCTTGTCCCAGTTGACATCCTCAGCCTCTCATGGGCGCTTGTTTCCACTACCCTCCGGAGCGGTCACACCAACTCGTCCTTGATCTTTAGCCGTACTAGCATGACTATCAACAGTATCTTAAAGCTCAGCATCAGATCCAGATAATCCACCTTTGACGGAAACAGATTTGTAACTATCGTCAAAGAGAGAACCAAAACTAGGACCAGATTTGAAAGCACGGTTGTTGACAGAGACAACGTTTGAACTGTTAACAGAACTGTCAACAAAAATACAAGAGCATGAACTGCTACACTTGTAGCTTGTAGAACCGCTGAGAATCCAAACGGTTAGAGTCCTTTGATATTCTAGTTCACATCTGAAACACTTAGCAACCAATTAGATAATCACAACACCACCGGCTGAGTCGAGAGATGTCTATATGTCTTTAAGACAAGATTGCCTCCGTATATAGGCTTTACGGAAGTGTGGATAATAGTTTCCCAAGATGAAATAATAAACTATCAAATATGCAAAGCCTACACAAATGACCTCAGCAAAGAACACGAACAATGAAGATTGCTAAGAGAAGGATTGCTTATCAGGAAAACTGATCTATTTGTGGTGTTGTATACTTGTATGTATATATTGTGGGCATCTATAGAATTGAGCCAAATGCCTCAATTTATAGGTGTGCAAGATAGCCTTTCAAATGCCCCATGTAATGACCATTTAAATGCCATGTAATAGCCCTTTAAACTACCAACTAATGCAGCCAAATAATGGCTAAGTTATGGAGGAAAAACTGCCATATTAATGCTCCAAAATCTCTCCATAATCAGCCAAAATTTTGGACTTCCGTCGAGCACTCACTGCCTGGGAAGCGCCGCGGCTTTGCAACATTAGAGCTGCAGCTCCAGTGGCCAAGCAGACAATTAGCGCCGCGGTGCTGCAAGGGGGGAGCCGCGACGCTCTGGCGCTGCGGCCCAGTCCGGGATGCGCCGCGGCCTTTTTCGACCCGTTCCATCTTACACCTCGCACAATCCTTCCTTCATTTACCAATGTGGAACACTTGTTATTTATCCAATAACCGACCATCATTCTATGTCTCAAATATTTCACTTACGTATCAATATCTATTTCATTAACGAAATTTACGATACTTGACACTAAGATTGCACGTGTGTGGAAATGACATTTCTGACGTGCGGGGCCCCAATAGTTCGAGTTATAATTAATGGGATAAACTTAATACCACATTAGTAAATTTCCAATAGTCTACTGATCACAAGTCACAACTCATCTTCAAGTTTCTCCATTTGCTTTAACAATTTCATAATCAATTATGATTTAGAAGAAACCTACTTATCAGATGAATTTCATCAACATTTACAATTAGATTTTGTCAATCATCAAAATAGATCTTGGTAGTTGAGATCCTTCGTGGGAAACTCGAGGATACAACGAAACTGATAGAGATCTTTCGAAGCTTTTGTTCTTCGTATATTTTTTATGATTCATGAGTCCTGAAGGACCTCGTTACAATTGTGGAAGAGATGAGTTATGATAAGGTTAAACTTATTTGTTTTGATTTGGTGCAATTATGTTATCCACCAATCAGGTTGTATCAGTGACATACTTATAATTGATTGGTCAGATTATGTCATTTATACACTTGGCATGTTTTCATTAGCCTTTTTAATTTGACTTATCATGTCATGTCATATCATTTAACACGAGATATAATTTTATTGACTCTCTTATTTAATTTGGTATGACACGTGGCATGAATTTGATGATAAGATGACACAAAATTGACCTTGTACCGGTGGAGTCGGCTCATCAATTTGAAGTTGGTCCAACTTGATAGACTTGCTCAAATAAAATTTCTTTAATATTAAATCTATATAGTTAGTTTACATAATAATTAGTTCAACTTTATTGAGCCATCGATTTAATTAGACTAGTATGTTATAGTGTGAAATCCAAATCTCTTATGGATTTAAATCAAATAAAACTTAGGTACTTTGTAACACTATGTAAATCTGTATTAAGTATGAATATGTTAAAAGAGTATTAATGTGATATACTAGATATATGAAGTCCTATCAAGATGAGTTTGGATGAAAATAGTTGATTTAAAATCAAGACGAATAGTAAAGTGAATATGATCCGGTAGAATCGACTAAGTTTACGGTAGGTCTGACTTCCATCTTGTATATATGTCCCATTTCAAATGAAGTTCTGTGCTAGGAGTTATGCCCATTTTACATAATGTTGTCGGTTGTCATAAGACCCATGCGTGGTGCACACTGAACATGTCTTTGAAATTTTTTCCTTGTGCGATGGGCGTGCGACGCACAGCCACCGCACGAGCTCATTTTCCTGTTTCGAACTATATAAACTTCTAACTTCATCAAACCATTCTCCACTTTGTTTAGGATGACCTTTTGAGAGAAAAAAACCTAAAGCTTCCCCAAAATATCTCTGATAAGTTCTTGATCAATTATTATCATTACTACATCAATATAACATCAAATTAATGCTAGCTCATCCTCAAATCAATACACTCTTGAAAACCGAAGAAAGAGAAATTGAAGGAGACTTTGGAAAATATCTTGAAGGTATGTTCTTTGATATTTATTGATATTATTTAGAGGATTTAGACTAGCGTAGGGTATTAGAAACAATGAGAATCCATGGGGAATTCAATAACACATTTTTGAGCACGAAAAAACACTAATTTTTCGATAAGGGTGGAAACTCTTAGAATTTAGTTAATGTTCTGAACTTTATCATTAATAATCATTTTAGAACAATTGTTGAACTTGGAGGAATACATTTTCTAGCTATTAACATGATTTAAGGTATGTCTACTTTTGAAAACCTTCTTTTGAAGTATGTCGCTTTTAGAACATACTTTTCAACCTTTAAAAATGGTTTCTTTTGCAAGGTTGGTGTGCATGAGGGACAAGATCACATTAAACCTTATGTATGATTGCAATTGAATTATAAAGCTTTGAACATGATTTACCCCTATAAGGGATGCTTTAACATGATTTCATAGATTTGGATACTTGGGGTGTTTTTCTCTATGAAATGGTCTTGTTGAATTGAAACCGATTAATGATTTGATCTTGATTTTTAAACAGATTAATGACATTGGTATACCCCTATTAACGGGATGATGAACATAATCCATAATGCGTGATTCGACTTTTAGGTTATGATTATGATTCGACTGATAGACATGATTTTTGTTGTTTGTGTTTGGCCTAGATACTCGGGAGAAAGGGTAGTCACTAGGGATCCTAGTGGGGTTAGCCTAGCCATTCGAAAGGAAGAGTGGCCATCGATGGTTGATAGCCCTGGTGTGGTTCATGCCTAGCCATTCGCGGGGAAGAGTGCTCATCGAGGATCGATATCCCCGGTTTGGTCTTTGCTTAGCTAATTGGGAGGAATAGTAGTCATCATGGGTGATAGCTCCGATATGGTGCTTCTATACAGTTTAGGAAACCTTAATTGGTTATCCCTTCATTATATTGATTTAGGCCTGTATTGGTGTAACGATCCGTCTGGCCGTTTTAAGTTTTAAGTTTTAAGCTTCTTTTACATAAATACCCTTCCCGTAGTTCCATCTCAGAGTTTTTGACTTGCTTGCATAATTTGAAGTCAAAAGGATGTCATTTGGTTCACTTTGGGGGAAAGCTTCACTATAAAAATTCTGGCATTTAATTATTTAGATAAATTATTTATTTTGGGAAAGTGTACTGTGATTGGCAATCTGAAGATTTTGTTAGATATGGAATATTATTTATGACCTGTAGAAATTGACGGAGCTAATTTTGGAATTTGTTTGTTTGATTTTTGACAATTAAGTCGGTTTTAGCATTAAAATGCCTATTTATGGTGAAAAGATGGTCACGAGAAGAAATAAGACTCAGATTCAAAATTTATTGGTTCCATTAGCTTCATATTGATGTGTATGACTTGCAGGGAGGTATAGTGCGATTCCTGAGACTTTCAGAGGAGTTTTGAATAAGTAAAAGAATATTTTGCAAATCCTTAAGTTAAGAAATGAAGAAGTTTGATCAAAGTCAACATCGAGAGTAAATTAGTCTTTTTCAAAGTTTTGTCGATTTCATTAGGTCCAGAATATGATTTATGACTTAGTCGAGTCATTGGTTCGGTTTTCGAGAAGTTTGGGTTTGATTTAAATGGTTGATTGAGAAACTAACTTTTGAGATGATTTAGAATTGACCACGGTCAACATCAAGTCAAGACGGTCCTGTTTGAGTGTTTTGAGAGTTCGAGCAACTTCGTATGATCATTTGTGACTTGTTGGAACCTTTGGAATTGAATATGGACTTTGTTTGGTCAAGTTTAGGTGTTTGAGTTGTTGGCATAAGTCGCTTGCCTTGGATTCTTTGATGTACCATTATATCCATTTGATGTTGGAATTGAGTTTTGATTGTTGAAATAGATGGGTATCGAAATTTGTGAGCCGTAGCAACTTGAATTGTCGAATGTCGACATCGTATAGGGAGTTATGGTCATTAACTGTCGGAGAAAATTGTTGGTTTCTGGTGTGGTCATAGATACGGAAATCCGGTCACTATTGCGGTGGTCGCAGATGTGGAAATCCAGTCGCTAATGAGGAAATCGCTGTGTTAAAAATTCCGACTTCGTCCATTTGGTATTTTCACCATATCTTGTGTTCTAGAACACCGATTGAGGTGATTTTTGCGATGTTGTTCTCGTCTCAACAAGGGGGTAAATATCCAACATTTATTTTGACGTTTCTTAAAGATTATTTAAATTTGTTACCGATTTTATCCGTGTTTGGTTGGGAAAATTGGTGGTTTTAAATCCTAAGTTGAAATTTGAGTTTTCTTCAATTAATTATGATTGGATTTGAGTAAATTCTATGTTTTGGCTTGTTAAAACCTTGGATAACTATTTCTAATATAAATTTCGATTTCAATCCAGATTTTTCAAATTTTGATTTATGGGTTTTGACACAAAGTGAGTTTGGACAAAGTCATTAAATTGGAGGCTCAATTGAGGTAACAATTACATGAAACATAGGATTATGACTATTTAGATTATATGTAACGTGTTTTTAACTTAAATTTTTTATTTTGCCCATGTGGGCCCATGATCACCTTTTGGGTTTCAAACTAAAGTATAGAAATATAGGTGTTGTTAGACTCGTGTGAACCCGTAGAACACTATTTTGATAATATTGGACTCGATTTATCAATAAAATTACCATTTTGACCCTTGAGGTCCTAGATGAGGTTTTAGATTTACTTTTGACCCCAAATTCCTGACATGATGTCACGGCCAAATCACTAAGTTGTGAGGGCACCTACCATTTATCACATCGGTAGAAGAAACCTTCCATTAAATAATAATTTAATAAATAATTAAATTGATCAAGAATATCATAACTATAAAAGATATGTAAATATCAAAATCATACAACCCCGAGGAACAATGGTTTGAATCGTACAAGAGCGACTACCATAATCTATAAGTCTGAATAATCCAAAGAATCAAATGGAAATACTGTCTCATAAACTAAAATAAATACAATAGTAGGAAAGACTCTCCGGGCAGCGGATCATCCATCATGCTCACCCTAACAGACTCTGCAGGTATCCTCGAAATCAGCTGTGAGGAGAAGAAGTGGTACAAGTCTCGTACTCTTCACTCAAAAGAATTTAGCAAGGTAGTATCACGGGGATGCGTCTAATGAGATGTGATAGTATGGGAGCTCTATCCAATCACCACACCCAATCATCAAGCCAAGTTACCATCCACCTTTGCAGCCTTAGCTCCTTCATTATGGCATGAACGTTTGGGTCATCCGGGAGCACCTGTTTTAGCCTTGCTTAAACAAAATAATTTTATTTCATGTACTCAAACACGTAATTCAAATATGTGTCATTCATGTCCGCTTGGAAAACATGTTCAATTGCCATTTGTTACTTCTAATTCATGCACTCTTATGCCTTTTGATATTATCCATTGTGATATTTGGACATCTCCCGTTTTGAGCTCTTCGGGCCATCGATATTATTTGCTTTTGCTAGATGATTACTCTATTTTTTTGTGGACATTTCCGTTGTCTAAAACATCACAACTTTTTTCACATTTCTCACTTTTAGAGCATTCATCCGAAATTAATTTGAACGTGATATTAAAAATATTCAATGTGATAATGGTAAGGAGTTTGATAATGGACCATTTTTGGATTTTTGCAATGCAAATAGTTTAACCTTTTGTCTTTCGCGTCCTCATACCTCTTCTCAAAATGGAAAGGCGGAAAGAAAAATCCGAACCATCAATAACATTATTAGAACATCCCTTGCCCATGCCGCTCTACCACCATCATTTTGGCATCACGCAACTACAAATGACATCCTATCTCCTTAACATACTTCCAAGAGAACACTTGTCCTATCAAGACCCTCTAAAAATCATATACCTAAGGGACCCATCGCACTCTCATCTATGGGTGTTCGGGTGATTATTCTATACTCTTATTCCATCCAGCACGATCAATAAACTTCAACCCCGGTCTACTCCGTATGTTTTTTGGGTTATCCTTTTAATCATCGGGGTTACAAATGTTACGACCTATCCTCTAAAAAAATCATTTTGAGTCGTCACGTAATCTTTGATGAAACAAATTTTCCATTTACCAAAATGCATGGCTCCGGGCTCCCTACCTACGATTTTCTAGATGATGGCATACCCCCGTATTTGGCCCAACATTTTTCTATACGCCCGAGTCCTATAGTTTCGGCCATCCCAATAAATTTGGGTAAATTAGGCCCTGAAATAATGGCCCAGACGCAGCCTCTCATTGCCCAGCATTCTGGGCCTCTGCCTGGCAGCCCAGTTACTACCGGGACCAATGGGCCTCTACTTGGCAACCCTTTTGCCAAGCAGCCCACTGCCTAGTAGTAGCTTGGGTCATGGGCCAACACTCGGCAGCTTGGGTCACGGCCTAAGTCCCTTCTCACTGCTAGGCAGTCCCGTTCCACCCACTGGCCCAATTCCTCTTCCGGCCCAATGACCAGTCACTCGTAGCCAACACAGAATTTTCAAACCTAACACAAAATATAGTCTTCACACTCTTGTTACAAAATTACCATTGCTTCATAATCATGTGTCTGCACTTAATGACCCGAATTAGAAAATGACTATGGATAATGAATTTAATGCTTTTATTAAAAATAGGACGTAGGAGTTGGTTCCTTGTCCCTCTAATGCTAATGTGATTCAGTTTATCTTGATTTTCAGTCACAAAGAAAAATCTTATGGTACTTTTGAGAGGCACAAAGCCCGTCTTGTAAGTGATGGGAAGACACAATAGGTTGGTATGGATTGCAGCGAGACGTTCAGTCTGGTGGTTAAACCAACAACTATAAGAACGGACCTTAGTCTGGCTCTTTCGAAAGCATGGCCGCTTCATCAGCTAGATGTCAAAAATGTCTTTCTACATGGAGACCTCAATGAAATAATATACATGTTCCTGCCCTTGGGATACCGAGACTCCACTTATCCGAATCATGTGTGCCTGTTGAAGAAATCATTAAATGGGCTCAAACAAGCTCCTCGGGCTTGGTACAAGAGGTTTGCGGAATATGTTTCGCAAATTGGGTTTTCTATCAGCCGGTCTGATCATTCTTTGTTCATCTACCATCAGGGTAATGATATTGCTTACCTTCTTTTATATGTAGAGGATATTATATTGATTGCGTCATCCGATGATCTTCACAAGTCTATCATGTCACTGCTTAACTCTGAGTTTGCTATGAAATATCTAGGGCCACTGAGTTACTTCTTAGGAATAGTTGTGATACGTGCAGGTGGTTTATTTTTATCCCAAAAGAAGTATGCATCAGAGATTGTTGAACGAGCTGGCATGTCATCATGTAAGCCATCTGCAACTTCGGTTGATACTAAACCCAAGTTGAGTGCCTCCTCTGGCAAGCCATATACCGACCCGTCACATTACCGCAGCCTTGCAAGGGCCCTGCAATATCTTACCTTCACGAGGCCAGACATTTCTTATGATGTACATCAGGTCTGTCTATTCATGCATAACCCAATGGAGAATCACATGCATTCTCTCAAACACATTGTGCATTATATTCAGGGCACTCTAGATTATGACTTGCATTTATATCCGACATCGACGTCCACCCTTATTTCCTACACAGATGCCGATTAGGGTGGATGTCCAGAGCGTCTGGTTATGGTATATTCCTTGGTGATAACTTGGTATCTTGGTCCTCTAAACGGAAATAGACGTTGTCCAGATCCAGTGCTGAAGCAGAATACCGAGGCATTGCCAATATGGTGTCTAAATCTTGTTGGCTCTGGAACCTTCTTTTAGAGCTCTATTGTCCGGTTCCGACAACATTGGTGTACTGTAATAATGTTAGTGCTATTTATCTCTCTGGAAATCCGGTTAACCACCAACACACTAAGCATATTGAGCTGAATATTCACTTTGTTCGCGAAAAGGTTGCTCGTGGACATGTGCGTGTCTTACATGTCCCGTCACACTATCAGATTGCATATATCTTTACAAAAGGTCTTCCGCTGGTTCTATTTGAAGATTTTCGGGACAGTCTCAGCATACGTCGACCTCCTGCTTCGACTGCGGGGGTGTGATAGAATAAAATTGTGATAGGATAATAATTGTAATTGATAGAATATTAATTATAATTATCTAGTCATAATTGTAATTGATTTTAGAATAATATAGGTAGATAACTTAGTCAACTAATGACTAAATCATAACCTAATCCTAGCCTTAGATGATGATTGTAATTGTGGTATAATAACTACACTTTTGGAATGTAACAATTGAGGAAAATATTCTTACAAGTATACTCCTTATACCTAATATCCTACATATATAGTACTATATTTAGGAGTCTTTTGGACATGATTTAAAATGATGAGATGAAATCATATGATTTGAAGTTGAAGTTTTGTTTGGACATGCAATTTGGGATTTCTTAAGTTGTATTTTTTCTTCTAGGCATAAAAACCCCACAAGTTGTGAAATCTATCAAAACTTTCTCAATTCTTATAAAATCTTACCAAATGAGCAGGACAAAATTAATACGCTGGTAGAAGACATTTTAAAAAAATACAATATCAATTGATCAAACTTTAATTCAATAAAAAAGAAAATTTAACATGAATAGTAATGTAACTACTCTTTAATATAATCCTCTCACATAATACAGACAATTTCTTCACGTTGAGTATGCATTTCTCGATCAGATGATTGAGAAGACGAACCAACATTGTTACTTTGAGACGGTTGTTGGTCAATATCATTAGCAATTGTAAATTAATATTTTATATAAATGGTTGATTTACATGGTTGGTAAATATATCTACTACCTTATGGGTCTCTTTTTATAAAATATAAACTTATGGGTGAAGTTTTACAAAAAAAAAAAATTTGAAATCATGATTTGGGATTCCAAATCATGTCTTTTTGAATGATTTGGGATTTCATCTCATGAGATGAAATCATGAGTGAAATCGTATGTCCAAGATGAAATCATAAGATGAAATTGCATGTCCAAACGTCTACTTAAGATCACAAGATTCAAAGTATATTTTGATATATTACCACATTTTTAGTTTAAGAGTATATAATTTAAAAATTCTCTTTATTTTCTTAAATTTCGTGTTGACTCAAACTAAAAGAAAAACAAATTAATTCGCATTGACTTGAGATTTTTTAAATGGGGAAAGTGAGATATCAGATGAACATACAATTGATTTTGTCCCATCTCTTTGTGTTACAAACAAAATAGTAGGCATGTGCCAAACTAATTAGTGTACGTAGTCAAGGGAAAAGACTTACAAAGGCAACACTTGATCAGAAAAACACATATGATATCTGCTAGCAGATATATATGTATATTTTTCAGGTGCATCAAGCCTAGTTTAGTGTCAATTACATATTCACTAAATAATGGCACTTGCCAATTTAAGTGTTGAATGTCGAGGCTCACATAGTCACAACTCACAACGCATGCCAACTTAATTAGGAAACTAGCATGCAAGATGTAAATGAATAAATATTTTTTTCTTCATTTAAGGGATAAGAGTAGCCTTTTTTTTTTCTTCTAATGGGCACACGTTTACACATGTATTGATATTTTAAATAATGTTACGTCAATTTTAAATTGGAAAGTTTCTTTGTATAGGCGGGAAGTCAGAGATTTCACTAAAAGTATTTCAAATTTAAATTATCCTATATAAAACTTTATTCGTGATAATCTTCTAGTTTGGATAACAAGTCTATATCAACAGCCCCTTAAAATTATTAGTACTATGAATAAATTGAGAATCTAAACACACATGATAAAGTCTTCTTGTTAGACACTTGTGGTTCAATTTTCTTTTTGGGCGTATTCTCAAGTGCCCTTACATAAATAAGTTAACCACCAACTATTTATCATTTTCTTTAATTATACACATTAACCTCAATAAGCTGTAAAACCCTCAGGTCAGTTCTAATTGAGGCTAATGTGTATAATTAAAGGAAATGGCATATTTTATGTGGCTAACTTAGCTTGACTACCTAATAGACACTTGAGAACACGCACAAAAGAAATTTAAAAATTGAACCGCAATTGTCTAGACATTGACGGCTTAAGGATATTTGTGGCCTAAAGCCTAACTTTGATGAGCGGTCTTAGAAGATTTTATTTTAAAAGAATTATATATATATATATTGAAGCCTATTTTTCTATTTTTTTGAAATGTAAAATACTTTTTAATAATCGATGTCTTCTAATAATTCTATCTTAATTGATAAAACAACTAATCAATTTAATATCTCTTGAGACATTTTTGAATTAACCGTGTTAGAAAGTACCAAACTTTTAGATTATATTAACCACATAATGTATAAAATGATTTAGAATTTATATTGAGGAGTCTCTTTTGTACTCCTTGATATTTTCCCTTTATATTAAACAATTTTTGTCCTTTTTATTAAAATATTACATATATTTTCATTTAAAATACTCAATTTTTTGAAAAAATAACTAATTTATTACTACTAATATAAAAATGGGGCCTTCATGATTGTGGGCCTAAGACCTTTGCTTAGTTGCTTTATGCTAAAGCCGTTATGTGTCTAGCTAATAGAAATACTTTATCATGTATCCGAATATTCAATTGGAACAAGTTATATTCAATGGCTAATAAAATTTACTCATAAATTTATGAGGATGTTGATGTATTAAGACATTATTTAATTGTATGTGTAACAAATACTAGATCCCAAATGTATGGGCGACGAGATTACTCAAGTCACGTGCTTGTGGTACATGCACTTTCCAAAAGATTAAAACAATAGAATTATATATACCAATCGCCAAGAATATATGTAATATTTTAATAAATTACATATATAAGTGGTACATGCACTTAACTAATCAATTCTAACAATATACATATCGGTGAGACATGGACCGATATGAGAGTAAATTTAAACAGAAAAAATATGATAAGTGACTATTCATATAGTCGATTGATTCGAATATTGTTGGTTGCTATATATCCGTGTGATCCTCTGGATTTATTAACGGTTCGATCTATTAGCAATAGATTTTACTCTGTATTTACTGAATAGCAAATGAAAGAAGATATTGTTGACAGAGGTATAATCTACACCATTTAACGTCATTAAATATCATGATATACCCTTGCTTATAATTATCCTTTACGAGAGTGTTAATCATTTTTTCAGCTCAAAATTAAGTTCAAGTTGGGAGTGTTAGATTTTACAAGAATCCTCCCTGCACTAAGCTCTCGGATCCTGCGCATAGCGAGAGTTTAGTGCATCGGACTGCCCTCCCTGTACAAGGTTAAGAATATTGTAGGACATCCAAATAATACAACCTAAGTAGTTGGCGATCTATATTGAAGCAGTTTAATTTTCATCCTGAAAGACCGGAGTTGAAATCTATACATATTTATGTTTCGAAACATTCTAAGTACCATTTAATTATTTTGGGAAGAAAAATTAAGAAAAACGTTATGAACGTATATGTGTCATCAAAAGAACAACGAATAGCAAACTTTATCACTGAATATTGACGAGAAAAGGACATAAATGGTCCCTTAACTATGAGAGTAGGTTCAAAATAGTCCCTCAACTATGCACTTACCAGTTTTGGTCCTTTAAGTGAAAGAAATAATCCCCTTGATTATTTTCATTAATAGGAGAATCCTATTCCTATTCTATTCCTAAAACCTTATTCTACCATAATTCTAACTATACAATTATGGTAAGTATACAAGATTAATTAAGGTAACCTTTACACTACAATATTACATCAATATACATTCCTAATATACTACACTGCTACAAAACCCGTGATGGGCTGAAGGCCACTGCCGAGATGGGCTGAATCGTTCCTACTGTACCCGTGATATACACTATGTATACCAAGTGTATATCACAGGTATATACCTTGTTTAACACACCCCCGCAGTCATAGTGGGCGGTCTTCGAACGCTGAGACTGTTTCTAAAATCTTTAAAAAGGACCGAGGGAAGACCCTTTGTAAAGATGTCTGCAATTTGATATCTTGACGAGACATGACAGACGCGTACCTGACCCCGAGCAACCTTTTCACAGACAAAGTGAATGTCCATCTTGATATGTTTAGTGCGTTGGTGCTGAACCGGATTAACAGAAAGGTAGATGGCACTAATAATATCGCAATACACCAAGGTTGGCTTTTGAATGGGACAATGAAACTCTAAAAGCAAAATACGTAACCAACATGATTCTGAGACCACATTAGCTACCCTCGATATTCAGCCTCGGTACTTGAGCGGGATAAGTTGCCTGACGCTTTGCAGACCAGGAGACCAAGTTGTTGCCAAGGAACATACAATAGCCAGACGTAGATCGTCTGGTGTCTGGACAACCACCCCAATCAACATCTGTGTATGAGACAAGTGTGGATGTCGAGGAAGGATATAAATGCAAACCATAGTCCAGTGTACCCTGAATATACCGAATGATGCGTTTGAGTGCATTCATGTGTTCAATTCTGGGATCATGCATGAATAAACACACCTGCTGGACGGCTTACGTAATATCCGGTCGTGTAAAGGTAAGCTACTGAAGGGCCCCTGCAAGACTGCGATAGCGAGTCGGATCCTCGTAGGGTGCGCCGACCGTGGCACTAAGGTTGGGCTTTGTATCAACTGGAGTGGAAGTGGACTTACAAGATGACATCCCAACCCTTTTGATGATCTCAGCTGCGTACTTTCGTTGAGACAAGAACAATCCATCTGAATGGCGATTGACGGCAATCCCCAAAAAATAACTCAAGGGCCCTAAGTCTTTCATAGCAAACTCAGAGCTGAGCATGGTCATGATAGACTGGCGTAAGGCATCGGAAGAGGCAGTCAAAATGATATCATCCACATACAACAGAATGTAGGCCAAGGACGAACCACGATGGTAGATGAACAAAGAATTATCTGACATGCTGTGAGTGAACCCAATAGTCGAAACATAGTTAGCAAACCTTGTATACCAGGCCCGTGGTGACTGCTTAAGCCCATATAAGGACTTCTTCAACAAACAGACATGATGAGGATGGTTGGGATCCCTAAATCCCAACGGCTGATGCATATAGACTGTTTCCTTAAGATCCCCATGTAGAAAAACATTCTTGACATCCAACTGATGAATAGGCCATGCCTTCGAAAGAGACAAGCTAAGCACAATGCGAATGGTAGCTGGCTTGACCACCGGACTAAACGTCTCCCCACAATCTATCCCAACCTGCTGAGTCTTACCATCACCCACAACCGTGCCTTATGTCGAGCAAATGAACCATCTGAATTCTTCTTATGAGCAAAAATCCACATAGACCTGATAACATTAATACCAGATGGACGGGGCACCAACTCCCACGTCTTATTATCAATAAGAGCATTATATTCATCAGTCATAGCAATTTTCCAATTCGGGTTGTTTAAGGCAGACACATGATTACGGGGCAAGGGAGATTTAGAGACATTCGAATGTAAATTAAAATGTCTTTTTGGTGTAAAAACACCCCGTTGACTACGAGTGACCGGTCTATGACTCGAGGAAGAAGTGGGCGGATTTTGGGAATTTTCTGGGCTCGGGACGGACTGGCCAGCAGGCAGTGGGCCTGCTGGCCCAAATCGGCAAACTGGAGCAGGAACTGGACCAGTTCCAGAATTGGGCTGGACTGGCCCAATCGCTGGAACTGATCCAGTGACGGGAAATTGCGACGGAATAGTGGGGCCAACGAGAAGTTCTCCCGCTGGAGAATTTTGGGTGCGGGATATGTCCAAAAAATGGTGAGTAATATAAGGGGATATACCATTATTCAAAAAATTATACGAACTAGGCTCGGTAGTATGAACTGTAGTAAAGGGAAATTTAGTTTCATAAAAAATTACATGTCGATTAATGATGATTTTCTTGGAGGATAAATCAAAGCATTTGTAACCATGATGATTAGACGGATAACCCAAAAACACACACGGAGTAGACCAGGCCTGAAGTTTGTTAATTGTGGTGGATGGGAATAACGGATAACACAGGCACCCAAAAACCCGAAGATGAGAATAAGAAGGATTCTTATTATATAAAATTTAGAGGGGGGAAGAATAAGTCAGACCGTTGGAAGGAATTATGTTAAGGAGATATGTGGCCATTTGAAGAGCATGATGCCAAGAATATGGGGGTACGGAAGCATGAATTAAGAGAGTGCGGAAAATGTTATTTATGGAACGAATTTTGCCTTCGGCTTTCCCATTTTGTGAAGATGTATGAGGACAAGAAAAATAAAAATTGATCCCATTATTAGCACAGAACTCTCGAAACACCCTATTGTCATACTCTTTTCCATTATCACACTGAATATTTTTATTTCTCTTTCGAATTGGGTTCTAATGAATGCTCTAAATTTTACGAAGACGGAAAACAAATATTTGCAATTGGAAACGTCCACAAAAATTTAGAATAATCATCCATAAAGAGAACATAATACCGATGACCCAACGAACTTAGAACAGGAGATGTCCATAGGTCGCTATGAATAATATCAAATGACATTGAAGTATGAGAATTTGAGTCTACAAATGACAACTTAACAATTTTTTCTAAAGAACAAGATTGACAAATTGGAGTACGACTCGTACCCTTACATGAAATAAAACTATTTTTATCTAAAATTGACAAAATAGAAGATCCCGGATGAACAAGACGAGCATGCCACAAGGAAGGAGAAATGGCTGCAAAGGCTGATGGCAAGGCTTGACTCGATGGACTGAAATCGTGCGTGATAGGATAAAGATCTCCCCTACTATCACACCTCATGAGAGGACTCCCCGTCTTGAAATCCTTCACAGAGAAACCAAATGGATAAAATTCAATAGAAACAGAATTGTCAGTGGTGAACTTTCGGACAGACACTAAGTTTTTAATTAATTTGGGGGCATGTAAAGCATTTTTCAAGATAAGGGGTGGATTGGGGGGAGACAAAGTTTTATGACCATAACCCTGAATTGGAACAGAGTTACCATTCCCGACAATTATACCATGAGGGTTGCTCAAATTGGAATAAGACGAGAGAGTACCTTGATCGGAAGTCATGTGTGTCATTGCGCCGGTGTCCATGTACCAATTTGGATCCGGTTGCATCAACCCAAGTGTGTGAATTGCGGCCTCAATGTCGGTATAAGTAGATGGGGGGCCCACTTCCTAGAATGCTTGTGTGGGCCGAGGCCCAAGCAGTCCCTCCTGCTGCCCCGGCCCAGTGCTGAACCGAGAAACTGACTACTGATTGTTGGGCCTGAATTAAGGTGTCCAGCCCACTGCCAGTTGGAAGGGCTTGAAAAGTAGTGGCTGCTGGCCCACGGCCCATTGCCCCAGCCCCAGCCCTACTGCCATGGGCCCCACTGCTGGGACCAGTATGGAGGAGTCCCACTATTGACTGGACGGGGCCTGCTGCCAGACTGCTGACCACCGGAACCACCACCGGAACTGCCGCATTTGCCCCCGCAGTTTTTGTGATTATTCTTACGATTATTTTTGCCGCCACCATGAGTATGGTGTTGGCCCGAATTATCAATAAACCCTGAAGAATTTGTGGAGGACGTCATTAGGACGACGGGGCTTGCTCCGGTAGCCTCCTTCTTAGCCAAACCGACTTCTTCCAAAGTAAGCATGGAACGGGCTTGATAGAAAGTGGGAAGTGGGTTTCTTTGACGAAGGAGAGCCCCAACGCCATTATAGGCCTCAGAAAGGCCGATAACTAGTTGTAAAACCAGATGATTATTTGTCACAGGTGCGCCCACGTTACGGAGTTGATCTGCCAACTCCTTGAGTTTCTTGCAATATGCAGATACGTTTGGAAATTCTTCCATGCGAACTTGAGAGAATTCCTGCTCGAGTGTGACAACATATGAATGTTGGTTATCTTGGAATATGTCACGCAATCTATTCCAGGTAGCCATAGCCGTGGTATCCGGCTCAATGATCGTCTATAAGAGGTCAACCGAAATAGTGGAATAAATCCACTGGAGAACGGTAGCATCAAGAGTAATCCATAACTGAGGATCCTCCGCGGGAATAGGTGCAGCGGGAGGAATTATGTGATGGATGACTTGATGGGAGATAGCGTGAATTTTAAACAATTCTGCCCACGTCGCATATTGGACGTATCTCAAGAACAATAGAGATGTTGTTCTTGATGTTAGAAACCATGAGGGCAGGATGAAAATTGTTCTTAGACATATTGAAAGAACAAAGGGAGGGGAGGGGAAATTTGGGAAGAGTGGAGGTAAATAATATCACGAATTCCGGTGAAGGGGGACAGAATTTAGCGACGGTTATGGCCGAGAAAGGACACAAAAACCGAGAGCAAATGCGGAAGCAAGACGTAGTCTTTTGATACCATGAAAGAAATAACCCCCTTGATTATTTTCATTAATTGAAAGGTATATATACAAGTTACATATTTCCATAATAGGAGAATCCTATTCCTAAAACCTTATTCTACCATAATTCTAACTATACAATTATGGTAAGTGTACAAGGCTAATTAAAGTAACCTTTACACTACAATATTACATCAATATATATTCCTAATATACTACACTGCTACACAGCCCGTGATGGGCTGAATTGTTCCTACTGTACCCGTGATATACACTATGTATACCAAGTGTATATCACGAGTATATACCTTGTTTAACATTAAGTTCGCCACCAGTTAACAAAAATGGTCCTTTAACTATGATGGTAAAATATTTATCGAACTCTGTTAGTTAGATTTAACGAGAACTTTGTAAAAAAAAAGGAAATTAGCGAGAACTCACATTTAGAGGTACACATTAATAAAGAAAAGGTCAAAACCTACAAACTTGATAATGATAGAAAATAGTGTCCCGGAACACAAAAACCGATGGACTCTATCAGTTAGAACCGAGGGAGTTCATCGGCTAAATAAAATACACCATACTTTAGAAATATCATAAACTACAAAAATTATCACTACTAATAACAAGCGAAAAATCGACGGACGAAAATGACAGAGAAAATGGAGCAACACTATCAGAAAGCTAATGATTTTTTTAAAAAAAAAATTACAAAAAAATGAGGGACATCCGTCGTTTTTTTCGGGCAAAAAAACGCGTAATGTTTTGCTACATCTACTTTTCCATATTTCCCAACAAATCACTGAGAGAGTACACATGAGAAATATATCATAAATAATGTTCTTAGGTTTAGTAATCCACCACTGAATAAGCATGTTCCTCACACCCATATTATGACACTTAATACAAGCATAGTTACAAAAATATAACCAAACATGCTTCATGTCACCTTTCCTGAACAGATGGTTAGCACTTTCTTGGGAAGAGACTCTACAACAGACACACATAAAAGGGTCTTGGAGGCCAAAATTTTTAAATTTTATCATTGGTAGGAATTATATAATGCAGTTGTTTACCCGTAAATCGATACAGTTGAATTTGTATATGTGGTCAATGACACGTGAATCAATGAAACAAAAAATATGAGATAAATTAGCAATAACAAGAAACATTGTTGAAATAAAGTAAATAATAATTGAAGTAAATAGTCATTTCGAGTATCCGAGCAAGCTATACGTCAAAGCCTTCTCAAGAACAATCAAGATAAAGAATAAACAAATTGCTTTAAGAGTATTTGTTTTTTTATTAGATTTCAGATACTCCTTACAATGAAATGATAATCTATATTTATACTTGAGCTATGGGGTACAAATTTCATGAATCTTGCCCTCTTTACTACCAATATTAATGTTATGGCAATGAATGGTAATAAAGGGTAATAATACACATTTAAGACCCTAGGAAGACTTGGGATTTCTCATAACGGTTGTACATTGAATGACGTTTGATCGATGAGTTTGGCATGATTCTCTGGACCCTTTTCTTGGTGACTCAAATCTGACCTGTCACCATCGCCACGTGTCATCTTTTGATACGTCCATTTGGTGTCTATGAATTTTCCCCTATACAGATAGTCCCCCCACTTTCCTGTTACTCACTGAGATGTGATCGGAAAGTGGAAGATTTTCCCTTTTTGCCAGAAAGTCATGTAATTACCCTCGCTACTGTCTCATTAAAATCTTTGCCGGAAAAATCCAATTGGGACAAGAACCGAAAGAAGGGAAAAAGAGTGCAGGACTTAGTGATTCAGATGACAACTCCGCCACTGATGTTTCTACCATCAACGGCCGGTTGGTGCTGAAATAGTATCACTACCGCAGAAAGCTTGATCTCGGGTTTTTAGTATTCACCTGGAACTCTTAACCTTCTGGTTTTAACTCCTAGGTTTTTCGTTTTCCCCAAAACTCTTAAACTTTGAATCTTGATTCTTGAGTTTTAAATCTATAATTTTTAGTTATACCCGAATCTGTTTAATCTTAGAGTTTTGACTCTAGAGTTTTTAGTTATATCCAAAACTTTTATAACCTCGCAACCTTGGAGGTCGGGGATGTTAATGACTATAAATTTTCATCTTCTGGCTCTGGTAAAGTCTGGATATAACATGTCCGGTTAACTTTATGATCAGGAAACAAGGCATCCGATCTTTAGTCATTTGATTGGATTGCTTTATAAAAGAGAGCACTTATTTTTACGGTAAAAAAAATCAGCCAATATTTGTGTAGGAGTGAGCGTCGTGTTTCATAAAGAAAAGAAAGATATAAGTAGATATAGATTAATATGCTAGTTATGAATAACAAGGCTACAATTGTTTGTAGGAAAAAAGTAACCGGCACATAATATTTACACTAGATTAACGAATAATGCAAAAAAAGTGTGTTTTATACATATATTTATCGCTTAATTATACATGATTAAGTAATATGTATTTTTATTTTAAATTGTAATTATTAAGGTAAATTAGCTTAGTTTAATATAAACAACGAGTATGGGTATGTATATAACTTATTTGTTTGCATTTGTAATAAATACAAGATCCCAAATACATGACCCATGGGATACTCAAGTCACTATAAGTTGAAATTACGAGAAGCCAATAACACTTTATTCATATTCTTTTTCTTCACACTAAACTTAGTGTTGAAGGGAAAGAAGACATACAAAGATAACACTTCATCAGAACACACAAATCTGCCAGGCAAGCAAATATATTCTTCACACCAAACTTATCGTCGAAGTAGAAAAGAAATACAAACACAACACTTAAATCAGAAACATATTTGAAGCACATATCTGTATATATCAGAGCATTTTTCAGCTAGGATATATGTTTAGAACCCATCTTGTCGATGGATTATAAATATCACGGCAAAAACGCACATGCTATGTATGTTTGACCATTCGGGTTCGTCTGCCTTTTACAGAATCGGCAAATACTCCAGCCACCACAGGCATCTGGATGGTCCTGACAAAGTTCACCACAAGCTCCCATAACTTGCAATTTTGAAGTTCCAGGCATATCAACTGCATATATATTGGGATTAAAATTAATGTAAGAATCCGAAAATTATAATGTAAACTACGTAAATATAAATGTACAGACGTTGTTCATGCACAAAGAAACATTCGTAGAAAATTAACGTATACATTATGGTGTGGAGCGAGAATTTTTACTAAGGTAGGCCTGTCGGGAATTCAAAATATAAAGAATAAATATACGAAGAAATCAAGGGGATTCAATACCTATTATATATATATATATATATATATATATATATATATATATATATATATATATATATATATATATATATATATATATATATATAATTTTGACCTGTAATTTTTTGATGAGATGAACCACCTTTTGGTACTCTACCGTCCATGAAGTCTGTGGTGCATGATATTCATAAAATTAATAAGAAAAGTAAAGTTACGAACCAATAGTCATGGTCAAGAGAACAACGAAGAAAATAGCAAACTTGTTCACTGCAGCCATATTTGCAAATTAGGTTTTGATTATATTGCTAATTAATGAGTAACTAGTAGAAGATTGTGTTTGTATCGTGATTATTTCGTGGAGAAGGATCATATTTATAAGCTCTCAAGTACACTAATATAAATTAATTAAATGCCAATTTTGTCCTATTTTTAATAAAGAATCTCAGTGCACGTTATATGTTGAATGACTACATCTGCCCTCTAACAAGTTGCATAATATTATGATATATAATTAATAGTTATATTCCATATATATATTTATAAAATAGACAATGTATTATTGAAATCTATAGTTATCTTTTCATATCTTTTTCTGATTTGATATAGAGAGAGTTTCGATACACAAAAGGTTACAACTAATGGTAATCTATTTTAATAGGAATAGAATTTAATTTTTAGATAAGATATGATCCACCTGGAAATTAAAGAATTGGAAAAGTCTTATTATGAGAACGATTGAAAAGAGTTCATTAAAAGAAAGGTTCTCACTAATTCGCACATGATATGAAGTCAACTTAGCTTGTACTTGTAATCATCAAATAATAATATTTGGTAACAAATATTTTTTTTATCGATCGATCAGTACATAACCTTAAAAGTGAGTTGATTAACATCTGTCGATCTATTCATAAAACTTAAACTCGAAGAAGAATTCATGACTAAAACAAGCTTCTTCACTATGGTACCATAGCCCTCGTTTTGAGTATTTGCGTTCCAATTTATGTTTGAACCTTCATAAAAGCTTAGAACTTGTTGGTATAGTTTGCGTTGAGACATGAGGTAGCTCGGGCGTGTTGTTTTTATATTAAATTAGAAACATAGGAAACAAATGGCTTTTAGCAAACAAATAATCGCTCCGTCTCAATCGTTTTTTAGTCCGTCCCAAAATAAAATGTCACATTTTCTTATTTGTCAATTATTTAATGACACCATTTCTATTTTACGCTTGTTTGGTCCATTTAATTTTAAAAATGTACTTATTATAAAGAAAAGTCAACAAATGTAGACAATAAAGTAAGGGTGATTTGATATTAACATACCAAAATTTTTTCTTATTTCTTAAACACTATATCCCGTCAAATAATGTCACATAAATTGGGATGAAAGAAGTAACATTAATTGTTTGTTCTTTTCTTCTTCCAAAAAGGATCTCCTTAAAAAATATCAAAGTTGAAGCATAAAATAAATTATCAATTAATGGACAAAAATATTCAAATGCATAACATAATTCTTCTTAAGGTTAATAAAATCTAGTTTGTTCCTTTAATTTCCTTTTTTTCAAGTATACAACTTTTTTAGTGATGTTAAATGATACGCCATGTAAAGCGGTCGAATGCAAATATAGAACTCAACTAAGGTTGGTGTCGAATTTCACCGGAATACGACGAGAAAAAGTACAATTTAAATGTAAGCCTCAAAACCTAGTCTAGATTTCAAAGATGTTGGGAAAAAATTGTTTGTTTGATTATGATCTAATATTTGACTCAAGGAAGTAATAATGCAAATATGTAATTCAAGTTGTGGAACGACAAGGGTTGTGTTCCCACTAGGTGAATCAAAGCAATTGGGGCTAAGTTTTATGTCAATTGAATACCTACTATACTAGACTATGGGTAAATTTATGATTTATCAATAGTTTTCTAACCTTGGTGATAAATGTCATCATTAGGCTTTTCCAAGCCCTAAAATGTGCAATTCAATACACCCATTTAAATCTCACATGGGGGAGTTGCTGCCTCTTCCCTTTCCTCTCGTTCATCCAACTCCGAGCTATTCTCCCTGTTAGAGCTCCGCACATCTGTTGGTTGTTACCACTGTAGGTTCCTTGTTTCGAATGACACGCTGCTCCCCGATGTGCGGTTAGTTGGTACAGCCATGATCGAGAATTATGCAACGTGCTAATTTTGTACCGACGTAAGTTTAAGAGTTTTGAGCGGCGAATCAGGACATCACCACAACAGTCTATCCCCACAGACGACGCCAAACTGTTTTCCGATGGAAATAATTCTAACCAAAAAATCAATTAGAGATTTCTTTTATAGGGTTTGAAGACAAGTGAGTTGTATCCGATCAAGAAAACCCCTTAACGAGTTCAGTTGTAGTAGTAAAAAATAAATTTGTATGACTGATAAGTAATACAACGAACAAGCTATGATTCGAGTAAAAATAAATGAATGCATAATCGATCTCGTGTATATCGCTTTGAGAGAGAAAATAATGTTAGCATTACAAAGTGAGCAAGATGGATCTTTCTTCCTTCCTAAGCTTTACATATATAAGACAAGATTAGATTTTTTTATCCCCAAAGTTATGATGGTGTAACTCTACTGACATCCTAACGTCCATACACGTCGCGACACTCTGATCGAGACTGACGGATGTAACATGAGTTGTTGGGAGTGGGAAACAATTATAGGATACCCCTGGGTTCTCTAAGCCTCCAGATATGTTGATTTCCCCCCCCGGATGCACTTTCCCCACAATACAATGCCAAATATTTGGGTCATGGGATTACTCAAATCACGTGCTTGAAAATTGCATAGATTGATCGATCTAATATTAAATTTAAATTAAATGATCAGTGAAGATCCATAAATATAGACGGTTGATTTGATTTTCTGGTTGCAATCTGTATGACCCTTTGATTAACAATATTTCGATTTTACAGTTTCCCCGTGAAAACCAAAGCATGAAAGATATATCGGCCACCTAGTAAAAACCTGACGGTTAGTGAAGAAAAATGCTTCAAGTATGATAGTATTGTTGTATTCCATGTTTATTTATTTTTTAAATAGCTACTGTATTATCAATATTTCGATTGTTTAAACCGCAGGCTGATAATATATAATTCAAAGTTAAGAGTTATATTCTATTTCCTCCTCTTACCAAAGGAGGAAATAGAATAGAATAATTGTTTTCAATCCAAACCAATATAGGTTTATCTGAAAGAATAAACATTTAATAATATTCCTCCCTTAATCAAAGGTCTCGGATTCGAGCCCTGAATATGAAAAATTATTGGTAGAGAGTGTTTCCCCTCGAATGGGGCCCTATGTAGCGCGAATTCGAATATAGTCAGGCTCCAATGGGATACCAAACACCAGGTGAGAAACCAAAAGAAAATTAATATTGCAATTTCCTATATTAGAAAGCGTTGAAATTGAAAATGAATAAAAATTACACCCTAAAAACATATGGAATTCTTTTAAAATAAGACGTGATTAAAAAAATAAAATGTGATTCGGGTGGAAATTAAAGAATTGGTAAAGTCTTATGATGAGAACGATTGAATTTTTTTTTAATAGTAGGTATTTGAAGTCAGATCTATAAAATTAAACATATAAAATCAAGGAAAACAAATCATCATAGAAATTAAAAGCATAACAAGGAAATTAAATAATGATGGGCAAACATCAACTTAGTAAAGCAAGTTAGTTTCTATGTACTATTTTTATCATGTTATCAACTAATGATATCATAGAGATTAAATTGTAATTATCTTCAGAGGTGTATTCAAGATTTAAATTTTATGAATTCAACGTCTGGATTAAGATGAATTAGGCGAACAAATTGTACGTTCACGCTTGATTATCTTATAAACAACTTGATTGTATAAATATATTTTTATACCGTCAATTAATGAAATTTAAACTCAATCAAAATTGGGATTTATGTAAATTCGTCAAATCTTTTTATGTATTAAAATGAGTTTCTTAATAATAGAATGAAAAAAGTTAATAGTGTGGCGTTACCAAATGATTTTAAACATAATGAAACTGATAATATATGGAATAGCAATATGATTTTATGTTGATAACATGCATGCTAACTTTAGGTGCTAAATATGTATCCTAAGTTCAAACATTATATTTATATTGAAAAATTATTAAATATATAAAAATACTAAATTTAAAATCCAATTTCTATCACTTAATATCGCTATTCAAGAATTGAAAAGTCATAAAATTTAACTCATGGCTTCGCCGCTATTGGAAATTGCACCTTAATGAACTAATAATAGCTAGTTACAAATTAATCTACTAGCTTGATGATGTGCGGTGAAATTACATGATTTTGATACCCTTTTCTTAAGCTTTTCTAGCCCTTTAACTAGGTTTTAATGTCATTTCTTATGTTTATTTTGGTTTTGTAGGATATTTGCCTCGGGACACCACAAATGAGGAAAATTGCATAAACGTGGACAAAAGTGCTGAAAAAAGGAAGAAGTGCAACAAAAGTCATTTTTGCGGACCGCAGAACCAGAATGCGGGCCGTAGATTGGGAGGCTCAGCCGTGATTCGTAACAGTGAATAGACGATTTTGGAGCCCTGAAGTGCGACCCATTCCACGGTTTGCCCTTCCCTTCTGCGGACCGCAGTCCGATCTGCGAACCACTGTTCCAGTCCAAGTCCAACTCATATTTCA
Organism: Anisodus acutangulus; assembly: GCA_029783415.1. Lineage (NCBI taxonomy): Eukaryota > Viridiplantae > Streptophyta > Magnoliopsida > Solanales > Solanaceae > Anisodus > Anisodus acutangulus. The sequence continues at coordinate 11,546,513 of CM056489.1, forward strand.
AAGTATCAAGACACTTCTACGGATCGCAATTCAAATCTGCGAACCGCATTTTCTGCCACAGTTCGACACAATCAAGATGGAAGATCACTCTACGAACCCTAAACCAATTTTGCAGACCACAGATCTATTCTGCTATCTCATTTTGTGGTCGCAGAGTGGATGATGGTGGCATTTTTATAATTAATTATAGTCTGAAATTTTGGGTCCCTATATGTCTTGTCTAGGGTTGAAAGGAGAAACACACCAACTCATACCAAAAACACAAGAATCATTCTCCAACCTATTTTGAGAGCATAAAAGAGGGAGAGCAAGCCTTTGGAGGCTAGGGTTTCATCGCCCATCACCTTGGAAGTGAAGACTTGATGCCATTAATGAGAATTTCTAACTTCATCTCTTTATTTCCTTGCTTTGTAATATTATATTTGGTGTGGGCGATGACTTTGGACAACAAAGTTGGAAGACTTGTTGAATAATAGTTTGTATTGACTCATGTTGCTTATGAATATTTTATTTACCATTGTTTATGAAGAAATCATGTGTTGCTTTAATTAATCTTGTTCTTAAATGTATCCAAAGGGAGTAGCTAACCCTAGGACTTGCCCATCTATCTTTAATTAAACTTGAGAGAGAAAATAAGGGTTCAGGACAGACTGATTATCACGATTTGGGGCTTTAAACCTCATCTAATGAGTTTGACCTAGAGATAGGAAAAACCCTAGTATAGCCTAAAATTGGAATGTGATTAATGTTTCTTAGTTTGATTAGAGAGACTAAGCTAAGATAAACCCGCTAAATAGTCGAGAGGTATTAGTGTGCAATTGAGGTTTCCAGGCTAAGGACACTTGATTTATAATAATTAGTGGTGGTCTAGCATTGTATTGGATCTTATTGAGTTTAAATTAAATTTCTATGTTTCAAAGCCCCGAATTTTCATAGCTTGTGCTCCCCATTAGTTATTTTTATCTTTACTTATTTTGCCTTTCCGATCCCTTGGGCCCACATCATATCTATACCACTCTCATACCAATATCATCATAACCATTAGTGTATGAATGCAAATGACAATACAAGGCAAGAAATTAGAATGTATGAGATGCAACCAAGTATAGGCGATGAATATCACATGCCTTCATAATTCCACAACAATTAACTCAAGAACAATCTGAATATCATATCACTAGTCCATCCATAATAATTCAAGTACAATCAGGATATCATACCAAACAGTCCAACTATAATAATCCAAGTACAATCAGAATATTATATCAAGGCATGTGTGATGAATAAATATGACAATATTAAATATGACAACGAGCCCAAATAATGATGACAAGCCCCCATAACATCAGTCGGAATCAACTTAAGTTTGATTCCCCAAATCACCCATTAACATAGTTCAACACTGGTATCCACTCAAATGTTTATCGCAACAATTTGAGTGGGATCCCCAAACACGCTCAATACCCCTCAGTATTTGTAACTACTACATACGTCTATCAGAATCTTGAAAAATTAAACCATATCCTACCTCGAGCCGAACAAGAGCGCTACACGATCAAGCCTCGGTGACAGTCTTGCCCTTCCTTTGCTCCTCGTAATGGTCGAAGTCTATCCACGTATATACATTATTCATTAGTATAAAGCTTACACAACATACAAGGATGTAAATGTTACAACAAATTCATAAGTTAATTGAAAAACTACACACATTTGAACCCTCAATTGAACAATATTCAAAAGCAACAATTTGAAACCCTAAAAATTTCCCCCAATTGAACATGAACTTTTATTCTTAAATTAAGTCATACAACATGATAATCTAACATATCCCAATCCTAAATCACAACAATAATACCATCTAATCCCTTATGATACATTCAAGAACAAGATTAATTAAAGCAACACATGATTTCTTCATAAACAATGGTAAATAAAATATTCATAAGCAACATGAGTCAATACAAACTACTATTCAACAAGTCTTTCAACTTTGTTGTCCAAAGTCATCGCCCACACCAAATATAACATTATAAAGCAAGGAAATAAAGAAATGAAGTTAGAAATTCTCATTAATGGCATCAAGTCTTCACTTCCAAGGTGATGGGCGATGAAACCCTAACCTCCAAAGGCTTGTTCTCCCTCTTTTAAGCTCTCAAAAGATGTTGGAGAATGATTCTTGTGTTTTTGGTATGAGTTGGTGTGTTTCTCCTTTCAACCCTAGACAAGACTTATATAGGGACCCAAAATTTCAGACTATAATTAATTATAAAAATGCCATTGTCATCCACTCCGCAACCACAGAATGAGACCGCATAACAAGTCTGTGGTCCCCAAAATTGGTTTAGGTTTCGTAGAGTGATCTTCCATCTTGATTGAGTTGAACTGCGACAGAAAATGCGGTTCACAGAACTGAACTGCGATCCGTAGAAGTGTCTTGAGACTTCGCAATCTGAGTTGGACTTGGACTGGAATAGTGGTTCGCAGACCGGACTGCGGTCCACAGAATGGAAGTGCAAAACGTGGAATGGGTCGCACTTCAGGGCTCCAAAATCTTCTATTCACTGTTACGAATCGCGGCTGAGCATTCCAATCTACGGTCCGCATTCTGGATCTGCGGTCCGCATAAATGACTTTTGTTGCACTTCTTTCCCTTTTTAGCACTTTTGTCCACGTTTATGCACTTTTTGTCCTAATTTGAATTCCTCTGCTATGTTCTCAAATCCTCATTTGTGGTGTCCCGAGGCAAATATCCTACAAAAACCAAAATAAACATAAGAAATGACATTGAAACCTACTTAAAGGGCTAGAAAAGCTTAAGAAAAGGGTATCAAAGACGCGTAATTTCACCGCACATCATCAAGCTAGTAGATTAATTTGTAACTAGCTATTATTAGTTCATTAAGGTGCAATTTCCAATAGCGGCGAAGCCATGAGTTAAATTTTATGACTTTTCAATTCTTGAATAGCTATATTAAGTGATAGAAATTGGATTTTAAATTTAGTATTTTTATATATTTAATAATTTTTCAATATAAATATAATGTTTGAACTTAGGATACATATTTAGCACCTAAAGTTAGCATGCATGTTATCAACATAAAATCATATTGCTATTCCATATATTATCAGTTTCATTATGTTTAAAATCATTTGGTAACGCCACGCTATTAACTTTTTTCATTCTATTATTAAGAAACTCATTTTAATACATAAAAAGATTTGACGAATTTACATAAATCCCAATTTTGATTGAGTTTAAATTTCATTAATTGACGGTATAAAAATATATTTATACAATCAAGTTGTTTATAAGATAATCAAGCGTGAACGTACAATTTGTTCGCCTAATTCATCTTAATCCAGACGTTGAATTCATAAAATTTAAATCTTGAATACACCTCTGAAGATAATTACAATTTAATCTCTATGATATCATTAGTTGATAACATGATAAAAATAGTACATAGAAACTAACTTGCTTTACTAAGTTGATGTTTGCCCATCATTATTTAATTTCCTTGTTATGCTTTTAATTTATATGATGATTTGTTTTCCTTGATTTTATATGTTTAATTTTATAGATCTGACTTCAAATACCTACTATTAAAAAAAAATTCAATCGTTCTCATCATAAGACTTTACCAATTCTTTAATTTCCACCCGAATCACATTTTATTTTTTTAATCACATCTTATTTTAAAAGAATTCCATATGTTTTTAGGGTGTAATTTTTATTCATTTTCAACGCTTTCTGTTATAGGAAATTGCAATATTAATTTTCTTTTGATTTCTCACCTGGTGTTCGGTATCCCATTTGATCCCGACTATATTCGGATTCCGCTGCATAGGGCCCCATTCGAGGGGAAACACTCTCTACCAATAATTTTTTCATATTCAGGGCTCGAACCCGAGACATTTGATTAAGGGAGGAACAATATCAAATGTTTATTCTTTCAGATAAACCTATATTGGTTTGGATTGAAAACAATTATTCTATTCTATTTCCTCCTTTGGTAAGAGGAGGAAATAGAATATAACTCTTAACTTTGAATTATATATTATCAGCCTGCGGTTTAAACAATCGAAATATTGATAATACAGTAGCTATTTAAAAAATAAATAAACATGGAGTACAACAATACTATCATACTTGAAGCATTTTTCTTCACTAACCGTCAGGTTTTTACTAGGTGGCCGATATATCTTTCATGCTTTGGTTTTCACGGGGAAACTGTAAAATCGAAATATTGTTAATCAAAGGGTCATACAGATTGCAACCAGAAAATCAAATCAACCGTCTATATTTATGGATCTTCACTGATCATTTAATTTAAATTTACTATTAGATCGATCAATCTATGCAATTTTCAAGCACGTGATTTGAGTAATCCCATGACCCAAATATTTGGCATTGTATTGTGGGGAAAGTGCATCCCGGGGGGGGGGGGGGGAAATCAACATATCTGGAGGCTTAGAGAACCCAGGGGTATCCTATAATTGTTTCCCACTCCCAACAACTCATGTTACATCCGTCAGTCTTGATCAGAGTGTCGCGACGTGCATGGACGTTAGGATGTTAACCGGATATGTTATACCCAGACTTTACCAGAGCCAGAAGATGAAAATTTATAGTCATTAACATCCCCGACCTCCAAGGTTGCGAGGTTATAAAAGTTTTGGATATAACTAAAAATCCTAGAGTCAAAACTCTAAGATTAAACAGATTCGGGTATAACTAAAAATTCTAGATTTAAAACACAAGAATCAAGATTCAAAGTTTAAGAGTTTTGGGAAAAACGAAAAACCTAGGAGTTAAAACCTGAAGGTTTAGAGTTTCAGGTGAATACTAAAAACCCGAGATCAAGCTTTCTGCAGTAGTGATACTATTTCAGCACCAACCGGCCGTTGACGGTAGAAACATCAGTGGTGGAGTTGTCATCTGAATCACTAAGTCCTGCACTCTTTTTCCCTTCTTTCAGTTCTTGTCCCAATTGGATTTTTCCGGCAAAGTTTTTAATGAGACAGTAGCGAGGGTAATTACATGACTTTCTAGCAAAAAGGGAAAATCTTCCACTTCCCGATCACATCTCAGTGAGTAACAGGAAAGTGGGGGGACTATCTGTATAGGGGGAAATTCATAGACACCAAATGGACGTATCAAAAGATGACACGTGGCGATGGTGACAGGTCAGATTCGAGTCACCAAGCAAAGGGCCCAGAGAATCATGCCAACTCATCGATCAAACGTCATTCAATGTACAACCGTTATAAGAAATCCCAAGTCTTCCTAGGGTCTTAAATGTGTATTACCTCCTTTTATTACCATTCATTGCCATAACATTAATATTGGTAGTAAAGAGGGCAAGATTCATGAAATTTGTACCCCATAGCTCAAGTATAAATATAGATTCTCATTTCATTGTAAAGGGGCATCTGAAATCCAATAAAAAAACAAATACTCTTAAAGCAATTTGTTTATTCTTTATCTTGATTGTTCTTGAGAAGGCTTTGACGTATAGCTTGCTCGGATACTCGAAATGACTATTTACTTCAATTATTATTTACTTTATTTCAACAATGTTTCTTGTTATTGCTAATTTATCTCATATTTTTTGTTTCATTAATTCACGTGTCATTGACCACATATACAAATTCAACTGTATCGATTTACGAGTAAACAACTGCATTATATAATTCCTACCGATGATAAAATTTAAAATTTTGGCCTCCAAGACCCTTTTATGTGTGTCTGTTGTAGAGTCTCTTCCCAAGAAAGTGCTAACCATATGTTCAGGAAAGGTGCATGAAGCATGTTTGGTTATATTTTTGTAACTATGCTTGTATTAAGTGTCATAATATGGGTGTGAGGAACATGCTTATTCAGTGGTGGATTACTAAACCTAAGAACATTATTTATGATCTATTTCTCATGTGTACTCTCTCAGTGATTTGTTGGGAAATATGGAAAAGTAGATGTAGTAGAACATTACGCATTTTTTTGCCCGAAAAAAACCTACGGATGTCCCTCATTTTTTGTAATTTTTTTTAAAAAACAAATCATTAGCTTTCTGATAGTGTCGCTCGATTTTCTCCGTCAGTTTCGTCCGTCTATTTTTCGCTTGTTTTTAGCAGTTATAATTTTTGTAGTTTATGTTATGGAAAGTATGAGGGGGGAGTTGCTAGACTATTTGAGGAAGGACGTCCTTCTCTTTGGTGGTGTGATCTAAAAAGCGCAAAAGTGAATTTGGCCGTAATATTTTGTTACGTTCTACCGCTGTAACGCCAGAATAAAAGGTTCCACACGAGCTCTAGTTCTACGGCGTGGTGGCAGGACCATCTTACGGCACGATCACTATATCTTTGATTTTTCTTTATCTCTCCTTGACTTCCAATCGAAGATATTATGCCTGTCATACCTCTATTCTTTTTTCTCTTAGCCTTTGTTTGGCAAGCTACTGTAAGTTTTCGATGTTTTGGGTTTAGGGTATAGGATTTTGTTTTGCAATCCACCAGACTCTCGGCCCCGGGCTATTTTCTATTTATCAAAAAGTAAAGTACATGGGACCCCAACGGGGAGAGTACAAATAAGGTGGACCAAGCCTTACCTTACTAAACCTTTTGAAGCCTAAACTATCCTACCAAACTAGCTAGAATGTAAGAAAAAAGAACTTGACCGAATCAAGTATTCAGAAATCATCACAATGCTTATAATGCACAGTGTGATGTTACAAAAGTGTAGTGCATAGAAAACTAGCTCATGCCAATTATCTATTCTAGCATTGAAGGAGTATATCAAATGTATACTAACCCTATAGTTAGTATATAAGCAGCAAAAAATGTCCAGAAAATCAGTTCCCAGCCAGTGTATTCTTTGTAAACCACTTGTGTGTCTACTGACCATAATATACATCCTACCAATATACAATATGTTCCCAGTTCTTCATTCCTGACCTTTGTACAACAGTGAATTATGTTAAAGTCCTTGTCAAATTGTGGCATCATGTTAGTATCCAAAAGTAGTTGTGTCTTTTCTTTCAAACTAGTAGAGCCCATGCATATTTTCAAACCAGTTGAATCCCAATTTTGTCTACCAGTTTGCATTTCTTTATTGTTGAACAAAACACTTTATTAGCATTTGTGTTACTGCATTGTTCTACAGTATCTGTTTGAAGGCTTGTGTGTTTCCTGAGGCTATTCTCATGTATTGTACATATTGCAGTAGATTGAGCTGCAACTAATACCCCACACTGCAATGTGTTCAATGCACGGGTCTTGCATGCAGCCTTGTTTTGTCCAATATCAATATGGAACCTGAGTTTGTTCTATTTCCTTTCAGTCTTTTTGTTGTGTCTGTGTGTGATGTTTAGTGTCTCCTGTGTACCTGCAAAAAAAAAGCTAAAGTTAGTAGAAAACAATACCTTTATATTCTTATCCCAAATTATTTGAATATAAAGGTGCTCCATCTTGCCAAATTGTGATATCTCCTGAGGTTGTAAGTGTAGTTATGCATATGTGTTCTTCATTTTACAGTCCTGTACTAGCTCGTATAACAGTATGTGTGATCTCCTGTAACAGATGCTATTACAGGATGTAAGGCCTTATTTGAACCATCTCTCAGTAATTCTGTATCTATTATATTTGCTTCTTCTTATGAGATCTATTGTGAAGTCTATCTTGCCCTTGTGTGTCATGTTGTATCCTTGTAGTTGCGTCTTCCTCTGTTGCATCTGGGAATTTTGCAGATAGTTTAAATTCTGCATAAACCCCCCACTGCTGCACAGTGTTACACCCATTGTGTGGATGTTTTCCAAGATTCTGATGCATTTCCCATGTATTGTGCACATTGCAGGAGGATAATCTAAAGCTAATACCACACCCTGCCATGTATTCAATGCATAGGTCAAACATGGTGGGCTCGCCATGAAGATAATGAATGGGTTTTCTAGGAAAATCGAAAGAAGGTGGGTTTCCGCCATGGCTAGAGATAGAAGTGATGGGCCTAGTAAGGGCCCATCTCGTGGTGATGTAGAGGAAAATAAGCAAGGGGAAAACAAGAGTGCAAGTTAGAGAGTATCTACAATTATCTAATGCAATTAAAAACTAATTAAACTAATCAACCTATAACATAGAATAAATAAACAAGATAGACTAGATGGGCTCAAACAATTGGTCGGCAAATAGAGAAGGGAAAAAGTGAGTAGTGGGCCAAGCCCAAGACATAGCAGTGTGAAAAAGAACAGATAGACACATAAATTGGCTAAGCCCAAACAGATCATGTGTATGAAAGCAATGGATGATATACAGATATACATACTTCATAAACTAGAAATATTAACATATTTGGGACTGTATATAACATATATATTAGAGGTATACCCTAGCATTTTCTTTTAAGACAAGCACACAAGAAAGAAATTTAAAGAAAAAGCTTAGTCATAGCTATATGTCATGGATATATATCCCTATTTACTAACCAAATTCAACCCAGAAAAAACCACAGCTCAGTGCTAACATATCTTGAATGAGATTTTAACCATACCAGATTAGGCAACCAACCCAAATAGAAGCACAAAAAGCAGGTTATCTAGACATGAACATGCACATGCACATATGTATAGTCTAAATACTTCTGAAGTATCTATGTATAACATATACCCAACCCTGTCAACACACACCCAATAATCTAACCAGATAGACCAAAATATAAAAGAAAAAGAGAAGACACCATACCTGATGACAAAGCTACTTAGACATTCATTTCCTCAATATGTGGTTTAGATATGTACCAGAACTTAACTGAGCCTATGTTTTTGGCTTAGAAATGCGATAATAAGCAACGACGGCCATGATGAAGTAATGGGTGTCGATCACCAACCAGTTTGTGATGGACCGAGTGAATTTTAGGTCAATTAGAGACCGTCGATGGGATTCTAGAAAATTTGTGTGCATTATCCACTGGAAGTGCAAAAAATCAAGAATTTGAGTTTTTAGGCTTAGAAATGCAATAATACGCGACGTCGACAACGACAATGTAATGGGTGTCGATCACAAGCTTACTTTTTATGGACTGGGTCAATTTCAGGACAATCAGAGATCGATGACAGGATTCTAGAAAATGCGTGTGCTAATACCCAACGAACATGCAAAAAAATCACGAATTTGAGTTTCTAGGCTTAGAAATGCAATAATACGCAATGTCGACCATGAAAAAGTAATGTGTATCGATCACCAGCCTATTTGTGATGGATCGGGTGAATTTTAGACCAATAAGAGATCGTCAATCGGATTCTAGAAAATTTGTGTGACCCACCGAAAGAGCCAAAATCATGAGTTTGAGCTTAGAAATACAATAATAAGCGACGTCGGCCATGGCGAAGTAATGAGTGTCGATCACCAGCCAGTTTGTGATGGACCGAGTGAATTTTAGCCCAATCAGAGATCGTCAACTGGATTATAAAAAATCTGTGTGCCAATACCCACCGAAAGTGCAAAAAATCACAAATTTGAGTTTTTGGGCTTAGAAATGCATAAATACGCGACATCGGCCATGACAAATTAATGGGTATCGATCACCACCGGATTCTAAAAAATTTGTGTGCTAATAACCACCGTAAGTATAAAAAACACGAATTTGAGTTTCTTGGCTTAGAAATATAATAATACGCGACGTTAGCCATGATGAGGTAATGGGTGTCGATCACCAGCCAGTTTGTGATGGATCGAGTGAATTTTAGGCCAATTATAGACCGTCTACCGAATTCTAGAAAATTTGTGTGCTAATACCCATCGAAAGTGTAAAAATCACAAATTTGAGTTTCTATGCTTAGAAATGCAATAATACGCAATGTTGGCCATGAAAAAGTAATGGGTATCGGTCACCAGCCTGTTTGTGATGGATCAGGTAAAATTTAGACCAATCAGAGATCGTCGACCGAATTCTAGAAAATTTGTGTGACCTATCTACAGAGCCAAAATAATGAGTTTGAGCTTAGAAATGCAATAATAAGCGACGTCGGCCACGGCGAAGTAATGAGTGTCGATCATCAGCCAGTTTGTGATGGACCGAGTGAATTTTAGCCCAATCAGAGATCGTCAACTGGATTCTAAAAAATCTTTGTGACAATACCCACCGAAAGTGAAAAAAATCACAAATTTGAGTTTTTGGGCTTAGATATGCATGAATACGCGACGTCGGCCATGACAAAGGAATGGGTATCGATCACCACCGGATTCTAGAAAATTTGTGTGCTAATACCCACCGTAAGTATAAAAAAAATGAATTTTAGTTTCTTGACTTAAAAATATATTAATACGCGACGTCAGCCATGATGAGGTAATGGTGGTCGATCACCAGCCAGTTTGTGATGGACCGAGTGAATTTTAGGCCAATTAGAGACCGTCGACCGAATTCTAGAAAATTTGTGTGCTAATACCCACTGAAAGTGCAAAAATCAAGAATTTATGTTTTTAGGCTTAGAAATGCAATAATACGCGACGTCGGCAATGACAATGTAATGGGTGTTGATCACAAGCCTGCTTTTTATGGACTGGGTCAATTTCAGACCAATCAGAGACCGGTGACATGATTCTAGAAAATACGTGTGCTAATAACCAACGAAAGTGCAAAAAATCACGAATTTGAGTTTCTAGGCTTAGAAATGCAGTATTACGCAATGTCGGCCATAAAAAAGTAATGGGTATCAATCACCAGCCTGTTTGTGATGGACCGGGTGAATTGACCAATCAAAGATCGTCGATCAGATTCTAGAAAATTTGTATGCTAATACTCACTACAAGTGCAAAAAGTTATGTATTTGAGTTTCTGGGCTTAAAAATGAAATGATACGCTACGTCGGCCATGACGAAGTAATGGGTATGGATCGCCACCGGATTCTAGAAAATATGTGTGCTAATACCCACTAAAAGTACAAAAACACGAATTTGAGTTTTTTGGCTTAGAAATGCGATAATAAGCAACGACGGCCATGATGAAGTAATGGGTGTCGATCACCAGCCAGTTTATTATGGACCGAGTGAATTTTAGGTCAATTAGAGACCGTCGATGGGATTCTAGAAAATCTGTGTGCATTACACACTGAAAGTGCAAAAAATCAAGAATTTGAGTTTTTAGGCTTAGAAATGCAATAGTATGCGACGTCGGCAATGACAATGTAATGGGTGTCGCTCACAAGCCTGATTTTTATGGACTGGGTCAATTTCAGGACAATCAGAGACCGGTGACAGGATTCTAGAAAATCTGTGTGCTAATACCCAACGAAAGTGCAAACAATCACGAATTTGAGTTTCTAGGCTTAGAAATGCAATAATACGCAATGTCGGCCATCAAAAAGTAATGGGTATCGATCACCAGCCTGTTTGTGATGGATCGGGTGAATTTTAGACCAATCAGAGATCGCCGACAGGATTCTAAAAAATCTGTGTGACCCACCGAAAGAGCCAAAATCATGACTTTGAATTTTTTGGCTTTGAAATGCAATAATAAGCGACGTCGGCCACGATGAAGTAATGAGTGTCGATCACCAGCCAGTTTGTGATCGACCGAGTGAAGTTTAGCCCAATCAGAGATCGTCGGCTGGATTCTAGAAAATCTGTGTGCTAATACACACTGAAAGTGCAAAAATCACGAATTTGAGTTTCTAGGCTTAGAAATGCAATAATACGCAATGTCAGCCATGAAAACGTAATGGGTATTGATAACCAGCCTGTTTGTGATGGATCAGGAGAATTTTAGACCAATCAGAGATCTTCAACTGAATTCTAGAAAATCGGTGTGACCCACCGAAAGAGCCAAAATCATGAGTTTGAGTTTGTTGGATTATAAATGCAATAATAAGCGACGTCGGCCACGGCGAAGTAATGAGTGTCGATCACCAGCCAGTTTGTGATCGACCGAGTGAAGTTTAGCCCAATCAGAGATCGTCGGCTGGATTCTAGAAAATCTGTGTGCTAATACACACTGAAAGTGCAAAAATCACGAATTTGAGTTTCTAGGCTTAGAAATGCAATAATACGCAATGTCAGCCATGAAAACGTAATGGGTATCGATCACCACCAGATTCTAGAAAATTTGTGTTCTAATACCCACCGAAAGTATAAAAAACACGAATTTTAGTTTCTTGGCTCAGAAATATAATAATACGCGACGTCAGCCATGATGAAGTAATGGGTGTCGATCACCAGCCAGTTTGTGATGGACCGAGTGAATTTTAGGCCAATTAGAGACCGTCGACCGAATTCTAAAAATTTTGTGTGCTAATACCTACTGAAAGTGCAAAAAATCATGAATTTGAGTTTTTAGGCTTAGAACTGCAATAATACGCGATGTCGGCAATGACAATGTAATGGGTGTCGATCACAAGCCTGATTTTTATGGACTGGGTCAATTTCAGGCCAATCATAGAGCGGTGACAGGATTCTAGAAAATGCGTGTGCTATTAACCAACGAAAGTGCAAAAATTCACGAATTTGAGTTTCTAGGCTTAGAAATGCAATATTACGCAATGTCGGCCATAAAAAAGTAATGGGTATCGATCACCAGCCTGTTTGTGATCCATGAAAACAAGCTTGTGATCGACACCCATTACTTCGTCATGACCGACGTCTCTTATTATTACATTTCTAAGACCAGAAACTCCAATTCGTGATTTTTTGCACTTTCGGTGGGTATTAGCAAACATATTTTTTAGAATCCTATTGTCGGTCTCTGATTGGTATGAAATTCACCTAATCCATGAAAAACATGCTTCTGATCGACACCCATTACTTTTTCATGGCCAACATCGCGTATTATTGCATTTCTAAGACCAGAAACTCCAATTCATAATTTTATACACTTTCGGTGGGTATTGGCACACATATTTTCTAAAATCCGATTGATGGTCTCTGATTGGCCTAAAATTCAATCGGTCAATCAAAAACTGGCTTGTGATCGACACCCATTACTTTGTCATGACCGACGTCGCTTATTATTGCATTTCTAAGGCTAGAAACTCAAATTCGTGATTTTTTACACATATTTTCTAGAATCCTGTCGCCGGTCTTTGATTGGTCTGAAATTCACCCGATCCATGAAAAACATGCTTGTGATCGACACCCAATACTACATCATGGCCGACGCCGCGTATTTTCTAGAATCCTATCATCGGTCTCTGATTGGTCTGTAATTCACCCGATCCATGAAAAACATGCTTTTGATCGACACCCATTACTACTTCATGGCCGATGTTGCGTATGATTGCATTTCTAAGAATAGAAACTCAAGTACATGATTTTTACACCTGGTCCATCACAAACAGGCTGGTGATCGATACCCATTACTTTGTCATGGCCGACATCGCTTATTATAACATTTCTAAGACCAGAAACTCTAATTTGTGATTTTTTGCACTTTCGGTTGGTATTGGCACACATATTTTCTAGAATTTGGTCGACGGTCTTTGATAGACCTGAAATTCAATCGTTCAATTAAAAATTGGCTTGTGATCGACACCCATTACTTTGTCATGACCGACGTCGCTTATTATTGCATTTCTAAGCCTAGAAACTCAAATTCATGATTTTTTGCACACATTTTCTAGAATCCTGTTGCCGATCTCTAATTGGTATAAAATTCACCCGATCCATGAAAAACATGCTTGTGATCGACACCCAGTACTTCGTCATGGCCGACGTCGCGTATTATTTCATTTCTAAGACCAAAAACTCAAATTCATGAGTTTTTGCACTTTCATTGAGTATTTGTACACAAATTTTCTAGAATCCGGTCGATAGAATTGGTAAGAGAGCTTCATCAGTTGGCTAGTTTGGGAGTCCGACTAGTGGGTTCGGAGGATGGTGGGTTTGTGGTCCAGAATGTGTCAACATCATCCCTTATATAAGAAATTAAGGAATGTCAATGGGAAGACCCTAGATAAGAGAGAGCATTCAACAGAAGAAGACCACGACCTTTGAGATTGACGAACATGGAACTCTCAGGCACCAGGGCCATTTATGTGTTCCAAATGTAGCAGGACTGTGGGATAGAATTATGATGGAGATTCATTGTTCACGGTACTCTATTCATCTAGGATTAACTAAAATGTATCATGATCTCAAGAGTATTTATTGGTGAAATGACATGAAGAAGAGTATGCCCCAATTGTCAGCTGGTAAAAGTAGAACACCAAAAGCCTGGTGGCTTGACTCAAATTATCGAGATTCCAATATGAAAATGGGAAATGATTAATATGGACTTCATTACGGGATTACCTCGTTCCTATCGAAAATTTGATTCTATTTGGTAATTATTGATAGATTGACTAAATCAACTTATTTCTTGTCGATGAAAACTACTTACACCGCCGAATATTATGCGAAGTTATATATTAAGGAGATCATTCGACTTCATGGTGTGCCTATATCTATTATATCTGATCGAGTTACTCAGTTTACAGCTAACTTCTGGAAATCATTTCAGAAAGGATTAGGCACCCGAGTTAATTTCAGTACGACTTTCCATCCCAGACAGACGGTCAAGCTGAACGAATGATTCAAACGCTCGAGGACATGTTACGAGCTTATGTGTTAGACTTTAAGGGAAGTTGGGAGGATCACTTACCCTTTATTGAGTTCGCATACAATAACAACTATCACGCTTGTATTAAAATGGCTCCATACGAGGCCTTATACGGATGAAGATGTAGATCTCCTATTGGATGGTTCGAGGTAGGCGAATCTGATTTATTTGGACCTGACTTGGTACACCAAGCCATAGAAAAGGTAAAGCTTATCAAAGAACGATTATTGACAGCTCAAAGTCGTCAAAAGTCATATGCAGATGTGCGACGGCGAGACTTAGAGTTTCAGGTAGACGACTGGGTATTTTTGAACATTTCGCCGATGAAGGGTGTAATGAGATTCGGGAAGAAAGAAAAACTTAGTCCAAGGTATATTGGGCCATATCGCATAATTCGATGAATTGGCCAGGTAGCGTACGAATTGGACTTACCTTCAGAATTGGAGTGTGTTCATCCAATCTTTCATATTTCCATGTTGAGAGCATGTGTTGGAGATCCTTCTCATATTATACCAATTGAGGATGTGCAGATTATAGAGGATCTTTCATATGAAGAAATTCTTGTTGCTATCCTATATCGACAAGTCCGCAAGCTGAGGACTAAGGAAGTAGCTTCTGTAAAAGTGTTGTGGCGAAATAGGAATGTGGAAGAGATGACATGGAAAGATGAAGAGGAAATGACGCGCAAATATCCACACCTATTCCAGACTAATGTCGAGATCTCAAGAGAAGGCTAAGGTAAATTCCAAATTCCTGTCATGATATTTAATGATTGTGTATTCGGGCTACGTAATGAGGATTAGATATGTTACTCCAACATTCGAGGACGAATGTTTCTAAGGGGGGAGAGATGTAATGTCCCGTACTTTCGGATTACGGTTTAAATCGCTAAGCGTATATAAAATCGTTAGGCATGTGTAAATAGACCCGAGCGTTGGGAAAAAATTATGTTATATTTACGTATGCTAATAAATAGATTAGTATATAAAAAGGATTAAACTCCGAAATAATTTTGGACGTAACTAGTGTGACGACGGAAGCTAAAAATAATTTTGGTATGTGCATAAGAGGTTATGGACTAGTGTCATATCACAAATTATGACATTAAATATATGAAGGTCCTATAAGTTGTCAAGATTTAAGTGAATTGGGATCACTAAATTAATTATGTGTGATTGATAAATTTTGCGAAGGCATGGTCACTTAATTAAGTGACCATGCATGGGAAGCAAGGTGGCATCAATTGAGGCTCCCCACCTCCAAGAATTGGCTGGTGGGAGACCGAATCATTACAGCCATTTAAGGCAAATGAAACATTCCATACAGATCAATTTTTAGGGGAATTAGGAAGCAATTCGTTTTGTTGTAGGTTAGGAAATAGGGGAGTCATTTTGTTTTGCCTTGGTTTATTTATGAAAGGAGGGAACGACTAGTGAGGGTTCTGGAAAACAGAAACCTTGTGCAATTGTTCCAAAGTAGTGATTCCAGCAACATACAGTATTAAGTTAAATCGAGGTATGTTAAGGCAAATTATTTCTTCCTTTTGGCATGTTCCATGTAGCAAAATATAATCGTGATATTACTCCATAATTTATTCTACTCCTAGTAGTTAAGAATATTCATGTTATTGATTCCTATGCTGAAAGCATGTCTAAATATATTTTTAAGTCCTTATTGAGGCATACGGGAAATGTATTGATATTCACAGTGTTAGCCAAATGTGCAAGGTTATTATGTCACTCGGGTATTTTATTGTCATTCATGCATATTCATTTGCATTGCATTCATATATTACCCTGACCCCACTGGTGCTATGCACACTACTATATGGTAAATATTATATATGTAGGGGATATGGAAAAAGAGGGAAATACATTATATACGCACACCACCTATAGCTGGTACATATTATTACAAAAGAGACCGAAGAGGCCAATATGATGTGATGATATGATGATGTGATGTGATGACTGTATGGCTTATTAGGACGGGTTGCACGATCCGCAACACTAACATATATTGGGACGGGTTGCACGATCTGTAACACTGACATATACATATATACCGCACTTGCATCATGCGTATATTCGTTAACCATTACATGGTAGGATGCCCACAGAGGCTGTCATGGTAAGGAAATTACCCGCTGAGGCCAATAAATATGGATACTGCATTGTGCATAACATGTAGGTAAGTGTATTAGGGCCCTAAGAGGAAGTTACTGTTGGTCAGTTGTTTATGTTTCAGTTATTGGTATATTCCTGTTATGCTGTTATTTATGCCTGACATACTCATTACATTAGTCGTACTGACGTCTCTTTTGTCGGGGACGCTGCATTTCATGCCCGCAGGTTCTCATAGGCAAGGTGAAGGCCCACGCGATTAAGCTGCAGATTTCAGCGGATTTTTGAAAGCACTCCTTTCATTCTGGAGTGTCGGTTTGATTTTGGTATGGTATAATTTTGCATGTCTATATGGGTATGGCGGGGCCTTGTCCCGACCTTTGATTTTGCTACTCTTAGAGACTTGTAGATAGGTGTTCTGTGTGTAGTAGTCTTGTATGGTCTTGCCGACCTTGGTATGTATATATATAAGTTGGTTACCTGGTTGTTCATAATTTTCTTTCATCTTAGTCTATAATTAATTATGATTAAATGTTCATGGTAAGAATGGCGGTACCTGGTGGGTGTGATCCGGGTGCTCGTCGCGGCCCTACGATTTGGGTCATGACATTAATAATGGGAAATAATAAGACTCTCATGCAATTAGTCAAGGAATGATTATCCAACACCTTTATGATGAAGGACTTGGGTGAAGCCTGCTACATTATTGGAATTAGGATCTATAGAGATAGACCTAATAGATTGTTGGGGTTGTCATCGTCCACATACATAGACAAAGTGCTAAGACGATTCTGTATGGAAAACTCCAAGAAGGAAAGTTTTCCTATGGGTCAAAGCATAAAGTTATCAAAGAAGGATAGTCCTTCTACTGTTGCAGAACTTGAACGCATGAAAACAATCCCATTTGCTTCAGCTATAGGATCTATCATGTACGCAATGACCTGTACAAGGCCAGATGTGGCCTATGCACTTAGTATGACTTGTAAATTCCAGCAGAATCCTGGTGAAGACACTGGAAAGCAGTCAAGAGTATTCTTAAGTATCTTAGACGAACTAAAGAATATTTCTTAGTCTATGGTGGACAAGAGAAGCTAGTGTGTACGGGGTACACTGATGCTAGCTTCCAGATAGATCTTGATGACTTCAAATCTCAATCTGGATATGCCTTCATTTTCAATGGTGGAATAGTGAGTTGGAAAAGTTCCAAGCAAGCTACAACTGCTGATTCGACAAATGAAGTCGAGTACATTGCTGGATCGGAAGCTGGTAAAGAAGTTGTCGCGATATCTGATTTCATGAACGAACTAGGGGTTATTCCAAGTTCCACTTGTCCAATAACGATTTATTGTGACAACACTGGTGCGATTGCGCAAGCTAAGGAACCAATATCAACAAACAGAAACAAGCATGTACTAAGGAAATACCACATACTCAGGGAGATGGTGGAAACTGAAAATTAAATTAGACTACATTCCCAGAGATGATAATCTAGCTGACCCGTTTACTAAACCATTAAGATTAGTTAAGCATAATGGTCATTTTGAAAACATGGGTATTAGATACACCGGAGATTGGCTCTAGGCCAAGGAGGAGATTGAAAGTATGTATGTCCTAGAGACAATCATTATTAGGGACAAATGTACTTGAACATATTCGTATTATTAATAAGATTAATATTTATGGCATTTGCGATTATTGAATTATTATTTGATTGTCTGTAAATATTCATTAATCTGCATCCCTTGAGCTTACGTTGTCATTAATAGAGTGAGATATTGATGATAGAGCGTAACTCTAAAATAACCTCGACTAATGATCATCGAGAATGGGATATCGATGATATGTTATAAGTCGACATGTGGTCTGCATCACATTCTTAGTGAATGTAGTATGTCTCACCTGCTACTAGTAATGGTTACTAGTGATGGACACATGGATACTTTTGGAAAATATTGGTATACCCTGCTGATATACTGTTTGTTATACTTGTCTAAAGTATGATCACAGTGTGGGAGCTAGAGGTCCTTAGACTTGAGGTCAATGCACACTTTGTCTACAAAGTAATATACTTTGATCTTGTCCTAAGCTCAAATGCCTTATAGGTTGAGATACGACTTGTATTGGGTACATTACGATGTGGATTAAAGGTAGCAGTTGAGCCAATATTAGGATTCATTCCTCGAATGTATATTCGAGAGAACACCCAGCCTCTCAGTGATATTAGGTCGACCAAGTCATTGGCCAATGCAAGAGACATATTTAGAATATGGTCTAGTTGTCGACTAATATAGATGAGATAAAGTGATCAAGCCATTTGGATAGACACATGGCAAATCCTAAGCTTGATCGAGTGTGTCGCGAATGAAAGGAATTTATCATCTCACATAAAGGTTATGTTTGCTGGATTCATGTAAACGTACTTCACATATTCAGTTCGTCATACGACGCAGTCTAGGAGTTTCGTAGGGACCTTAATTGGATTATTGTCGATGTGTGAAGGCATATAGGGTCACACTATGTCGATTGTATTTTCGATCTAAGGGTGTATTGAGAGAATATTAAATATTCAATTTGGAACTGAGATATTTAAATTGATAATAACTATGGGATAATTTCTATTAGATGGAAATTATTTAATTAAATCAAAATTGGAATTTGGATTTAATGTGCTGAATATATATATATATATATATATATATATATATTAAATGAAAAAGGAAATGGTTTTTTTTTACGTAGGGCGCCGCGGCGCCTGCTAGGTTGCGCCTCGGCGCCAACCCGGCAGTGAGCCCAATCGAACTGGCCCACTACACCTCGGGTTTTGGGCCAGGTTTAAGCCAAACCCTAAAACATTTTCTAACCTAATTACAACTATAAATACATCACTAAACCATTGTTATAACATACAAGAATTACACTAATTCTCATAAATGCATATATGTAATTCAAGATGTGGAAGGACTATGGATGTGTTCCCTCTAGGTGAATCAATGCAATTGGGGCTAAGCTTGGTGTCAATTGAATACCTATTATACTAGACTATGGGCAATTTATGGTTTATCACTAGTTTTTCAACCTACATGATAAATGTCATCACCAGGCTTTTCCAAGCCCTAGGATGTGCAATTCAATACACTCATTTAAATCTCACATTACCCATTCTATTCCTAGTTTTGGATATTAGATAAGAGTTAAATTACTAAATCTATGCCATTAATATTTTTTCCACCAATTATTCTTTTCCAAACAATAATAGGCTATAGGCACTACCAAAGTTGGCCACCGTTGATATCATGACATAATGAAGCATTAATGGAGTATACCATTGATAAACAATCTAATCAAGCTTTTAAAACACCCAACACGTTAATATCACCCTTGGAGGTCTACACCCCTAGCTATGTAATTAGCTACTCATGATAAATGAAACAAAAACAATACATATAGATGAAATCATTGTCACTTACAAAATAATTGAGAATTAAATTAAAATTTGAATCATAAGTTGTTAATCTACTCAAAAGCCTCAAAACAAGAAAAATGAAATATTTGGTCTTGGAAATACAAATTGAAATTAAATAATGAGACACAAAATCCTAGGCAACTATTTATAGCCCTCAATATTCGTGCACACAAATTGGAAAAAAAATACCACCCCGTCAGCATTAGCGAATCACAGACCATGTCGCAGACATGACCTGCGATTCGAAGGTCTTGCATTTATATCGCAGGTCATGCAATTCTTGTTCTTCAGTGACAGGATTTGCGATTGATATACGATTCGCAGACATGACCGGCGATTCACAAGTCATGTAGCAAATAATGCTCCAATGTTTTTCAGATTGTACAACTCCCTGCTGTGGTTTGTGGTCCTTCTGTGAATCGCAGTAAATGCTTGTGGCATGACCTGCGGTTTGCAGGTCATGTTTTCTGGTCTTTTTGCTCATTTTCACTTGTTTTTCATCTCTACACTCCTTGACCTATAAAACCACACATATACATAATAAATGACGTCAAAATGTACTCTAAGATAAATAAAAACGTAAGTAAAAGCCATCAAATATACCGTGATTTCACGATACAACTACACCCCCAAATTTAGACTCATGCTTGTCCTCAAGAAACTAAAACAACACATACTCCTTACGACACATGTTCAAGAATTCCCAAAGCAAGAATGACTACATCAGTGATAGCAATTAGCCACATACATGTACTCAAGACACATTCGACCCTCACTCCTAAAATATGGTGCAACACTCATCAGACAAAGACTGACTCTACATCTTTAATCGGTGATAGAAAGCTATTAGCATGAGAGATATAGCCAAGAGATTCCAGTTCGAAAAGTGTTTCTCAACTAAACATTGCAATCCATATGTCCTCACAAAGACCAAGGAAAGTCCCCAAATTATACATATTCACACACAAGGGGACAAAAGACGAAGAAGAAGAGAACACACTCCCACTCACAAAGATGTTCGAAATGCACACATGCAATACCATAAGCTTGCCCTTCATGTAATTCTCCACTAATGTAGACACACTTGATTTGAAATCAACTAGGACTTTTCGGGTTGTAATGTAGGTTTCGGGTCACGTTAGGGATACAATTTATAAATAGTGACTCAAGACCTCCCTAAGCACTACACCTGCACAAGTTCACACACTTCCTTT
Source organism: Anisodus acutangulus (assembly GCA_029783415.1). NCBI lineage: Eukaryota > Viridiplantae > Streptophyta > Magnoliopsida > Solanales > Solanaceae > Anisodus > Anisodus acutangulus. The sequence goes on from CM056489.1 coordinate 11,567,888, forward strand.
AATCACCTTTTCACCATTTCTTTTCACCTTTTGCTACAACTTCTAGTCTTTCCCTTTTATTCAAAGCTTGTATTCTACCTTCCTTCTTTTATACACTTTTTATTGTATTCTCTTTTAAAAACCCAATACCGAGGAAGATTTCACTATTTTTTTTGTTTTCTCTTTTCATTACTCTTTTTTTCTCTCTTATTTTTTATTCATCTCATCGCCTTTCAAACAACTCCCACATCTCACTTTCTCAACTATCACCCATAAGCTTAGGCTTTTAGTCTAACTTCGCACTTTAAAAGTACTTAGAGAGGTCAGGTGCCAAAAGATAAATCAATCAAAGGACAATGCTTGTAATGTGGTTGCCAAAGAAAAGGTGAAAGGCTCAAAGAGGTTGACTAGGGAAACATACAAGGGTAGGATTTTTTTTAGGATAAGAGACAATCAAAGGAAGGCCTAACATCCTTTTTCAAACCTAGCATAGACTAGGATTTCACCTTGGAAAACATCCCAGACAAGTTCTAGATCACACTAATGTAAACAAACTCAACAAAAACAATCTCTCACACACGGTATATGGATTACAATAACTTCTTTCATCACACTTCTAAACTAAATTCTCAAGGCATCTATCAATCACGACTCTAATAGGCATAATGTCACAAAATGATTCATGTATGTCAATTCGTCATCCATTAAGTACATATGCGCATCAAACAAAAAAATTGGAGGGGTCAAAACAAACTATACGTGCCATAGACTAATCGAACCAACACTATATAAGTCAAAATATTCAATTATACTTGAACAATACATGACATAAAATAGCATATGACATAACACATAACAAACTAACTAAACATTCCAGGTTCAACAAGAAAAATAAATGCTCTCGAAAAAGAATCCTGGCTAAGAAAATCCATTAACCACAAAAAATATCCAAAAACAATATCCAACTATCTACAAATACTCAAAAAAACCACAACTGATACTCGGATACCCCACCCCCAACAAAAAAATCATGCATTGTCTCCAATGCATATATATGATAGAATCATGAGGTGGGGGACTCCCTGAGGATGCATCAAGCATCTGTATGAGTCATGTCTCCATGAGCTCTGTCAACTGTATCAGCTGGGGCTGCAGTCTGAGCACATGCCATGCCCATCTAGTTAACTACTATACACAAATAACACATAACTGGTATTTAACAAGGTCCCAAAAATACAATATACTCAAAATAGTACCCCTTTGTCCCATTTTATATGAAGGTGGTTGACTCGACACGGAGTTTAAGAAAGAAAGACTATTAAAATTTATAGTTCAAAATAAGACATTGAGAAATGCGTGGCTACAAATCATTTCACTAAGAGAAAATGAGAAATTTAAAATTACATTGTTACTCCCTCCATCCCATAATAAGCGTCACCTTAGACAAAAACACACATATTAAGAAATCAATAATGCAATGGAAAGTTTACCAAACTACCCCTATTTACAACAACAACAACATACTCAGTGAAATCCCACAATGTGGGGTCTAGGGAGGGTAGAGTGTATATAGACATTATCTCTACCTTGGTAGGTAGAGCGGATGTTTCCGAGAGACCCTCGGCTCAAGACAAAGCACAAGCCCTAACAAAATAAGACAAACAAAGTGAGTAAGTCATGATAGCGAATTCCGAACAAAAAAAAGAAACAATAACTAATGCAAGTAAATAAGACAAACTACCCCTATTTAATAAAAAAAAAATCCTTTTGATTAAACCATGCATGAATAGTAATCATTTATGTCTTGAATAAAGATCTTGCCAATAAATATTTCTTGAATAGAGAGCTTGCCATTTTTTATCTAAGGGTATAGTAAGAAAAAAGTAACCAATTTATGTCTTGAATTCTTAAGGTGACACTTATTTTTGGACAAATTCTTTTTGATAAGGTGACACTTATTATGGGACGGAGGAAGTATTAAATTTAAAAAGATATCATTTTTTTTAGACAGACTAAAAAGGGAAGTATGTCATATTATTTGAGACAAGTATTAACTAACTTGCTTTACTATGTTGGCGTTTGACCGTTGTTATTTAATTTCCTTATTATGATTTTAATATATATATATATATATATATATATATTATATATATATATATATATATATATATATATATATATATTATATATGATCGTTTCTTTCCTTGATTTTATATGTTTAATTTTATAGCTCTGACTTGGAATACCAACTATTAATTCCTTTCAATGGTTCTCATCATAAGACCTTCCAAATTCTTTTATCTGCCACACGAATCACATCTTATTTTTTTAATGTAATGTTAATTCATTTTCAACAAGTTAGTATCTGTTGAAGTGTATTACTCTTACCATCTGTTTCACATTTATTTTGTATTTGCTATTTTACTGGCTATTCTCTTACGGTCCTGCATCAATTACTTTTCCTTTGAGCTGAAGGTCTATCAGAAATAATCTCTCTACCTCACAAATTTAGGAGTAAGGTTTGCTTACATTTTACTATCTCAGACCCCACTTGTGGGTTCACATTAGATTTGTTGTTATTGTTGTTGTTGTTAAAAAAGAGTGTAGTTTTTTGTATTTAGTATTGATAGAATAATAATTGTAATTGATAGAATATTAATTATAATTATCTAGTCATAATTGTAATTTATTATAGGATAATGTAGGTAGATAACTTAGTCAACGAATGACTAAATTATAGCCTAATCCTAGCCTAATTCTAGCCTTAGATGATGATTGTAATTGTGGTATAATTACCACATTTTTGGAATGTAACAATTGAAGAAAATATTCTTACATGGTATCAAGAGCTTAGAGAAAAATTCTAGCCTAAAAAAAAATTACTACCTACCCCGTCGCCCCCCCTCCTCCCTCTCTTCTCGCGGGCCGACGAAGCTCCACCACCAAAATTTAATTTTTTTATTTTTCCCTTTTTTCTTTCCGACAACAATGTCTGACTCTAAATCCACATTTCATCCCGCTTTTTCAGTTTCCAATATCAAAAACTCATATTTCCATCACTCTTGAGATGAAAAATGTTCATTACGCGACATGGGCAAAGCTCTTTAAAATCCATTGCTGCTCCCACCGGGTTATTCATCACATAATCCCACCGGAAAAAGGCAAGGAAAAGGTGCCAAGCACCGATGATGAAAAAGAATTGTGGCTCATCTTTCATGCAACAGTTCTTCAATGGATTTATGCAACTATTTCAAGTGATTTGCATACAATTGTTAAACTCGACTCCACAATGATGGAGGCTTGGAATCTCTTATGGGATATCTTCCAATATAACAAAAATTCCCGAGCCGTCACCCTTGAGTAAGAATTCTCCACCACCAACATGGCGGATTTTCTAAATGTATCTGCTTATTATCAATGACTCAAAATCTTATAGAATCAACTCAATAATATTGGGGCGTCGGTTACCAACAATCAATTGGTTTTACAATTGGTTGCCGGCCTTACAGACGCATATAGTGGAGTGGGTACGTTCATCCGCCAAAGCAATCCTCTACCGCCATTTTACCAAGGCCGTCTATGCTTATTCTTGAAGAGGCGGGTTTCGCCAAAAATACCTCCACCGTATCAAATTCCGCCATGGTTGTTGCCCCGTTCGATGATGCTTCTACAAATTTTGATAATTTGCCACCAAACCGGGGACCAAAAGGATGAAATGGTTTTAAAAATCGAGGTGGTGGTAGCGGTGGTGGCAAAGGTAGAGGCCACTAGAATTCCTGCGGCGGCGGGACTGGCGGCAAGGACAGCCAGCAGCCCAGGTCCGGCCAACAGTGGCAGCCTAGAGCCCAGTGGGGCAGTGTACAACCACAGTGGGCCTGGCATTGGCCTTGGGCTGTGCCACCCTGCCCTTTTTTCTTCAGGAAATTACGCCAAGCCCAGTCCAATAAACACTGGCTAGTAGACTGCCAGCCAGCAGCCTAGTATTATTGGGCCCAACAGCAACAGCCGCAGTTCAGAAGATTTTCTGCCACTGTCGAACCAGTGGCAAGAGGCCCATTCAGCAGTGGCTAGACCAACCGATATTGAGTCATCTATTCACACTCTTGGATTTAATCCGTCTGAAGCAAATTGGTATATGGACACCGGTGAAGCATCTCATATGACGTCCTCCCAAGGTAATCTCTTATACTATTTTAATTTGAGCAAAAATAATGGTATAATTGTCAGAAATGGTCATTCTATTCCAATTCGTGGTTATGGTTCAATCAAATTGTCTCCACCAAATCCACCGTCAACTTTAAATAATGTCATTTATGCTCCACAATTGATTAAAAACTTGGTTTCGGTTAAAAAATTTACAACTGATGATTGAGTTTCTGTTGACTTTGACACTTTTGGATTTTCTGTGAAGAATTTTCTGTAAAAACACTATGTACCAGTAGATATCATAGGCCGTCAATAGTTATCTAACATATGCGTAAGAAAGAAACTGAAAGATAGACATGCTCATATTCAAGTACAAGTAATATCACAGTCCAAGAATAACCAGCCAAGTATAACAAGTCAAGTTAGATCCAAATATATGAATGAATGATGAATAAATATGCATGTGCAATGCAATGTAGTGGCCACATGATCAATCCGTACATACATGCTCCGGGCGGTATAAACCATCATCCCAGTAGTCATGACCCATGGGGGACCCGCGACGTTCATGTACCAGTAATTCCGTAGAGTTTTAAGAGTTGTACCTAAGTTAAAAGGAGCAAAACTCATGTGTTTTTATAGAGAAAACCATGTTTGAGCTATGAGAGCATATTGTGTTGTTTTAAAAGGATTATTGCTGAATTTTCTAGCTAGTAATAACTACAAGAACATGAGTATGCCGTTGTTATCATTGTTGTCTTAAAAGAATAAGAAGTATGAGATTGAAAGTATAGCTTTTCTTGACGTAAACTAAGATTATCGCTCGGCGTACTAATATATTGAGCTACTAGTTGTGTTGTTACACCCATTGTGGGTTTGAGAAGGTAAGAGGAACATGGGAAATACTGCTCGTTTAGTTATAAAATTTGTTAGCTTTTGTTATACGAATAAGGATTCGTTCGTAGTTTGACGATTGTGTCTTATTATTATTATAATATATTGAAGTGTGATTCAAGCCGAGCTCCTTGAGTTGTCGAACAAGTTCAGGTATGTAAGGCTATCCCTTTCTTTCAATAGCATGAATCCAAAGAGTTATTGTTTTCGAAAGAAATGTCAAAAGCTTCGTTCTATTGTATATTGAAATCTCTTGTCGAGAAGTATTCATTGATTATTCTTATTCTCATAGCCATTGTTATTGGTTACTGGTTTATCTTATTATAAGTCTTCAGAAAGAAGTGTTCTAAAGAGTCAATTGTCGAGTCAACCATGAGTCGTGTCAAGGCAAAGTCTAAGAGTTTATGAGTTTCAAAAGAGGCCAAGGGGCCAGTATCATCATAGTCTGTTGTCCACACCCCGACTCCCATTGACATTGATATATTTTACATTGGAATTTGATATCATGCATACAATCATGATCATATATTGGATCGGGTTGCACGTTCCACAACATATACATATAATGGATCGGGTTGCACGTTCCGTAACATATACTTATAATGGATCGGGTTGCACATTCTGCAACATATACATATAATGGATTAGTTTGCACGTTCCACAACATACACATTTAATGGATCGGGATGTACGATCCACAACATATAAATATAATGGATAGGGTTGCACGTTCCGTAACATATACATATAATAGATCGGGATGTGTGTTCCGCAACACATGCATAAATCGGTGTGCACATTGCATTGCATATCCATACATATACCTTAGAGTATACGTAATGGTAGTGACGTGTTATACACCTGGCACTATAAGATGATGGTAGTTTATACAGTAAAAGCCCATCCGGACAGGTTGTGTTGAGTTTCATAGTTTCATTATTCGCCCCATATGGCATCTAGTTTGCTTCATGCTTTCCCTTACAGCTTATTGCTTAATATTGCTATTGTGCATTTCTTACAGTTTACAAATTCATATTGTTATTCATGATTTACATACTTGGTACATTATTCTGTACTGACGTCCCTTTTGCCAGAGGCGCTGTGTGTTCATGCCGCATGTTTAGATTAAGACTCTACTAGGCCACTACAGTAGGAGTTGTAGAGTTCAGCCGTCAGTAAGTAAGCTTTGTTTTTCTAGAGCTTCCTGCTCAGATATGAAGTATGTTTTGCAGGGTTATGTACAGTATGGGTAGGTCGAGGCCCTTTCACGACCATATGTCAGTTCAGTTACTCATAGAGGCTCATAGACTTGTTTTGATATGTATAACTTTGTCAGCTAAGTTGTCTTTTATTGAACCTTGTTGTGATCTTGTCGGTCCTATTGTGTATATATATTGGGTTAATCCCTTTTGTTCAGTATTATTATTGTGATATAATCCAGTAGGGTCTTGTCAGCTGAAAGTTCTACGCATGCAGAAGACTAGTCATCAGAGTGGTACGCTCGGGCCAACAGGGCACTGGGTGTTAGCTACACACCCTAGTTTGGGGTGTGACAAACTTAGTATCAAAGCAGGTCAGTCCTAGGGAGTCTACGAGCTATGTCTAGTAAAGTCTTGCTTATGGGTGTGTTGTGCGCCACACTTATAAACAGGATACAGGACATTTAGAATGTTACCTTTCTTGAAAATCTAGATCCTGCGTGAGAAATGAAGTCGTAAGTCACTGAGTCCCTATATTTTCATCTTGATCTTCCTTTTCAATAATGTCAAGATCTAAGGGAAGTACTGATAGCAGGAATTGGCTGAGAAATGCAGGAGAAGGCACTAGCCGACAACCACCCATTGGTATCGATCCGAGGAGCATAAGGACACCAGAAAGGGATGCAAGTTATTCTATGGAAGAAGATCCATCTACGGAAGACGATCAGTCGGTGGAAGAAGATCTGTTAGAAGATTCGTCTATGGAAGAAGACCCATCTAAGGCCCCAGAAGAATTTCCCTTCTTAATGCCACTTATTCCAGAGGTGTTGCCAGATCATAGGAAAGCCCGTACAATGCAGATTCCATCAACACAACAGATGTTTTCATTCACGTTAGGTGTGAGTGGTACTGTGTACGCAATGTCACCTCCAGTTATCTTCCTAGAGCAGGGTCATGTTCAGATACCCCCACAGGATAGACCTATCGAGAGACTAAGAAGTCTATTATCATGGACATCAGTTAACCAAGACTCTCCCCTAACGAGTAGAATCGAGGAAGAAGTAACCAGTAAATAATCCGGAAGGTTTGGGATGGACACAGGTGCTGAAGAGTTGATATTGAGAGAGGCGTCAGATCAAAGCTCCAGTGTAGTAATTAGGCAAACACTAGAATATGTTGGATGTAGTAGACCACGCTGTTAGTAATGTGGAGGGAGACATGACGGAGTGTGTTTATTCAACATTGAGTTATGTTCGGGATGTGGAGCTTCAGTCCATAAGGAAAGGGAAGGTCCCGAGAGATTTCAGTCGCTATGTCATTAGTGTGGACAAGTGCATTATGAACAATGCACAAGTGATCTTGAATGATTTTACTGGTGCGGGAGAAGAAGCCACAGAGTGTATAAATGTCCGAGGTTGAGTCAGGGAGAATAGCTGGTCCCGTTGTTACTTATAATTATGCAAGAAATCAGGTATGTTGATAATTTTATTCAGAATAGCTATGCTTATGCCTATGATAGACCAGTTATCATTGATATAGAAAATGTGTCATATAGACATATATAGATCATAAATGGATAATAGAAAGGGAAGGCGGTAAGTAAAATTACCATTTTATTCAAGGATCTAAGTAAGATTATTTAGGATCAACCATTTATTGACTATAGACATATCTAGCACCCTTAAGTTCTGTAGTATGAATAATACTGGAACACAGATGCATGGACATGTGATCGAAAGAGATTCACAAGTCCAAAGGACGACGAGAAACCCTAGATGCATGATAGCGAAAAGGGGTCCTAGAAATAGACTACCTGAAGGTTTGTTAAGAAAATAGTAAGAAGAAAAAGGGATGCATGAGGTTATACCTACACCAGAAATCCTAATTCCTCCATGAGGGCCAAACTATTTAAGAAGGCCGCCAAATAGGATGAGTTTCATCAATTGAAGTCAAGCGATATATTTCCTTCACCGTGAAAAATGGTCGGATTCTCGACATTAAGTTAGAAGGTTTCGAATTCTATAGTATAGTTGTACAAAGCGGTCGGATCAGAACGACTGGTTGGAAATAATTGGCAATGAAAGTATGATTAATAGAGAAGTGGTGATAAATGATAAACGGGTAGCTGGTAAACAGAAGTAAAAACGTTATGACAACTTAACAAAGTTGGAGAATACATCTCACAAAAGATTGATGGAGAAGCCGGTAATGATAAGAATATCCACAATGGGATCAGAGTTAAATTCTGAGCAACAAGGTTGCCACTACTAGATAAGAACATTAGTCAAGAGATTTTACTCAAGCATTCTGATCCAAACATGTAATTTATAACATTCATAAACAAAAGCACTGGAAGCATACTAAGACATGGAATCTTTAAAAGGATTCAAACTGGTATTATACCAATGGGTTAATTGAATAACGATTAGAGAAGCATTCTAACACCAGTAAAGGGGAGAAAGCTCAAATCAATAATAAGATTGAACCCAACCACGAGTTAAAACATCAGTTTCACCGTGAATATCGATAAGATGCCTAAAGACATATAAGTAGAAGTAAAAATGAAGCACGATGTGAGTATATGATGAGGTAATAAATAATGGTCTAAGAGGAATAAGAATAAGGAAGCAATAGATGAATGGATAAGTAATGACAAATATTTTGACTGCCAAATGAACTAGAGTCCTCACAAGAAGAAGAATATTGTGATCATAAAGTTAAGAACATCAGTACATAGGAATCCAAATCAAGAAATAAAGACAACAACATTGGTTCAAGTACGGTAAATATGAAGGGAGTCCAGTGGATCAACACCTTGAAAAAAGTGAGGCCTTCAGCGAATAAAAAGAGAGGATGACTCCTAGAATGGGTAACATTGAAAGGTAACATGAGTGCGTTAAGATCAGCTTGTGGGAACAAGTATGCATGGGGTATTTAACAGACAAATGATCGTATGTAACATATAAGAATCTCGGAGTTATGAAATATAAGTATGCACTCCTAGAATGAAGGGAAAGCTAATTATAAAAGATCATAGGTTCGGAGCCAGTAATTATGGCAACAGGAAAGAATGTCTTATTTTTTTGAGTATTTAAAGGAAAAGGAAAGGTAAAGAAATTAATCAAGTAATGATGTAGAACGAGAAATAATACTCGCATGAATATTGAGTATAATTAAGGAATGATGAACCTATATTGGGAATATACAACATCGTTGGGTGTTACCTCTCTTGAAGATGTGAGTAAAGGATTTTTTCCTTATATTCGAAATATGACAAGCGATAAGATAAAACACTTCGTCTAAAGTCCGTTGGAAGGTACAGTGACGCGCAATAAAGGTAATAATGGAATCCTTATTAGGATCCAAAGATTAAGAATATCGATTAAAAAGACTCAAGGAGATTTTTCTTGGAAATTGAAATATCACATAAAGATTATTGTGTGGTTTGAAGATTGTTGTGGACCATCACATTATCATTGGAAACTATTCCAGTTCGGGATATTCATGCCTAAGTGACTCATCAATCTATACTATAACAACTAAGTTTGTCTATATAATTGAAGTTGATCCAAGGTTAATCTTGAAGGCTACCACAAGCCATTATACAATTGCTCGTTATGGAAAGCAAGCTAATAGAAGAATCAGTTGAAAGAAGCTCTGAATAGTCAGGATTTTCTTCACTTCATCCTAAGGTGACCAATAGGGAACTTAGTTTAAGCTACCAGCCACAGACAAGGAAGAAATGTATGGACTTAGAAAGAGTCCAGAACAAGGATCGATGACTATTAAAGTGATATATTACCAGAGAGATAAACCAGGAGCTATGCATGACAAGAGAGTAGAACACTCCTTAAGTCACGAAAATGGAATGGAATCTAAAGTAACAGTATCAGATTTGAGGAAATAAATTATGAGAAAATACATAGATTAATAAAGAAATGAATTAAGAGATTTGATGTCAAAAGCAGGATTCAATTTGACAAGGAAGAAAGATTTCATCTAAGTGTATTCAAGATCATAAGAGTGAATTCAGTTGAGAAAGGCAGTAACCAACGAACAAAGTCTAGTCTCAATCACATACACTTATTTATAACTTACTTCAGGTGAAAGTCGAAAAGAGATTTATCGACAAAATAAATTTTAAGGCTAGTAGGCTTCTCAAACTCATGTACCAAGTAAGGATACTATCGAGAAGGGAAGAAGAAGAACAACAACGGAAGAAGTGGATTTCACGTCCTCGATTTTGGCGATCATCAGGCCACAATCTTTCATCATGATCTTACGCTTCTTGCATACAAAATATGTCACCTAAATTCAATCATAAAATGAATCATAACATAAAAAGGAAAGACAAATCCCAGATGTCCGAATTCAACATCTCGGACACATCACAGCCAACAGACAATTGTATAAAGAAATTGTATGACTACAGAAAAGTCAATGATGTACCAGTGGAGAAATATTAATATAACCTGGTTAAATGATAGGTTGAGATAACTTTTAGTTAAAAAATAACACTATCAGAAAGGTCACTAAACCTAAGAATCACTCTATTAGAATAATTCAGATTCTAGCTTCCTATTAGTATTCTTGAAATATAATTCCTCTATCTTATTCGATTTATCAAGTTGGACCATGTACCCTATGTAAACAATGTTTCTAAAGCAAACATAGCGAGTGCAACTTGGATGGCAGCAAGAAGATGCTAAGGTATGTTATGGCTGAACCATCTTTAATTCTATAAGCGGTCGTGTAAGGTCGATTGATGTATCTTGATGTTGTGTTTCCCTATGTGGCATTGGATATATGTTTGGGCTGCTTGACAGGTTTTGTATAGTCCTATTTACATAGAAAACTCTGTCAAAATTTTTAGAAATCTTAGGAGTTAGAATATTTTCCAACATTCGAGGACGAATGTTCTTAAAGGGGGGAAAGATGTTACACCTCATATTTTTACGCTCGTATGCATCATAAGTAAAGTAACAAAAATATCGGTGAGGCTAAGATCTAATGTTTGGATGAAAATGAGATTAAATACGTTATACAAAATCTTCCTAAGTATATGGGGTCAAAGGAATAAAATAAATTTAAGTTCGTCAAAACTCGGGGAAGAGCAGGCCGAATTTCGAATAGGATTTTTATCTCAACTTGGCAGGGATATATGCGATGGAATATGAGTGATTATTGGGTGAATAGACTACCTAAGTTCAATTTTATGAAGTCTTCTTTCCAAATCAATAAACTATTTGTCAATACGACATCAGAGATTAAAGATTTACATTTTTGTCAGAATGTGCAACTATTGGTAAACTGGCCGAGCTCGCCCGACGAGCTCCATAGCGAGATTTTTCTTGTTCTAGGCTTTGCCCAGTGAGCTAGTATGCCAAAATAAGGCGGTGCCACTACCCCAACTTGATATATAAATCCCTCATTCGACTTTGAGCCCTATTTTCTCAACAATTCACACCAAAAACACCCCCAATCCTCTCCCAAGGTTTTCATATGATTCAAGAGTGAATCAAAAGGTAATCAAATGATTTGAGTACCAAAAGCATCGTAGGGATATTCATATCATCTTCCTCTCTCTTATAACTGATTTGAAGGAGAATCTATAGCAAAGAAAGCTCGAGTTTGGGGCTACCCTTGAGTCATGAGGTAAGGAATCTCCCCTCCTATATGTTCTTGAGTTTTAAGAGTTGTAGCTAAGTTGAAAGGAGAAATACTCAATTTTTTGTAGGGTTATGTACAGTAAGGGTAGGTTGGGGCCCTATGTCGGCCATATGTCAGTTCAGTTACTCGTAGAGGCTCACAGTCTAGTTTTGGTATGTATAGCCTTGTCGGCTAAGTTGTCTTTTGTTGAACTTTGTTGTGACCTTGTCGGTCCTGTTGTGTATATATGTTGGGTTGATCCCTTTTGTTCAGTATTGTTGTTGTGATATAATCCAGTACGACCTTTTCGGTATAAAGTTCTTCTCATGCAAAAGACTGGTCATCAAAGTGGTATTCTTGGGCTTAAAAGGCATCAGGTGTTGGCCACACCCCCTCGTTTAGGGTATGACAACGTTTGTGAGACGCCTCTCGCATTCGCGATAAAGAGTTTGAGTTTTGGGCCTGGTTAGCTGACCATTGTGATGGTCTAGCCGCATTCACGGTGCATTCAGTCGGGTTAGTCTCATATTCGTGAGGTGGTCTCACATCCGCGATGTATGAATGACACCTGGGTAGATTTTAAAACTCCAAATAATGTTGACTCCTCATTCTCATATTTTCCACTTATAAGATCAGTTTTGAGAGACTTGAAGAGACTTTTGCAAGATTTATCATTTGAGTAAGATTCCAAACACCTTTTCATAATTATTCCATTCTTTGATAAGATTTTCCATGCTAAGATTCTTGAATTACGGGAGGTAAAATGGAGATTTGAAACCCTAGGGTTGAAATTTGTTTTTCTTCTATTAAACATGAATTAGTGGTAAAATTTTGACTATTTTTGGTATATAGACTCTATGAGTTATGGGTAAGCTAATTTTGAACTAAATTTCATACTTTGCCTCTCGTGGCTCAGAATCCTATTTTGGGTGACTTTTTGGGTTCGGTATTAAAGTATGTCAATATGGGCACCATGGGTTTGTATGACTTCGAAGAATAATATTTTGACCTTATTGAACGCGATTTTCTTATGAAATAACTATTTTTCCCCTCGAGGTTGGAAATGGGCTTTTAAACTAACCTTTCTACCCGAAATTCTCCTAATACTATTATGGGTATCCTTCGAATCCTGTGTTAATGTAAAATTCATGATTGTTTGACTTTTCTTATTCTAAGAAGCTTCGGAAGAAGAAATCTCGAGTTGGATAGTTTGTCGCGCCTGTTTGGCCTTCCAGGTAGGTTACGACTTACCTTCTAGTTAGTCTTCGGGTAGCGAAGTATATGTAGAGTTAGTGATTATCGGAGAAAGCATGTTGCATCTTTGGGTATGAAGTTGGGATGGATTACTTAGGCTTGGTATTGTTGACTGATTTATGGGCTTGTTGCCTCTTTGTGATTTATTGGTTGTTGTTATATGTGTGATATTAGACTTGTACTTAGTTGCCCTATTGTGATTATGATAAAGTTGTCTCTCACTTATTTTGATACTATCATGGATAGAGGGAAGGACTTGACTTGATATTGATATTATAATATATGACCATGCGTGACACGATTGGGATTTGACTATGATTTACAATTGAGATTGACATATGCATATCATTCATACACCTTCTACATAATTCATTGTTATGAACTGTGATTTGATATTAATAATGATAAGAAGGAAAGTGAAACATCATAAGGTGTTATGTGGTCTTGTCGCCATATTTGATATGTTTGTGACTTGTATTTGCATTCATCTCTCTTGATATCTCACTTATCATCGGAAATGGAAGGAAAATAAAAATGGCTTAAAATTGTGAAGTGTACTCTATGACAAGTGTAATTTATACCATGCATGCCATAGATTCTTATTTTATATGATGATTTTTTATGAATTGTGATTGGAAATAATGATAAGTGAGAGAGTGTAGCCTCCGAGGTCTTTACCGGATAGCATAAATGAGAGATGAGTGTTTGATGCCGGAGGTCTTGCTGGGATTGTGAGAGTGTTCGATGCCCGAGGTCTTTGCCGGGATCTTGAGAGTGGTACATGGACTTCGTAGGTCCCCCATGGGTCATGACTGCCGGGACATAGAGATATTCCGCTCGGAACATGTGTGTACGGAGACTACATTTGTCCAGTGCATTGCATTTCATATGTATTCATTTTCATCATCTTATTTTACATCTATGAATTGAATTTGTTGATTGTACTTGTGTTTGTGATTATTCTATGGAATCGTGGAAAACATGGCAGACTTGGGTTTAGGTGCTTCCCCATAGGCTATGATTAAGCTAATTCACATGTTTCTTGGTTTAGACTTTATTTTCTATATTTTGGTTGGTTATTCTTGGACTGTGATATTACATGTACTTGATCGCGAGCATGTCTATCTTTCAGTTTCTTACTTTATATATGTTAGTTAACTGTTGTCGGCCTATGATACCTACCACTAGATAGTGTTTGTACTGATATTACTCTTGCTACACCATTTTTGGGGTGTAGAGTTTTTGCAGATACATGAGCAAGGTTCGGTTAGCCTTCAAGGATCTCATGGATTTCTTCTAGACTTCCCTGTTTAATTTTCATTCTAAACAGAAGTTGTATTCAAGTTGTGGTTGTATTTTTATTCCAGTTGTATACTCTGAATCTTTTATACTATTCATACCAGATTCCTTTGGTAGTTGTTGTATTCCGCATTATTATATATCTATGTTTTTAGACTCCTATTCTTTTATTATTTAATTATTTTGTTGGATGAATCTATAAGGGAGGGGTTCACCTACTAGGTCGGAAAAAGGGTAGGTGCCCATACGCTCAGTGATTTGGGTCGTGACAAGTTGGTATCAAAGCCCTAAGTTATCCGGTCTATAAGTACAAGAGCATTGTCTAGTAGAGTCCTACTTATGGGTGTGTTGTGCATCACACTTATAATTGGGAGGCTATAGGACATTTAGGAAACTTCAAATTCTTTCATTCTTTTGTGCTACTTCATTCAAATTGGTATCTAGTCGATTCTAATTGATATATGAATTTTCCTTGTCTTAATCACCCATGGAAGATGGGAACTCATCTTTAAGTTCTTATGAAAATGGTTATGTATGCGTTGTGGTATGGTACGAGATTTGTTATCTTGATTCAGACGCGTGACTGAGTTCAGTTCTAGCTTTGGCTTAAGAAGTCAATTCTGGATATTTTTTTGAGAAATGGGAGAGATGGTACAGAAGGTCGCATGATCTCCATGTTTCTGTGTTGGGTTGCTCGGAAGAGGCAAAAGTGCATTTACGACTTAATAAGAGTGATTTGTTCGATGATATGATTAGTTTGGGAAAAGGTTTCAACATCATCAAGATATTATGATAGTTTGCATGGCACATGCATACCAATGACGGCCGCAGAGACGACGGATAACGCATCGGATGATACGTACTTGGAAATAAGCAGATCATAGATAAGTTTTTTCATGGAGATTATTGGGAAGGTGTCGATATGTGAGGATGAGTGTAAGTTCGATAAGGATCATTGAATGTAGCATAAGTGTAATGACCGCAGGTAATAAAAAAGATTAGTTGAGAATAAGGACATGAAGGATGACTTTGTGGGAAACGTGTAGTGAGGTAAGATTTCTTAGGGTACTTTAGTAAGAGTGTTTTTTTGGGTTAATGGGATGGAGGCATGGGGAAGATTATTGGGATATATCAATTTCCGTTATTAGGAAGGGAAAAATTAGTATCTGACGTGTTTGACAGGATAAGGTTACAATTGATACGAGAGTGGATTTCATCTTTGGTCGTGAAAAGCTAAGTTGGAGTGCGACGTGACTACATGGTGGTAGGTTGTGGGTTCTTTCAGGAAAGTGGTTATCGGTCCTAGAACAAAAAGTGATGCTATACTTGACGAGTGGAGACTTAAGATGTTGGGCAATGATGGGCTTAGTCCTTCAGTAAATGGTATGTTCACCGGGTCTTCGTGTTTAGAGGAATGATAAGGATATCGTGGGATCAAGAGCTAGTGATTTGAGAGTTATTTTGCGGTAATACATGGTAGAGTAGACTTAAGGGTTCAGTGTTGAGTTGGTATGTTTGGTTATGTTGTGGGCTAATGAGAGCCAATAGTTTACTAGTAAGAATGACTCTAGTATTGGATAAGTGCGAAGTTTTAGCACTCAATGAGCTAATATGTGTTTCATATAATATTGGATTAGGTTTTATAGCCTTGTTCCTATTGTGTAAGTTTTAGCTAGTTTCTGCTACTACTAATATGCTACGCGGTTGAGTGATAGGATGAAAGGGATAATCATGCGAATGGTTAGAGGTGTTCTGGTTTGACAATTACGACATTTGAAGTGGTACATTAATGATGAGGTTTGAATCAATTCAAGATATGGAGAACATTTCAGAAATTCAGTTAAGGAAATTTGATCTAGGACACCTTGGTAGGGATACATGAGGACATTAGTAGGATTGTGTATGTGATATGATGGATTTAAAAGGTATTCAATTTTAGAGTTGAGCGGGTTCGAGAGATGGTTAGATGGTAATGATGATGGTGATTTGATTTGAATTGAGGAATTTAAAGTGAAGAAAAAGTATAGTTAATTGAGAATCGGTAAAAATAAGGTACATCTTTGAGATTACTTTGGTCATTATGGGTTGTGGTGTTGTCATCTTGCTTATTTCTGATGAGGTGTGATTGTTGGGTATGCTTAAAGAAGAGAGTCCACAGAAATGAACTAAGTGATATGATGAAGTTCAGTGGGGTTTTGTGATCAGCTACTAGTGAGAAGGAAATTTCAGATAACCGACATGTTAAGGCTTATGAAAGTGGCTTGTGTGGTGCATTGTTGGGAAGTTCTATAACATTCTTCATTGGATGAGTTAGTGTGGCTTAATAGAAAGGAATTATGAAAATCCCTATTATGTGGAGGTTAGAGATTTATTTTTTAGATAAGACCGTATTCGTGGTAGTGCATTATATTACAAGTAATATTGACTGGACAGCTTCGGTGAGCACCTTTGGATGTTAAGGACTTGGGAGTAGTTGCGTGAGACTTAGAGCGGTATTTTTAAGATTTGATACTTTCAAAATTTTTATGGGCATATCGAGATGTTACAATAGGAGATTCGATGGTTAAATGGGTACTATATGAGGCTATAGGTTTTTACGTCGAAACGTTCAGGGTTGTATCAGATTTGCGTATCAGGTAAAAGTTGAGAAACATAAAGATTACGATCATAAGGTATAGTTCTTCGGTACTAAGTTGACAACTTGGATAAGACTCAGCTTTTGGAATCGAGGGTGACTGACATGATTGATTTTGCATAAGAAAGATATTGGAATTGGCCACCATAGAAGTGTGGTAGACTGTGATTGATTTCAAGAAGTTGGAGTCAGTTCGAGTGACTATTTGTAGTAATCAGGGGTTGTGCATTCATTCTGGGTCAGAATATTTCGATTAGAGCTTGATGGACTATGTTTTTATTTGCAGGAGAACTTATGGGTCCCAGTAAATCACCTTCACGGATTCGATGAGTTTTGGTTCAGAATTAAAGTATGATAGGTTTACCAAGCTTTATGAGGGTTTACGAGTGGACTGATGATATTTTACCGAGAGAAGCTACTTGGATAGATGTAATGGATTACGTCGATACTTGGTAATGATTCAAGGAGGTACTATGGTCGCGAGAGGTCTATAGAGTGACCAGATGGTGTCCTACGGGCTTGGCTCAATGGGGTATTCAGTGGTATGCTTCTTGTATTGTGATTTGAAGGTTTAAAAAGACTTGGAACTAGCGAAGTCGACTATGAGTAAGATAAGTTTGATGGAATTACTTAGGGTTTCTTTGATAAAGCAATGATTCTTTTCTGGCAAGAGTAAGTCATGGTTTGGGTTTTGTCTTTATGTGTTTCTAAGATATTATGATATGATGAACATCTCGAGAAAGGTGAAAGAAATGTTAGCGGGATTAGAATATTTTATCGATTCAACGTGGGCTATGATTGTGTCTTTATCTAAGTTTGTGTTGTCTTGATGAATATTGTGGGACCTATCAATCGCGTTCATAGGTATGGTTATATCGGATTAGAAAATTCTAGCAAAAGCAGTTCTTATATTTGAGAATCGATGATGAGAGAGATTCGAGTATGGAAATATGAAAATCGAGTCTTTATCTATGTTAGATGGAGTTTTGACTGATAAGGAGAGAGAGAAGTGTTTTGGCGCATTTCGTGCTGTAGAGAATTCCATGATGTTATATTAAAGATTATTTGGTTACCGCCAGCTTTCATTCTCTCTTGTCGCTCGAGGACGAACACGTTTAATTGGTATCTGATGTAATGACATGTTCTGTCGTTACATGTATTTTAGTCATTTTACCTCCGTAGACTCTATTCCCAAAACTTTCGGAAAATTCTAGTAGAAGTTGAGAAATTAGAACCTTAAAATATAAAAGCATTGATCGAAAGTTCACTTTTGTCTGAACAGACCTTTTTGGAATTCCATCAATTCTGTGAGGTCCGGAGGGTCATTTATGACTTGGTGGGACAATTGGTTCAATTTTCGAGGTCCTTGGGAGCATTTTTGGCTATTGGTTTATAAACTAGTTTAGTCCATAGAGGGTTGACTCATAGAATTAGAACTCCGATGGAAATTTTGAGGCCACGAGTTAGTCTGTAGCATGTGTTTTACATATGTGTACATATCAGGTTTGTGTCGGGGAAATCTTGGGTGATTATCGGATTTCAGGTTGAAAATGCATAAGACTTGATTTTTCTGGTTGCTGGGGCGAGCTTTAGTGCGCCCAAGCGGATGGAGTCTACCGCAGTGGACGGTGATCCGTTGCGGCGAGCTTTTTGACTTTTTGTAAAGGACCGCAGGTGCGGAGAGGGTCCTCGGGCGCTCGTCCACTGCATTAGACAATAGAATTCCAGATTCAAGTGTCATTAAAATCCTATCTTCCCTCATTTCAAAAATACACTTCCAAAACACAATTAGGGCGATTCCAAGCATCCATAAGTGACTTCTTCTTGATGTAATATTTCTTAACCTTGTATTACCTTTACTTAGCTTCATTCTGTTAACTTAATGGTGGTCATGACCTTGAATCTAATCGGGGAAGAAGAGTTCAACCAAATTAAGGCTTGTTGATTTGTTAAGCTTAAAAGTGAGAATTAATTAGTATGTTGAAAACTAGGGCTCATACCTAAAGTTGGGAGTTTTTCTTATAAGAGGAAATTAGCCTAATGCTGAGTTGATTTAGAAATTGGTTAGTAGGATTGGACTCCTAGTATGTTGAACTTCATATTTCATCTTTAAAATGACAATTTTACCCCTATAATGTTCATTCCCCCTTCTTTCCTACTCGATCTGGATCCAAAGGACAAATGTAATGATATGGTGTTGTGAATTCCTTATTCTAACTTAGACTTCGATAGTAATAGACTTCAAGTACGATCGTGATCCGCAAAAGGGCAAGGCACAAATGTGATTGTGCGACTCTTGCTCGGCACTCTAGGTAGGTTATTGCTTACCTTCTGGTTAGAATTCGGTTAGCTAAGTGAATTATAGTTAGATTCAGTTAGAGAAAGCATGTAAGCCTTTGGGTATTGGCATGACGGTGATAAATGAGAAGGGGAGTATG
Organism: Anisodus acutangulus; assembly: GCA_029783415.1. Lineage (NCBI taxonomy): Eukaryota > Viridiplantae > Streptophyta > Magnoliopsida > Solanales > Solanaceae > Anisodus > Anisodus acutangulus. The sequence continues at coordinate 11,587,381 of CM056489.1, forward strand.
TATGATTTATATGAATTACTATATCGCGTAGCTATCTCTATGCAGAGTGATACGGAATGGCTAGCGGGGAGTTTGAGTAGAACAGTCATTCTAGGATGTGTGATACGGAATGACTAGTACATGGATGTCGCGGGTCCCCCATGGGTCATGACTGATGGGACGATGATTTATACTATCCGGAGCATGTATGCACGGATTGATCTTGTGGCCACCGCATTGCATTACACATGCATATTTATTAATCATTCATTCATATATTTGGATCCTGAATTGACTTGTTATACCTGGCTGGTTATTCTTGGACTGTTATATTACTTGTACTTGAATGTGATCATGTCTATCTTTCAGTTTCTTTCGTACAAATATGTTAGCTAGTTGTTGATGGTCTATGATACCTGCCATTACATAGTGTTTGTACTGATACTACTCTTGCTACACCCTTTTCGGGTGTAGAGTTATTGCAGGAACTTCAGCGAGGTTTGATTAGCCTTCAAGGGTCTCGTGGAGTTCATCTAAATTTTCTGTTTAACTTTCATTCTAAACAGAAGTTGTATTTAGGTTGTGATTGTATCTTTTATTCCAGTTGTATACTTAGAAGCTCTTGTACTACTTAGACCAGATCCCTTGCGTAGTTGTTGTACCTCGAACTTGATATTTATGATATGAATTAAACTTCTATTTATTTCGCTTTATTTACTTTATTGTGTTGAATTATTGATAAATGAAAGGATTCACCTACCGAGGTGGGAAAAGGTAGGTGCCCGCACGACTTAGTAATTTTGGTCTTGATAAAATCCATACTAATGTCAGATGCATATTTAAATAGAAGACAAAAGCTCAATATCAGGCTTAGGTATGACCCATACCACATTCACATAATCTTAATAAGTTATTATTATCGCTTTTAAATACATGGAATCAAACACAACCAGTTTTAATAGCTAACAGTTTATCTTAATCATGCCAGACTTAATCTAAATGATAATTTAACTTCATATATTGAACACACAACACAGATCATAAGCTATATTAAACTGAGAGCCTCATAATATTCAAAGAAATTGGATATATTGACCATCCTTCATTGGATTTAGCTAATTCAAATATAGCATACCAATCAAAACACTACTAAGTATCAAAACACCTTAATCTATCCAGAAATCAATACAACTAAACATCTAATCACAGAAAGATATTGAAAAAAAATCATGTCATCACATAATTAAAAGATCTAAGAGAATTTCGAACTCACTCCTTTCGAGTTTAGCCGTGAACGGAAAGACAGAGTGGAAAGCCTTCTCCTAATCCTATAAAGCTCAGACAACACAAAAAGAAAAACTTAAGACTATAAAAACCTCAAAAAAAGTTCTAAGATTTTAAGATTGCTCAAAATATGAGACTTTTGCTTAACTTTCGAAAACATTTCCACCGTCAATACTTGTTTTTTGAACCGAGGGTTAGGGGTCCTTTTATAGGACTCAAAAACCCCAAATTTTCAATCCCAATCCGATGTGGGAGATCATTTTTTCAAGGATTTTGAATTAAAACTAAAGAAAAAAATTCAACTAATAAAAAATCAAGCTTCGTTCTCAAATAGGACAAAAACCATTAAATCTTTGCAGAAACGATGAGGAGAGAGAGAGGGGGGAGGTATTACCTCGCTGGTGACGTATATGTAGGGATGGATAAGAGAAATTAATGTTCTTATCCGAAGTGGGGAGGCAAGGGTCTGACGCGAAGGCGTTCTCGCCTAAAAGTTTGCCAATTCCAGCAAAGGCGCGTCGATGAGAGGAGAGAGAGATGCGGCATCTTTGCCCTAATAGGCGAAATGAAGAGAATGTAAAAGGGATTTGCCTTATTTCGCTGTTACAGAGGAGATCGGGCCGGGTTAGATCCAAAATGGACTGGACCTGGCCGATCTAAAAAGGAAATTGAAGCTCAATTCGGAGAAATAAAGGGGTTGGGTATTTTTGGGTTAGATTTTGCAAATGTGTGTGGCATGAGAAAATTTAAAAAATGGCTACGCAACTTTAAATGTGACCGAATTGACCAATTAAAATCAATTAAAGTTAAAAAAAGATCAATTTTTAAATAAAAACCACAAAATGTAAAAGTCTTTTAGAATTGAAAACAAATTGAGAAATAAGATCGAGATGTTATTTGATATTCTATTTAATTAATCTATTTTCTTAAATTCACGGAGTTAAATATTAATCAATTAAACAATAATTAATTTAGACAATTAATTAAATAAATATCCTCATTAATTTATAAAATTAATAAATAAACTTTATATATAATATGCAAATGATATTCAATAATATATTCGACGATATTTTACCAAAATGGCACAATGTCACCGGGATAATTTTTGTAAAATTATTTTTGTCTTGTAAATATGTATATTTCACTTTGTTCATGACTCAGGAACCTTGAATAGTTAAATAGAATTATTAGAGTGTAAAAGTTAGATGTCAACAACATGATGGAGTGGATTTTAATGGAGATCAACGGATGTAGAATATGCATCTTTTTTGCTTATTACTTTCTCTGTCCTAATGTATATGACATTTTTATTTTTCGAGATTCAAACTTCTTAATTTTGATCATACATTTGGACATAAAATCTAGTTTTTAAAATAAAATTTACATGTGTGAAATAATATAAAAGTACTATAAATTATAATATAATATTTTAAAATATTTAAAAGTCATATAAAAAATTACGGTCAAAATATAATATGTTTAACTTTCAAAATTTAAACACCATCACATAAATTGAGAAAAAGGGAGTACTTATTATTTTCTTAGTTTCGTATATATATACTAGAGTAACTAAGCAAGCGAGAAGTGTTGAGTGGTTGGATCATGGGCCAATGAGTTTGATTATGTTATTTTACTTTTTACTGTATAAAACTAGTAAATTCATGATAAAACCTCACAAGGTCTATAAATATGAAACCACCATGAGTTATAATGTTAACAGCGGATAAGGTATATCCAAAATTATATTTGAGAAAGATATCTCAAAAGACTAGTTAATTTCGTGAATGATCACTTAATTTTCTTTTATGTTACTAAACTCTCTAAACTATTTTTGTGATGAAAATATTAGTCAATCTTTCCTAGTAACACAATACTTAAAATCACTCTCATTTGCCTAAGTATCACAAAAAAGTCACTAGAATAAAATTAATATTTTTTTATGATACTTAGAAAAAATTGAGTGATTATGATTAAATGAATTTTGTGATACATAATTTGAGTGATTTTGTGTTACATATCCCTTCACGCTATTAGATCGCCGATATTTTTACAAAAAGTCTTCCGTTGGCTCTATTTGAAGATTTTCGGGACAGTCTCAGCATACATCGACCTCCCGCTTCGACTGCGGGGGTGTGTTAGACTATATGTAAATATATTTGGTAAATATCGTTAGTCTTTTGTATTAGTTAGGTGTATCATTAGTTTATGTAATTATAGCCTAGAATCACTATTGTACCTCATGTATATAAGCTAATTAAGCTAATGAAAATAATCAAGGAATTATCCTCTTTCAGGCATATAATACAACATAAAACAGTTGTAATTTATATTTTATTACATATACTGAATCATTTTTCCATGTGTTTTTGTAAAATTTAAAAGCTAAGATTTAATTCGGTGTATTCTCTAATATTACAATTAAATCACTGTTAATAATAAAATTGAAAATATAGAAACAAAAAAAAAGCTAAAATATATGCTAGATGATAACCACTAGCGACACTGTATCCGTTAATTATTTTTTCATTTATAATGATCATGTAACTATATTTATTTAGAAAGTAATTATTTTCTCTTGCTTATGAATTTGATTTATGTTAGAATATCTATCTTTATATGTATTACTTACTAGAAAGATATTTATTGAACGTCTAAAATAACAAAACACAATGTAAAGGTATGTTGTGCCATATAGGCAAACTAGTTTTTGACATCATCTTTCCATGCACCATAAATGCACATATTTCTGAAATCCCAATCCCTAGGATTAGACATTAAATTGTATGAATGTCTATTAAATAAATAGATCCTAAGATCAGTTGAAGTAAGTGTCTTCTGCATTGAATAAATATATACTATTGACATAACCATAACTTTGTGTGTCTTGATCGGCATTTTGTCCACCTGCAACGCTTTTGAACTTTTAATCGAAAAAAAATAATAAAGGTGTTAGCTAGTACACACAATTTAGCCAAAGTATTTACTAAACAAGCTTTATATTTTAGGGTTAATGATGCTTGTCTATACATGCACTTCTCCATTGTTATAAAGATTAGGTCTAGGTGGGGTTTACTGAATATAGTTGCACAAATATTTTTTCAATTGATTGATGTTAGTAGCTATCCAGTATAATATAGAAGTCTCTGGTCGTTTTGCAAGAATCCTTATGACTCAAATCTTATGTAGATGGGTGCACTTATGTGCGTGTGAGAAATAAATATAAATTGAGTTATATAATTAAAAAAAAATCATTTTTAGGACTTTTATTAATACTTTTTGGGAAAGAAACATTAACCCACTTTTGAGTATTCATATTGTCTAGAACAATCACTCACTTTTGACAGAAATGAGAAACATTAAATACCTTGTCAGTAATCTCATGAGTATTAGCAGGAGAACCTTGGAAGTTCCGATTTGAATGGGTAATCGGTTTTAAACTTCTTCCTTCAATTAAAGCTTCTTCATTATTAGGGTTTTGCTTCTCAGTTTCGCCAACTTGAGAGAACTTCAAGATCTTATGTCTATGATAGGAGGAGCTGGTAGAATCACGAGCAATTCCTATAATGCAATATATTGAAAGAAAAATAATATAAATATTTTAAAGCATATTGTAATAGTTACGGATCTAAATTAATCAAGAAGTTATATTTTTTTGAATATTTAACTTCAAGAATTAGTGAAATTGAGTTTGGAGAAACTAAAGATGCCACGTATAGGGAGAGTACTATATTATACTGTCTAAGTGCTAATCGAAGCAATTGATATAAAGTTTAGAGACAAGATAGTTGAAATAAAAATGACTTATGTTCATATCACGAGGGAAGTTGGTTTTCTTCTTTTGATAGAAAATGTTGCTTGAAAGTTGATATCCATTCATATCAATGATAACAAATAAAAAATTATTTATTCATGAAAATAGTTTCCTAGAAAATAACTTGCTCATACTAACCACACACATAAAGTAAGTATGTACATTACCTGTCTTTCTTTTAATCTCCTCGAGCTGATTTTACCATAGTGTACTAATATCACGGATAATGCTCTCTTTTCCGATTTGTGGTGATTTGTAGAAGGTTGACTCTGAACTGCTTTGAAGAACTCTGACAAATATTAACAAGATGATATAAAGTTATATTGAGAATTATTCTTCAAATTAATTAATAGATGTAGATATTCGCCATGGTGATGAGAAAAATCTTAAGGCTCACCGTTACAACTAGAAATGAGAGTGGTGATCTTTTCAAAGTAGAATGATTATAGACTTCTAGAATTTCATATACAAAATATGTACGATGGTTGAAAAGCAGTGTATTTCTAAAATAAGTTCGGTAATGACATGATCTTTTTGCTCTAATTGAAATATGGGAGATATAATATTACTAATATTTTTCATAAATCAACACATTTATAAAAAAAAGAAACTAATTTGGAGAATAAAAGAGATAAAACATGCTTCTCTGATCCTTGTTTGTTTGGAGTTTGTGTCTCAAATGGTTGGTATCTTAAGCTTGTCTTATTAGGAGACCTTCTTATCGGACCGCCATTGGAACTGCTAAACCAAAATGAAAAGAACAAAATATACTTAATTAGTTGAATATATCTCAAATAAAAAATAGTTGGCATATAAATACTATATTTTGGAAATGAAAGGGTGAAGAGAATTAACCTTATCTTTTGTGAAAATTGATCATTGTTCAAGGAATTCAAAATTCCATAGCGGATCTCATCTTCTTTATTAGAAGAGCTTGCACTCTTAAAGCCACCACTATCAATTTCCCACTTATATTTTTCTTCCCTCTTCCTTGTTGGAGTCTCAAAAGAATGACCAGACATCAACTTAGGCTTCACGAAGTTACGTTTTAATTTCTCCAAAGTTAGAGTATTTGACATGTATTGTTGGATAATCAGACCATTGGTATGATGATTTTGTTTTTCCCCATCCTACTTGTTGAAACTCCAACTGTATGCTTTGACTTCATAATGTCACTTTCTTTCTCCATCAAAATTGGAGTTTCAATCATAGGAGGGTCGGGGATTATGACATTATTTCTAGGATTTTCTTGCTCCCTCCTAGTATGATCAATGGTGAATCTTGGCTTCATGATATCTCTTTTTAATTTCTCCAACCCTGAAATTCTTCGCTTAAATGGATCATGGATCAAGTCATTGGCTTTAGAGTTTTCTTGCTCTTTCCTAGTGTTCTCTTGCTCTCTCCTACTTGAAATATGAATATCACCTTCTTTCTCCATAAGAATTGGTCCCTTTCTACACTAAAGTGCATTCTTCCTTTGTAATTGAGCTATGCTATCTATGACTATAATAAAGTTCATACTGAGCAGTGTCACTCAAATTAAGTCTTGCACTATTTATCATATACAAGCCTGTTATTCGAAATCAATTTCATTCTCATGTTAATCCAACACAACAAGTTCTATTTTCAAAGTTATCAAACAAACGCTAATAATTCTAAGGTAAGATGATAAATATAGATGATACATCGCCGGGTTTGGTAGAATAATTTTGTATATATTTAGAATTGTAAGCTTACTGTAATTGTATAATTATTGTACAAATAGAATAAGGTTTTGGGATTAGAATAGGAATATGATTCTCCTATTATGAAAAATTGTAAATTGTATATATACTCTTTCATTAATGAAAATAATCAAGGGATTATTTCTTTCATGGTATCAGAAGTCTAGGTCTCAATATCCTCTCCCAAAATCCCGTCGACCTTGCCTCGAAATCCGAGCTTCTCTTCTCAGTTTTTGTGTCCGACGGTGTCCTCTCTTTTCCCAAATTTTTCTTCCAAATCCCTACATCACGTCTTGCTTTGCTATTATGGCTAAGAACACGTTTCACCCTGCCCTTACTGTTTCTAACATCAAGAATCACATCCCTATCATTCTTGAAATAGAAAACGTCTAGTATGTGATATGGGCTGAACTGTTCAAAGTTCACACACGCTCGCATCAAGTCCTCCATCACATTATCCCCGTGGCTCCTACAGATACGGAGGTGCCAAAACCCGAGGATGATCCTACGTTATGGACGACACTTGATGCTACCGTTCTTCAGTGGATTTACTTTACTATATCTACCGACCTGTTGCAGACGATTATTGAACCAGACGCTACGGCGATGTATGCTTGGAATAGGGTGTGTGACATATTCCAAGTTAATCAAAATTCTCGTGTTGTTACTCTTGAGCAGGAATTCTCCCACATCACTATAGAAGATTTCTCCAACGTTTTACCATACTGCAAAAGGTTGAAAGAATTGACAGACCAACTCTGAAACGTTGGTGCGCCCATTACCAACGATCGTCTTGTTCTTCAGATGGTTCCAGGCCTCTTTGAGGCCTGTAGTGGCGTCGGAATGCTTCTTCGTCAAAGCAGTCCTCTTCCGTAGTTTTATCAGGCCCGTTCCATGCTCACGCTCGAAGAAGTTGGCTTGGCTAAGAAAGCTGCCACTGTGCCCCTTTTGTCGTCATGGTGACCGAGTCTAATTTTTCTCCATCTGTCTCCAACAATTCCGGCTAAAACCATAACAACGGTGGTGGCAAAAAGGGTCAGAATCACAAAAATAATGGCAAAAATCGTGGTGGAAACTGAGGAGGGAATAATGGGGGTGGCAATGGGCCTCGGGGCAGTGGGCCGCAAGACACCTAGCCACAGCCCTGGGGCTCATGGCCATGGAACTGGTCTAGTGGGCTTGGGCCACACAACCCCTATTTTTCATCGTCAGCCCAACCTCCTTATTGGGCCCAATTTTAGTATCCAGCTTCCAAGCCCAATTCTACCTAGAACCAGTGGGTACCGGGAGCAGGTTCTCGGTCGGGGCATCATGCTAGTGTGCTTGGACCTCGGCCTCCACAAGCCCAACATGCAGTAGGCCCCACACCTACCGATATTGAAGCCGCGATTCACACACTTGGATTAAATTCCTCAGACCCGAATTGGTATATGGACACCGGAGCCACTACTCACATGACGTCTGCCCAATGTACTCTCTCATCTTATTCCAATTTGAGCAACAATCGTGGCATAATTGTTGGTAATGGTAATTCAAACCAATTCGTGGTTATGGTCATACAACTTTGTCTCCCCCCCCATCCACCTCTTGTCTTGAAAAATACCCTTCATGCTCCTAAATTGATTAAAAATTTGGTGTTTGTCCGTAAATTCACCATTGATAATTCAGTTTCTATTTTTTTTTATCATTTTGGGTATTCAACGAGGATTTCTCTCATGAGATGTGATAGTATGGGCGATCTCTATCCTAGCACACCCACATCCGGTCTTTCGAGTCAATCCTTGCCATCCACTTTTGCAGCTCTTGCTCCTTCCTTGTGGCATGCACGTCTAGGTTAACCGGGGTCGTCAATTTTGTCTTCCTTAGATAAAAATAATTTTATTTTCTGTAAGGGTACGCATAGTACTCCGATTTGTCAATCTTGTTCTTTAGGAAAAAATGTTAGATTGTCATTTGTAGACTCTAATTCTCGTACTTTAATTCCATTTGATATTATTCATAGTGATTTATGGACATCTCCCGTTATCAGTTCTTTGGGCCATCGTTATTAAGTTCTTTTTTGGATGATTATTCTAATTTTTTATGGACTTTTCCGTTAGCAAAAAATCTCACGTTTTCCCACCTTTTTAAAATTTAGAGCTTTCATTGGTACCTAATTCGAACGGGATATTAAGAATATTCAATGTGATAATGGAAAAGAATATGATAATGGTTGTTTCGGGATTTTTGTGGTAATAATGGTACATTTTCGTTTCTCTTATCCTCATATGTCCTCACAAAATGGGAAAGCCCGAACGCCAAATTCGTACCATTAATAATATTTTCCGAAATTTATTGATCCATTCTTCCGCACGTTCTTCCTTTTGGCATCATGCTCTACAAATGGCTACTTATCTGCTTAACATTCTTCTTACCAAAGATTTGGCATATTCTTCCCCCTTCAAATATTATATAATAAGACTCATTCGCATTCATATCTTAGGGTCTTTGGGTGCTTATGTTATCCACTATTTCTGTCCACCACAATTAACAAACTCAGGCCCAATCTACCCCTTGTGTATTTTTGGGTTATCCGTCTAATCATCGTGGTTACAAATATTTTGATTTATCGTCTAATAAAATCATCATTAGTCGCCATGTGATTTTTGATGAATCCCAATTTTTGTTTGATAAAGTGAGTAGTCCCGAGCCTAGTTCGTATAATTTTTTTGATGACGATGTCTCCCCGTATATTATCCACCATTTATCGGACATGTCCCGTACCCCAAATCCGCCAGTGGGCCCACTACCCGCTAGTTCTCCTGTACCGTCACAGACCACTAACGTGGGTCCAACAATTGGGCCACCTCTCCAGCCGAGTTTTTGTTTCTGCTTTTGAGTCGTCTACTGTGCCCAGTTCACATGTTGGGCCAGCAGAACCACTGCCTGCTGGCCAGTCCGTCACTTGTCTTGATATTTCCCAAAATTCACCCAATTCTCCCCCAAGTCATAGACCGGTCACTCGTAGTCAATGGGGTATTTTTAAACCAAAAAGGCATTTTAATTTAAATTCTAATATTCTTAAATCCTCTCTACCCGTAACCCCGTGTCCGCCTTAAATGAATCGAATTGGAAATTGGCTATGACCGGCGAATATGATGCTCTTATTGCGAATAAGACGAGGGAGTTGGTACCCTGTCCTTCTGGTGTTAATATTATTCGGTCTATATGGATTTTTACTCATAAGGATAATTTTGACGGTTCTTTTGCGAGGCATAAGGCTCGTCTTGCAGGTGATGGTAAGACTCAACAGGTTGGCGTGGATTGTGGTGAGACATTTAGTCTGGTGGTCAAACCAGCTATCATTCGCATTGTTCTTAGTCTAGCTCTTTCGAAGGCTTGGTCAATTCATCAGTTAGATGTGAAGAATTCTTTCCTACAGGGTGATCTTAAGGAAACCGTTTACATGCATCATCCCTTGGGTTTCCGTAAGCCCAAATATCCTCATTATGTATGTTTATTGAAAAAGTCCTTGTATGGGCTTAAGCAGGCCCCACGGGCTTGGTATAAGAGATTTGCAGACTATGTGTCGTCTATTGGGTTTACGCACAGCAGGTCTGATAATTCATTATTCATATATCATTGTGGTTCTTCCGTGGCTTATATTATATTATATATGGATATTATCTTGACTGCCTCTACTGATGCGTTGAGAAAGTCTATCATGACCATGCTCACTTCTGAGTTTGCTATGAAAGACTTGGGGCCCTTGAGTTATTTTTTGAGGATTGTTGTCACTCGTCATGCAGATGAGTTATTCTTGTCACAGCGTAAGTATGCAGCTGAGATCATTGAGCGAGCTGGTATGTACTCATGCAAGTCTACTTCCACTCCAATTGATACTATCCTCAAGTTAGGTGCTACGACTGGCTCACCTTACGAGGATCCGACCCACTATCGCAGTCTTGCACGAGCTCTTCAGTATCTGACTTTCACGAGACCAGATATTACGTATGTCATCCAGCAGGTGTGCTTATTTATGCATGATCCCAGGGTTGAACACATGAATACGCTCAAACGCATTATTCGATACATCCAGGGGACACTTGACTATGGCTTACATTTATATCCATCTTCGACATCTACACTTGTGTCATATACATATGCTGATTGGGATGGTTGTCCGGATACCAGACGGTCCACTTCTGTCTATTGTATATTTCTTGGTAATAACTTATTCTCATGGTCTGTGAAGCGTCAATCTACATTGTCACGCTCTAGTGCAGAGGCCGAGTATCGAGGGGTGACCAATGTGGTTTCTGAATCATGTTGGTTCCATAATTTTCTTTTAGAGATTCATTGTCCTATTAAGAAGGCTACCTTGGTTTATTGTGATAATGTTAGTGCCATCTACCTTTCTGGTAATCCCGTTCAACACCAACGCACTAAACACATCGAGATGGACATTCACTTTGTTCGCGAAAAGGTAGCTCGTGGACAAGTACGCGTCTCCCATGTCCCTTCCAGGTATCAAATTGCAGACATTTTTACCAAAGGTCATCCGTCAGTACTATTTGAAGATTTTAGGGACAGTCTCAGCGTACGGAGATCGCCCGCTATGACTGCGGGGGTGTGATAAATATAGACGATATACACGGTATACACACCGTGTATATCGTCGGTTTTGGTAGAATAATTTTGTATATATTTAGAATTGTAAACTTACCATAATTGTATAATTATTGTACAAGTAGAATAAGGCTTTGAATAAACTCTTTTTACATATAATTAGTTTAAAATTTATTGACAGGCTACACTGGATAGAACGATATGTTATTACGATAGTAATTTAAAAAATACGTAAAAATAAAAGAAATATCAAGAAGTTCAAAGATCAAATTTTGGCTATATATACCAATGAATACTCTTCTAGCATTTTCCAATATCATTTTACTATATAATTAATTATCAAAATCAAAGAATTAGTGAATAACACAATGATTCCACGCTATCACAAGTAACAAAAATCTTCTTTAATTTCTTAAGAAAGATCATTAATTATCAATTTTAATATATTGTATAAACAATGCAAAGATTCCACAACGACATTGCAAGTAGCACAAATTTTCTTTAACTAACTAAGTAAAGATAATTAATGATCAAAAGTAGTAGATAACTCCAGAACAAGGCGCAGAACTTACACGACATTACAAACAACACAAATCTTCTTCAATTAATTTAAGTAAAAAAGATAAGTATGTATTCATTGATTAGAAAATAGAATACTGACCTGGGAAGATTTTTCTTGTTACGACATGCACTAATAAAGTTTTATTCTCGACGGACTGATCAATAAATATAATAATAATATTAGATTTTTTGATAATATTAGGGTTCGAAGAATGCAAACTTAAAGGAAAAATGAGAAATGCATGTTGTGCAGATGAAGAATTTGATGAGATGAGGCTTTCATTCAAGCCAATAATCGAAATCAAATTTTTAAAAAGTCAGTTACTAACTTTCAAACGACACAACTTTTTAAGAAAAGACACAACAAAATATTCCCATTTTTAATATTTTAAGTTATTTAAAAAGGTATTTAAGCAATTTAATTTTTTATTTTGGAATTCCCATATTTAATATATATAATATGGATAGAGATAAATATATACATTATTTTAGAATTATGTAGAATAATTTTGCTATTAACTGATACGAGATATCTTAAGTAATTGACGTGCCGTAAAAAGGAACTTCTTAGTTTAAAAATAGAAAACAATCATTTTATAAACATAAACAGTCACAGTAATAAAAATAACTTAAGGAGAATAAAAAGATCAATAGAATGATTTTTGCTTTCATGGAAAAGAGGACGTGATGCTGGCATGTATCATTCTGCACAGATAATTAATTTTTCTTTTTCAATTTATCATTAATAGGATTTAATCATAGTAATAAAGAATAAATCAAATTAAATCTTAGCCTTTAAAATTCACAAAGAGACATATCAATAATCTAAACCTGTATAGATGATCAAGTTTTAATAAGCCACTCCCATGTTTTAGAGAAAATTCACAATAACCCACCGGTATATATATATATATATATATATATATATATATATATATATATGAAAGAATTAATCCCTTGATTATTCTTATTGAATGAATATGTATATATACAAGTTACAATCTCCAAATATGGAAAATCCTATTTCTACTAAACTTCTAATATCCTAGTTCTACTTGTACAAGGTTTCTACAATTATGGTAATTATACAACATAATTTAATACTTCTATTTATGGTACAAGACTAGTCAAAACCGTGTATATCATAGAGATATACACGGTATTCTATCACACCCCCGCAGTCATAGCGGACGGTTGTCGTACACTGAGACTGTCCCTAAAATCTTCAAATAAAATCAAGGGAAGGCCCTTCGTAAATATGTCAACAATTTGGTATCGCGAGGGCACATGTAAGACGCGTACTTGTCCACGAGCTAGCTTTTCGCGAACAAAGTGAATATCCATCTTAATATGTTTAGTGCGTTGATGTTGGACCGGATTTCCAGAAAAATAAACTACACTAACATTATCACAGTAGACCAAGGTAGCTTTCTGAATAGGAAAGTGTAGTTCTAACAAAAGATTACACAACCAACATGATTCTGACACCACATTCGTCATGCCTCGATACTCGGCCTCTGCACTAGATCTTGATAATGTAGTTTGTCATTTTGCAGACCACGAGACCAAGTTATCCCCAAGAAACATTCAATAACCAGAAGTCGAGCGTCTGGTATCAGGACAGCTACCCCAATCAACATATGTATAAGACACAAGTGTAGAAACGGACGTAGGATACAAATGCAAGCAATAATCAAGTGTGCCCTGTATGTATCGTTTAATGCATTTGAGCGCATTCATATGCTCGATCCGTGGATCATGCACAAACAAACACACCTATTGAACTGCATAAGTAATATCTAGTCTTGTGAAGGTAAGATACTGAAGTAGCACTCAGCTTCGGGTTAGTATCAACTAGAGTAGAAGTTGATTTACACGATGATATACCAACTCTTTCAATGATCTCATCGGCATACTTCCTTTGTGATAAAAATAGACTATCCTTCATAGGATAAAGCTAATTAAAATATAGCATACTAATCAAAACACTACTAAGTATCCAAACACCTTAATCTATCCAGAAATCAATACAACTAAACATCTAATCACAGAAAGATATTGAAATAAAATCATGTCATCACATAATTAAAAGAACTAATAGAAATTCGAACTTACTTCTTTCGAGTGTAGCCGTGAACGGAAAGACGGAGTGGAAAGTCTTCTCCTAATCCTATAAAGCTCAGACCACACAAAAAGGAAAATTTAAGACTACAAAAACCTTAGAAAATGTTCTAAGATTTTAAGATTGCTCAAAATATGAGACTTTTGCTTAACTTTCGAAAACATTTCCACCGTCAATACCTTTTTTTGCACTGAGGGTTAGGGGTCCTTTTATAGGACACAAAACCCCTAAATTCTCAATCCCAATCCGATGTGGGAGATCGTTTTTTCAAGGATTTTGAATTAAAACTAAAGAAAAAAATTCAACCAATAAAAAATCAAGCTTCGTTCTCAGATGGGACGAAAACCATTAAATCTTTGCAGAAACGATGAGGAGAGAGGGGGGGAAGGGATTACCTTGCTGGTGACGTATATGTAGGGATGGATAAGAGAAATTAATGTTCTTATCCGAAGTGGGGATACAAGGGTCTGACACGAAGGCGTTCTCGCCTAAAAGTTTGCCAATTCCAGCAAAGGTGCATCGATGATAGGATAGAGAGATGCGGCTTCTTTGCCCTAATGGACGAAATGAAGAAAATGTAAAAAGGATTTGCCCTATTTCGCTGTTACAGAGGAGATTGGGCCGGGTCAGATACAAAATGGACTGGACTTGGCCGATCTAAAAAGGAAATTGAAGATCAATTCGGAAAAATAAAGGGGTTGGGTATTTTCGGGTTAGATTTTGCAAATGTGGTTATGAGAAAATTTAAAATATGGCTATGCGACTTCAAATGTGACCGAATTGACCAATTAAAATCAATTAAAGTTAAAAAGAGATCAATTTTAAATAAAAACCACAAAATGTAAAAGTCTTTTAGAATTGAAAACAAATTGAGAAATAAGATCGAGATGTTATTTGATATTCTATTTAATAAATCTATTTCCTTAAATTCACGGAGTTAAATATTAATCAATTAAACAATTAATTAAATAAATATCCTCATTAATTTATAAAATTAATAAATAAACTTTATATATAATATGCAAAGTTGAAAGGAGAAATACTCAATTGAGTCGTGAGGTAAGAAATCTCCCCTCCTATATGTTCTTCAGTTT
Source organism: Anisodus acutangulus (assembly GCA_029783415.1). Classification (NCBI taxonomy): domain Eukaryota; kingdom Viridiplantae; phylum Streptophyta; class Magnoliopsida; order Solanales; family Solanaceae; genus Anisodus; species Anisodus acutangulus. Next base: position 11,602,567 of record CM056489.1, read on the forward strand.
TAAGAGTTGTAGCTAAGTTGAAAGGAGAAATACTCAATTTTTTGTAGGGTTATGTACAATATGGGTAGGTTGGGGCCTTATCCCGGCCATATGTCAGTTCAGTTACTCGTAGAGGTTCACAGACTTGTTTTGGTATGTTTAGCCTTGTCGGCTAAGTTGTCTTTTGTTGAACTTTGTTGTGACCTTGTCGGTCCTGTTGTGTATATATGTTGGGTTGATCCCTCTTGTTCATTATTATTGTTGTGATATAATCCAGTACGACCTTTTCGGTATAAAGTTCTTATCATGCAAAAGACTGGTCATCAAAGTGGTATGCACAGGCTTGAAAGGCATCAGGTGTTGGCCACACCCCCTAGTTTGGAGTTTGACAGCGTTCATGAGAAACCTCTTGCATTCGCGATAAAGAGTTTGAGTTTTGGGCCTGGTTGGCTGACTATCGTGATGGTCTAGCAGCGTTTACGATGCAGTCAGCCGGGTTAGTCTCATATTCGTGAGGTGGTCTCACATCCGCGATGTATGAATGACACCTGGGTAGATTTTAAAACCCCAAATAATGTTTTGATTCCTCATTCTTATATTTTCCACTTAGAAGATCAGTTTTAGGAGACTTGAAGAGAATTTTGCAAGATTTATCATTTGAGTAAGATTCGAAACACCTTTTCATAATTATTCCATTGTTTAATAAGATTTTCCATGATAAGATTCTTAAATTGAGGGAGGTAAAATGGAGATTTGAAACCCTAGGCTTGAAATTTGTTTTTCTTCTATTAAACATGAATTAATGGTTAGATTTTGACTATTTTTGGTATATAGACTCTACGAGTTATGGGTAAGCTAATTTTGAACTAAATTTCCTATTTTTCCTTTCGTGGCTCGGAATCCTATTTTGGGTGACTTTTTGAGTTCGGTATTAAAGTATGTCAATATGGGCACCATGGGTTCGTATGACTTCCTAGAATAATATTTTGACCTTATTGAACACGATTTTCTTATGAAATAACTATTTTTCCCCTCGAGGTTGGAAATGGGCTTTTAAACTAACCTTTCCACCCGAAATTCTCCTAACACTATTATGGGTATCCTTCGAATCCTGTGTTAATGTAAAATTCATGATTGTTAGACTTTTCTTATTCTAAGACGCTTCGGAAGAAGAAATCTTGAGTTGGATAGTTTGTCGCACCTGTTTGGCCTTCCAAGTAGGTTACGACTTACCTTCTGGTTAGACTTCGGGTAGCGAAGTATATGTAGAGTTAGTGATTATCGGAGAAAGCATGTTGCATCTTTGGGTATGAAGTTGGGATGGATTACTTAGGCTTGGTATTGTTGACTGATTTATGGGCTTGTTGCCTCTTTGTGATTTATTGGTTGTTGTTATATGTGTGATATTAGACTTGTACTTAGTTGACCTATTGTGATTATGATACAGTTGTCTCTCACTTATTTTGATACTTTCATGGATAAAGGGAAGGACTTGACTTGACTTGATATTGATATTATAATATGTGACCATGCGTGGCACGATTGGGATTTGACTATGATTTACAATTGAGATTGACATATGCATATCATTCATACACCTTCTACATGATTCATTGTTATGAACTGTGATTTGATATTAATAATGATAAGAGGGAAAGTGAAAAATCATAAGGTGTTATGTGGTCTTGTCGCCATATTTGCTATATTTGTGACTTGTATTTGCATTCATCTCTCTCTTGATATCTCACTTATCATCGAAAATGGAAGGAAAATGAAAATGGCTTACAATTATAAAGTGTACTCTATGACAAGTGTAATTTTTACCATGTATGACATACATTCTTATTTTATATGATGATTTTTTATGAATTGTGATTGGAAATAATGATAAGTGAGAGAGTGTAGCCTCCGGGGTCTTTACCGGATAGCGTAAAAGAGAGATGATTGTTTGATGCCTGAGGTCTTGCTGGGATAGTGAGAGTGTTTGATGCCCGAGGTCTTTGCCGGGATCGTGAGAGTGTCTGATGTCTGAGGTTTTTGCCGGGATCTTGAGAGTGGTACGTGGGCTTCGCATGTCCCACATGGATCATGACTGCCGGAACATAGAGATATTCACTCGGAGCATGTGTGTACGGATACTACATTTGTCCAGTGCATTGCATTTCATATGTATTCATCTTCATCATCTCGTTTTACATCTATGGATCAGATTTGTTTATTGTACTTGTGTTTGTGATTATTCTGTGGAATCGTTTAAAACATGGCAGACTTGGGTTTAGGTGCTTCACCATAGGCTATGATTCAGCTAATTCACATGTTTTTTGATTTGGACATTATTTTCTATATTTTGGTTGGTTATTCTTGGACTGTGATGTTACTTGTACTTGATCACGAACATGTCTATCTTTCAGTTTCTTACTTTATATATGTTAGCTAACTGTTGTCGGCCTATGATACCTACTACTAGATAGTGTTTGTACTGATATTACTCTTGCTACACCCTTTTCGGGGTGTAGAGTTGTTGCAGATACATGAGCGAGGTTCGATTAGCCTTCAAGGATCTCATGGATTTCTTCTAGACTTCCCTGTTTAATTTTCATTCTAAATAGAAGTTGTATTCAAGTTGTGGTTGTATTTTTATTCCAGTTGTATACTCTGAATCTCTTATACTATTCATATCAGATTCTTTTGGTAGTTGTTGTGTTCCGCATTATTATATATCTATGTTTTTAGACTCCTATTCTCTTATTATTTAATTCTGTTGTTGGATGAATCTATAAGGGAGGGGTTCACCTACTAGGTCAGAAAAAAGGGTAGGTGCCCATACGCTCGGTGATTTGGGTCGTGAAAGTTGGTATCAGAGCCCTAAGTTATCAGGTCTATAAGGACAAGAGCAATGTCTAGTAGAGTTCTACTTATGGGTGTGTTGTGCATCACACTTATAATTGAGAGACTCTAGGACATTTAGGAAACTTTGAATTCTTTCATTCTTTCGCGCTACTTCATTCAAATTGGTATCTAGTCGATTCTAATTGATATATGAATTTCCTTGTCTTAATCACCCATGGAAGATGGGAACTCGTCTTTACGTTCTTATGAAAATGGTTTGTTTATGATGTATTGTGGTATGGTACCAGATTTGTTATCTTGATTCAGACGCGTGACTGAGTTCTGTTCTAGCTTTGGCTTAAGAATTCAATTGTGGAGATTTTTTTAGAAATGGGAGAGATGGTACAGAGGGTCGCATGATCTCTATGTTTCAGTGTTGGGTTGCTCGGAAATGGCAAAAGTGCATTTACGGCTTAATAAGAGTGATTTGTTCGATGATATGATTAGTTTGGGAAAAGGTTTCAACATCATCAAGATATTTTGATGGTTTGCATGGCACATGCGTACCAATGGCGACCGCAGAGACGACAGATAACGCATCGGATGATACGTACTTGGAAATAAGAAGATCATAGATAAGTTTTTTCATGGAGATTATTCGGAAGGTGTCGATATGCGGGGACGAGTGTAGGTTCGATAAGGATCATTGAATGTAGCATAAGTGTAATGATCGCGAGTAATAAAAAAAATTAGTTGAGAATAAGGACATGAAGGATGACTTTGTGGGAAACGTGTAGCGAGGTAAGATTTCTTAGGGTACTTTAGTAAGAGTGTTTTTTGGGTTAATGGGATGGAGGCATGAGGAAGATTATTGGGATATATCAATTTTCACTATTAGGAAGGGAAAAATTGGTATCTGACGCGTTTGACAGGATAAGGCTGCAATTGGTACGAGAGTGGATTTCATATTTGGTCGTGAAAAGCTAAGTTGGAGTTCGACGTGACTACATGGTAGTGGATTGTGGGTTCTTTCAGGAAAGTAGTTATCGGTCATAGATTAAAAAGTGATGCTATACTTGATGAGTGGAGACTTAAGATGTTGGGCAATGATGGGCTTGGTCCTTCAGTAAAGGGTATGTTCACCGGGTCTTCGTGTTTAGAGGAATGATAAGGATATCGTGGGATCAAGAGCTAGTGATTCGAGAGTTATTTTGTGGTCATACATGGTAGAGTAGACTTAAGGGTTCAGTGTTGAGTTGGTATGTTTGGTTATGTCGTGGGCCAATGAGAGTCAGGAGTTGACTAGTAAGAATGACTCTAGTGTTGGATAAGTGCGAAGTTTTAGCACTCAATGAGCTAACATGTGTTTCATATAATATTGGATTAGGTTTAATATCCTTGTTCCTATTGTGTAAGTTTTATCTAGTTTCTGCTACTACTAATATGCTACGCGGTTGAGTGATAGGAAGAAAGAGATAATCGTGCGAATGGTTAGAGGTGTTCTGGTTTGACAATTACGACATTTGAAGTGGTACATTAATGATGAGGTTTGAATCAATTCAAGATGTGGAGAACATTTCAGAAATTGAGTTAAGGAAATTTGAGCTAGGACACCTTGGTAGGGATACATGAGGACATTAGTAGGACTGTGTATGTGATATGATGGATTTAGAAGGTATTCAATTTTAGAGTTGAGCAGGTTCGAGAGATTGTTAGATGGTAATGATGATGGTGATTTGATTTGAATTGAGGAATTGAAAGTGAAGAAAAAGTATAGTTAATTGAGAATCGGTAAAAATAAGGTACATCTTTGAGATTACTTTGGTCATTATGGGTTGTGGTGTTGTCATCTTGCTTATTTCTGATGAGGTGTGATTGTTGGGTATGCTTAAAGAAGGGAGTCAACAGAAATGAACTAACTGATATGATGAAGTTCAGTGGGTTTTTGTGATCAGCGACTAGTGAGAAGCAAATTTCATATAATCGACATGTTAAGTCTTATGAAAGTGGCTTGTGTGGTGCATTGTTGGGAAGTTCTGTAACATTCTTCAGTGGATGAGTTAGTGTGGTTTAAGAGAAAGGAATTATGAAAATCCCTATTATGTGGAGGTTAGAGTTATATTTTTTAGATAAGACCGTATTTGTGGTAGTGCATTATATTACAAGTAATATTGACTGGACAGCTTGGGTGAGCACCCTTGGATGTTAAGGACTTGGGAGTAGTTGCGTGAGACTTAGAGCGGTATTTATAAGATTTTATACTTTCAAAATTGTTATGGGCATATTGAGATGTTACAATAGGAGATTCGATGGTTAAAGGGGTACTATATGAGGCTATAGGTTTTTTGCGTCGAAACGTTCAGGGTTGTATCAGATTTGCGTATCAGGTAAAAGTTGAGAAACATAAAGTTTACGATCATAAGGTATAGTTCTTCGGTACTAAGTTGACAACTTGGATAGGACTCAACTTTTGGAGTCGAGGGTGACTAACATGATTGATTTTGCATAAAAAAAAGATTGGAATTGGCCACCACAGATGTGTGGTAGATGTCGCGGCCCATTTTCGACCCGCTCGGGTCAAAGCGGAGTACAGACGTGTTTGGTGATTCCTGGGTAAATGAATTGAGGAGTCGCCACCTAATTATTTTTTACGGTGAATTAGGACACCTAAATATTAAACTAAATGCTGCACTGTAACTCCAATTTTGAAGGTCTGCGAAACTAGTGAGATTCTAGGTAAGGGTTCTTCATTATCCTAAAGGGAAGGGGTTAGGCATCATTTAAGATCCGCTAACTTACGGTTATCCGGTCAAACTCAGGTTAATTATTACTAGGAAAATGCATGTTTTTTTTTTTTTAAAAGTTTTGAGGAAAGGATATTGCACATAATTTATTTAAAAGATATCTAAAAAACAAAAATGAGTTTGTTAGCAAAGTATGTATTTCATAACTTATAAAATATTTATGGGATAAAAAAAATGCCTTTGTGAGACATGACTTATGAGATGTATGTAGAATAAAAGTACATACACATATGAATTGATTTTGATGAAAGGTATACATTATACCCATGAAGTATGCATTTTGTATATATATATATATGTGAAGTTGATTTTGGAGAAGGCATGCATTATTTTTTAGAATACAGGAAAGCATGCATTTTGTAAAGCATTATTCATAAAAAATACATATAGAGCTGAGAAAAGTATGCATTTCATAAGACACTATACATAACAAATAGATATAAAGTTCATTCGTTTACAAAAATATGTATTAGGTGATAATAAAAGTAAATTCTATGAAAATCTTTCAATGTTGCAAATCTGGATAAAATGCAAACCTTATTATTATTATTGTTTTTTATATATATATATATATATATATATATATATATATATATATATATATTTTAAGAAAGAGAATAATAGATATCCAAATTATTTTAAAAGATATTAAAGCATGCGAACCTAAAAAATAGAGCAAAGTAACTAGAGGCTAAATTTGGAACATACAAGACGGCCCTAACAAATAAAGCTAGCGATGGTCTCCAATTCAAATGAGCCTAAGAAATAAACTAACGGCAGTTAGACTATCCTATCCATTCATGTATTCGCGGCCTAATTATTCTAAGCATTCTAATGACGATGCATAATTAAATAATTATTACAACCCAAATAATAATGAAAGACAAATTTGACAATAAATAGAAGCGAGCGGCTAGGACGGATGACGATATCATCGGCATCCTATTTGTTTTGAATTTCCGAGACCGGAGGATGCAATGAACACAAATATGGTTCTTCATTTTGGACGAAGTCATGATGAGTCTCATAACGAGACTCTTCGTTACTCCCGATGCATTTCATGTAAATAAAAGAAAAAAAAGAAAAGGATTAGTAGACGGAACGAAAATATCAACACATGAATATTCCTAATATATATATATATATATATATATATATATATATATATATAAATACACGAAGTATACAACATTAAACGCACATAGGAACGAGTATTCATGGCATTATTTCTACATATCCTTAAGACATTTTTCAGATTTTGGCACGTTAAAGTAGCCGAATAAAGAATATATGCTAACACAACCGTTTCTAAATTTAAACAAGAATAAAAGAGGTAAGGAAGACCAATATACAAATTATGTATACATACATAATAAATTCCGTTGGACTGATCTTAATCTTTAAAGAAACATAACATTCATAAACTTAAACCAAACACACATACTATTATATTAAACACGGGTAATATATTTCTTTTGAAATTGCACATATTAATCTAGAATATGACATGTAAATATCGCCTTTTTAATCAATTAAAGTATGCTCGTTTTTTGATTTATTAGGCAGCCACCAAACTAACAACTTACACAACATACAATAATTTGAATATCAACAATCCGCTAGGTGTCCTAAGAGTATTTAATCAAGCCATAGCTCTTCCAAACACATATTAATCTTACATTATCCGTATTGCATTTAACAATGAACCCAAGATACCTTACTAAAGCTAATGACAATAATTAGTTAACCAAAACATCGAGGCAATATCATCTATCACGTATCAACTCCAAATCAGAAATATCCCAACAACATAAATACAATTATATAAGCAAAATCGTCTCATTATCATATTAATTAATCAAGACTACATTACTTAGCAAAATATCATACTAAATCAAGCATAAACAACACAATCAAATAAGCTTCAAGAAATATAGAAGAATTGGAACGAGTCTAACCTTTTCCGGGTAGCGAACCGAGGCGTGTTTTGAATCGTCGAATCCGCTCGGAAATGTTAGAATTCTGATTATATTTTTTTTTGTAGATTTTTTTTGAATTCTGATTTTTTCTGGGAATAGGACTCTGTTTTCTGATTTTCGGATGTTTGAACCGACCCGGAATGACCCGACCCGACCCGGCAGTGACCTGACCCGATTTGGACTGAAAAACAGTGAAAAAAAATAGCTAAAAATCCAGATTCTTCAACACAAAAAAAAAATTCAGAATCTTTAAGTTGAAGAACACATGCAAGAACAAACAAAGATTTTGGATTTTCTTAAATTTCGGACCTAAAACGACCCGAAAATTTCAGAATCCGACCCCCTAAATCAGTGAGCAAGGAAGGGTTTTTATAGATACTCCCCCAACATTCAACCCCCCTCATACCCCCCTTAAAACGAATTCAAATTTCAAAATAAAGGGGGAACAAAAATCTGATTTTTGAGGCGTGTTCTTGGGGTATGTGTTGCAGAGCGGTGATGGGGTGGATTGGTGGTGTCAGGCGTAGGGGTGTAGGGTGGCGGCGTGAGGGGTAGGGTGCGGCGGCCGAGAGAGAGAAGGGGCTAGGGGTGTTAGGGTTTTCTTTTATTTTTGTTCTTTTGGGATATTTTTTGGGGGGTTTGTGAGTTGAATAAAAGGGGTGTGGGGGTTGGGCCGGTTTAGGGGTTTTCGGGTGGGCCGGCCGGTTGGGGGTTTTCGGGTGGGCCGATTTGGGCTTGGAAAAATGGGTGTTGGGTTTTGGAATTTGGTTGGGGGAATTTGTATTGGGTTGGGAAAATGGAATGGGCTTTTGGTGAATTTTGTTTGGATAGAAATTATTTTGGGTTGGGAAATAAAATGTGTTATGGGTTTAAAAAATATAAAGGGGTTTAATATTTAAAAGGCATTGAAGAAAAAATGTAAATTATTTTAATAAAAACATAACAATGTGATAATAATAAAGATATAATATTTGCAAAATGCTTAATTCTTAATAAAAAAATGGAAATGCGATGCAATTTTGTGAGAATAAAATAACATAGAATTTTCGGATAAAACTTATGATTATGATAGAAATGCAAATGATAGTAAAAAATGTGAATAATAATAATAATAAGAGAATAATAATATATATATATACGCATGTATGTATATAGATAAAAATTGTTTTGAGGTGTCAAAAATATTTAAAATTGCAAATAATTTGGAAAAGACGGGACAAAATTGGGTGTCAACAGATGCCCCTCTTTGGCCGGAGACGATGAAAGAGTTTTCGGCCAAAGAATTGACTAAGTGGCCAATTTTGTCCTGATAAACGGGACTTGAAGGAAGATTAAGCATGCATGGGTAGAAATAGGATCCCAGGGGAGAGAAGTTATTGAAAAAGTTGGCGCAGATTCAAGAAATATTGCCCCAGTGTCGAGTTATGATGACACTGGTCGCAAATGTAATAAAACTATTGGAAAAGAGCGGATCGACGTTCGAAGTAGGTCGTTGACCAAATTGCCTCAGTTCGCCGTAAGATATAGTTCCACGTTGTGCTGAAAGCTCCTGCCGATTCAAGTTCCTGTGGACTAGAGCTAAGATAAAAGTTAGTGCATAACTGTTGCATAAGATATGTACGTGAGAATATGACTTTGTAAGTTGAAACGATGTCATTGCTTAAATGTTATGCAGACGACGCCGTTGGTGGGCGCCGGTTTAAAATAAAGTACCCGCATTAGAAGGTGGGCGCCTAATTTAAAATAAAATACCCGCATTAGGAGGTGGGCGCCTGATTAAACATAAAATACCCGCATTAGGAGGTGGGCGCCTGATTAAACATAAAATACCCGCATTAGGAGGTGGGCGCCTGACTTAAATTGAAATGCCCGCATTAAGAGGTGAGCGTCTGACTGAACTTTAAATACCCGCATTAGAAGGTGGGCGCCTGATTTAAAACATACCCGCATTAGAAGGTGGGCGCCTGATTTAAACATACCCGCATTAGAAGGTGGGCGCCTGATTTAAAACATACCCGCATTAGAAGGTGGGCGCCTGATTTAAAATATACCCGCATTAGAAGGTGGGCGCCTGATTTAAACATACCCGCATTAGAAGGTGGGCGCCTGATTTAAAACATACCCGCATTAGAAGGTGGGCGCCTGATTTAAAACATACCCGCATTAGAAGGTGGGCGCCTGATTTAAAACATACCCGCATTAGAAGGTGGGCGCCTGATTTAAACATACCCGCATTAGAAGGTGGGCGCCTAATTTAAAACATACCCGCATTAGAAGGTGGGCGCCTGATTTAAAACATACCCGCATTAGAAGGTGGGCGCCTGATTTAAAACATACCCGCATTAGAAGGTGGGCGCCTGATTTAAAACATACCCGCATTAGAAGGTGGGCGCCTGATTTGAAACATACCCGCATTAGAAGGTGGGCGCCTGATTTAAAACATACCCGCATTAGAAGGTGGGCGCCTGATTTATGTCGTCGTGTTGACGTAATGTAAAGTGTGACCCTATTGACATGCCATGATAGTTAATGTGTGGACATAAGCGATGCGAAAGTTGAGTGGATGAGAATGTGACCCTGTAGGTCGAAATACCGTCCTTCGCATGGACATAACACGGTTGGGAGCCTGTAGGTCAGCATGACGTCTTTGTACAGTCTCCAAACAGGAAAGTGATCCTTGTAGTGAGTTGTGATGCGGAGGCCCCTTGCGAATTTGCTCATAAATGTTGCAGCTTCCCTGCTGTTTTGGACCTGAAGAACCTGTACTCAAATAAATTTATGAGTTTGGGGAGGGGGAGTTGATTCGCGTTGACTTTGTAGCTTTGGCCTTGATACTTGTATGTCCTGCTGATTCGGACCTGTAGCCCCTCTCTGGTTCCCCGTATTGGATAGCCATTACTGAAAACATTTGTTGAAAACAATTTGTTTGTAACAAGTATGCATATCAGTAAAAATTATGTTGAACTTTAATGAAAATGTTTGTTAAAAATAATTTGCTTGTAAGAAAGTATGCATATGTACAAATGTCTGTCGAGCAGTGACACGCGGTGAAACAAAACAAAGCGTCTTATCCAAAATTCTTACATTTGGAGACTTATTTTGCTGTTGCTTTTCCATGTTTATCGGCGTCCTCTAGCAGTGATCCCTAAAAAAAATGCCCCAGTTTTCGATATGTGAGGATGATGATCCTTCGAACGGACCACCGAGTCTTGTGTGGTTTGCTTGCCTGCCCTATCAGGGTGATCAGATGGGTGTATTTTGTCATATGTGGGATAAAGGAGAAAGTATTTCCTAATGGTGGGACCGAAGCCGATTTAGGCCGCCTACGTATCCCCATGCGGGAATCAGGTCATAACGTAGTTCATTACAAGCAAAAGGGGATTGTACGGATTTTCTAAAATGGGACCGAAGCCGATGTGGTCGCCTACGTATCCCGCCGAGGGAATCAGGTCATAACGTAGTTCATGTTACAAGTAAAGGATATTTGGGGAAATTTGTGATCTAAAGAAACGGAACCCTACGTGGGTTCTATGCGTATCCCGCCGAGGGAGCGCAACTTTTACAACATAAGAAGTGCATTACATAGAAAAATCCTAAATGTAGTATCTTTTCACTGCATCGGCGTTGATAGCTTTTGGCCATACTTCACCGTCCATCTCAGCTAGAATTAATGCTCCTCCAGTTAACACCCGGTGGACCATATAAGGCCCTTGCCAGTTAGGTGCGAACTTTCCTTTAGCTTCATTTTGATGTGGAAATATCCGTTTTAGCACCAACTGCCCCGGTTTGAAAGTCCTTGGTTTTACTTTCCTGTTGAAAGCTTTGGCCATTCTGTTTTGATAAAGTTGTCCATGACAGACTGCGTTCAATCGCTTTTCATCAATCAACATCAATTGTTCGTGCCGACTCTGTATCCATTTTGCTTCGCTCAGCTCGGCCTCTTGGATAATTCTCAAAGATGGTATTTCCACTTCTGCTGGTAACACGACGCATTCCATAGACTAAAAGATACGGTGTTGCCCCAGTAGAAGTCCTGATTGTAGTGCGATAGCCCAAAAGTGCAAAGGGCAAGTGCTCATGCCAGTGCTTGTAATTATCAATCATCTTTCGCAGTATCTTCTTGATGTTCTTGTTGGCTGCTTCGACTGCTCCGTTCATCTGAGGTCGATATGGAGTGGAATTTCGGTGAGTGATCCTAAACTTTCCGCATATCTCATTCATCAGATTACTGTTGAGATTGGCTCCATTGTCTGTTATAATCGACTCAGGAATTCCAAATCGACAAATGATGTTATTGCGGACAAAATCAACTACCACTTTCTTTGTCACTGACTTGTGGGACGATGCTTCTACCCACTTTGTGAAATAGTCAATTGCCACTAGAATGAATCGGTGTCCATTTGATGCGGCAGGTTCAATAGGGCCAATGACATCCATGCCCCAAGCTGCGAATGGCCAAGGAGAGCTCGTCACATTGAGTTTGTTGGGAGGTACCCTGATTAGATCGCCATGAATCTGACATTGATGGCATTTTTGCACAAAGTGAATGCAATCTGTTTCCATGGTCATCCAAAAGTACCCCGCTCTTAGAATCTTCCTTGCTAAAGTGAAACCATTCATATGAGGCCCGCACGTGCCTCCGTGTATCTCTTCAACTAAACTGCTTGCCTCTCGGGCATCGACACATCTTAGCAAACCTAGATCTGGAGTCCTCCGATAAAGGATTTCTCCGTTCATGAAGAAATGGTTTGCTAACCTCCGGAGTGTCTTCTTTTGTGTGCTGGTTATGCTTTCTGGATATTCGCCTGCTTCGAGATACCTCTTAATGTCGTGATACCAGGGCTTCCCATCCAACTCTTCATCTATATGGGAACAATAGGCCGGCTGATCCGATAAGTTCACCTTGATGGGATCAATGTAATTCTTGTCCGGATGTTGAATCATGGAGGACGAGTTGCGAGCATCAGCGAACTCATTTTGAGTTCGTGGGATATGCTTGAATTCTATTTCGCTGAACCTTTTGCATAATTCTTTCACGCAATGCAGATAAGGAAGTATCTTAACGTTCTTGGTGGCCCATTCGCCTTGCACCTGGTGAATCAATAAGTCTGAATCACCTATAACCAATAATTCTTGAATGTTCATATCAACGGCCATTCTAAGTCCGAGTATACAAGCTTCATATTCCGCCATATTGTTGGTGCACGGAAATCGAAGCTTCGCCGAGATTGGGTAGTGTTGGCCTGATTCTGAAATCAAAACTGCTCCGATACCAACTCCTTTGAAGTTTGCGGCTCCGTCGAAGAACATTCTCCAACCCGGGTATTCTTCAGAAATATCTTCCCCAACAAACAATACCTCCTCGTCCGGAAAATAAGTCCGGAGGGGCATATATTCTTCGTCTACGGGGTTTTCAGCAAGATGGTCGGCTAGCGCTTGTCCTTTGATAGCCTTTTGGGTAACATATATGATATCGAATTCACTTAGCAAGATTTGCCACTTTGCTAGCTTCCCAGTGGGCATGGGCTTCTGAAAGATGTATTTGAGTGGGTCCATTCTGGAGATGAGATAAGTAGTATATGCAGACAGATAATGTCTAAACCTTTGTGCAATCCATGTCAAGGCACAACAAGTGCGTTCCAGCAAAGTATACCGAGCTTCGTAAGGTGTGAACTTCTTGCTTAGGTAGTATATAGCTTGCTCCTTCTTTCATGTTTCATCATGTTGTCCCAGTACGCATCCAAATGCATTTTCTAACACAGACAGATATAACAGCAACGGCCTTCCGGGTTCTGGAGGCACCAAAATAGGTGGGTTAGACAAATATTCTTTGATTCTATCAAAAGCTTGCTAGCAATCCGACGTCCACTTGGTAGCAGCGTCTTTCTTCAGTAGCTTGAATATTGGCTCACATATCACTGTTGATTGTGCTATGAACCTGCTGATGTAATTGAGGCGACCAAGGAAACTCATCACGTCTTTTCGACTCTTTGGAGGAGGCAAGTCTTGAATAGCTTTTACTTTCGAGGGGTCCAATTCAATACCTCTTCTACTCACGATGAAACCTAGTAGCTTCCCAGCATGGACACCAAATGCACACTTTGCAGGGTTTAATTTTAGGTTATACCGCCTCAGTCGGTCGAAGAACTTCTCTAAATCTGTCATGTGATCTGAAGTCCTTCGCGACTTGATAATAACATCATCCACGTAGACCTCTATTTCTTTGTGGATCATATCATGGAAAATGGTAGTCATGGCCCTCATGTAGGTGGCACCTGCATTTTTGAGTCCGAACGGCATCACCCGATAACAGTATACTCCCCAAGGCGTAGTGAATGCTGTCTTTTTCGCGTCCTCTTCATCCATCAAGATTTGGTGGTAACCAGCAAAGCAATCAACAAATGACTGCAATTCATGCTTCGCACAGTTATCAATAAGTATGTGAATATTTGGGAGAGGGAAATCATCCTTCGGGCTTGCCTTGTTGAGATCCCGATAATCCACGCACACCGTATCTTTCCATCTTTCTTTGCACAGTACAATGTTGGCCAACCAAGTGGGGTATCTTGTGACTCGAATGACCTTTGCATCGAATTGCTTGGACACCTCTTCCTTGACCTTTAAACTCAAATCAGGCTTGATTTTCCTTGGTTTTTGTTTCACTGGAGGGCATGATGGATCAATAGGCAATCTATGAGAAACAATATCCGTGCTTAGCCCTGGCATATCGTCATAAGACCAAGCAAATACGTCGATATATTGCCTCAAAAGATCCGTTAGCTCTTTCATTTGTGTGGTGCTCAGATGGACGCTGATTCTTGTTTCCTTCACATATTCCGCATCTCCCAAATTTACTGCCTCAGTTTCATCTAAATTTGGCCTTGGCTTATTCTCAAAATGTTCCAATTCCTCGGTCAATTCTTCTGGCTGCAAGTCTTCCTCATACTCTTCGAAGTCTTGTTCGTTGTTTGGATTTTGTTTGTTTGTTTGTTTCATTACATGTCACATTCACATTATCGATAGATTTATTAGTTTTCATGCTGAAAGAGAAAAGAAAATTAGTAAACACAATAAATTTTGAAATAGCAAAAGCAATGTGGATTTGTCATTTAAGCTTTCAAAAGATGGAGGCAAAACACATTAAAATGCATAGATGCGATTCAAGCCTCAATCAGAATCGCATTGTTTCAAAAAAAATACTAAGATAATTTCTACCAAGCTTCCCGGAGAAACGAGGCCGGGGCACAGGTCCAATTTTTTAAAACATCTCCATGTTCTGCGTCCCAAATGGTTGGGCCTTCAGCATAATCATCTAGAATTACATTGCATTCCATTTCTTCTCCTGCAATGAAAAGACTTTTAAATCCTTCCGCGAGATTGTCTGCATCATCTTCCTTTGACTCCTGAGCATCATATGCTTTGACAAATGACTGATTCAGAGGTGGAACAGGCTTTGGTAGGGGAGTGTCTCTTTTCTTTCGGAAGTTGGTGACACGACTTCTTGAAGTGGAGTGCGTATCCGAGACCAAAAGTATCCTTCTTACTGAGCAAGTGAACAGGCTCTACCATACCTTCTAAATTCAATCCGAGGCCTTGACCGGGCTTAAAGCTATTTTTCAACATTTCCTGGGCCACCATTGTGAGAACCCGGGGTAATTTCAGTTTTTTAGCTTTTGAGGCACATGTAATTTCTCTGATGTGGAAGACGGACCCATCCAATATATCTACGCTTTCAACAGCAGGGATTTGTCCTTCAGGATATATTGAATTGCTCCCTTCTCCGTGTATCACGACCTCATGATGATCCCAGAGAAACTTCAGGCTCTGGTGTAGAGTAGAAGGAACTGCACCCGCCACATGGATCCAAGGTCTCCCCATTAACCGATTATAATCGGTAGATATGTCTAACACTTGGAATTCCACGATGAACTCTACGGGTCCTACTTGCAATGTTAAATCCATTTCTCCCATAACGCTCCTTTGGGCTCCATCAAAGCCTTTAACTCTCACATGACTTTCGCGAATCTTTCCAATGCTAATTCCCAAAGCTCGGAGAGTCGCCACGGGACAAATATTGACGGCTGAGCCTCCATCAATCAATACCTTAGAAATGAACTTGTTCATGCACTTTACCGTTATGTTCAAAGCTTTGTTGTGGCCCAAACCCTCAGGTGGCAATTCTTTGTCATGAAAAGAGACTTTATGGGCCTCTAAGATCTGTCCGACCAAGGTCGAGAGGTTCTCGCCTGTGGTCTCTCTCGGAACATAAGCTTCTTTGAGTACTTCCAGTAAAGCACGTCCGTGGTCCGGAGAAGTCATCAACAATGATAGCAAAGAAATTTGAGCCGGTGTTTTCTTCAATTGTTTTACAACGGAATACTCCTTGGTTGGCATTTTCCTCCAGAACTCTTCCACGCCGGTCTCTGTTACTGACCCTTTTTGGATTGTCTGCGGGGGCATATCATCGTCCGGATCTTGTCATGCCAGCGACGACAACTTCTACAATTTGTTTCTCCTTTCCCCTGCTCCTTTCCCCAATCGAATAGCTCCAAGGGGCAGTTTTGGTATCAACAGATGGCGTCACTATCCGCGATTTTGGAGGAAGTATTTCCACTTCAAACGGTGCCCTTACCTGAACTGTAATTATAGGGGTGATCAAAGCCGATGATTCAACCTTTTCCTTTGTTCGGACCGGCACAATGGTCCCTTCCAAACTGTTTTCTTCATCAACAGTAATCATGTTTACATTGGCATCGTCATGATTTGGCAAAGGGTTATTGTTTACATTAGGGAGAGGTCCTTTCAGTTGGATAATTCCTTCTTTGATCAAAGCCTCGATCTTGTCTTTGAGGGCAAAGCAAACTCCAGTGTCATGTCCGGTGATCCCCGAGTGGTACGCGCAATGCTTAGTTCCATCATACGATCTGGGAATAGGATTGGGGATATGCCCTGGGATGGGTTGGAGTATTCCTGCGGTCCTCAATCTTTCATACAACTGGGCTAGGGGTTCGGCTAAAGGTGTATATGTTTTGACTGGCCTTCTTTCGTGATTCGCCACGAGTGCAGGAGCATTTGGTGGATGGGCTCGTGGTAGAGGTGGATATGTGGGTTGATCTGCGGGAGTCGGATAGGTAGGTGCTCGTGGTGGACTGTATATTGGCTGGGTATGGTAGACAGGGTAGGGAGTAGGTGAGTGTTGGCAAGAAGGCTGAGGGGTTTGTGTGCTTTGGCCATAGTAGTAGGGCTGAGGATTTTGGGTGTTTTGATTATAGTAGGGAGGCTGAGATGATGGGCTTTGGTAGGTTGACATTTGGTTGGACCTATGCTCCTGGACCGCCATGACAGGGGATGATCCGTCCCTCCTTTTCTTAACTGCCCCTCCAAATGAATCTGACTGAATGGCCTTACTAAATGCCTTTGCAATGCCGCCAAATTTGTGATCCTTCCCGTTTTGATACCCTCTTCTATGAAATCTCCCATCCTTACCATTTCAGAGAAATTCCGTCCGATGACGCTTATCATTCTTTCATAGTAAGTTGCATCCTTCATAGATTGCACAAAGAGCGTGGTCATCTCACTTTACGCCATCGGTTGAACCTTTCTTTGCTTCCGCCCTCCACCTCATGGCATATTCTCTGAAGGTCTCTGTAGATTTTTCTCCAATTTCATGAAATAAAATCTATCTAAGGCGTGTCGATATTAAACCTGAATCTATCCACAAAATCTTGTGCCATTGTGCCCCAGATTATGCCATTTTCGCGGGTCTGCCTTGTGTACCGGTCGGCGCTTCTCTGTTAGACTCCTTATGAATAACTTCATTATGATGGCCTGGTCCCTACCCACTCCAACCGACTTGTCACGGTATGATCTTAAATGGCGCGAGGATTTTCTTTTCCATCAAATAAGTCACATTTCGGCACCTTATATCCGATAGGCAATCGAGCGTCGGGATGCATGCGAGAGATCTTCGTACTCGAGTCCTTCATACCCCTTCTTTGGTTTGAATGTTCTTAAACGCTTCTTTCCAGGCTATGAATTTCTCTCGTCATACTTTCATCGGTTTAATCCTTACTTGCCTTTCCATCTCTTCATATTGGTCTATCTCCTGAGGAGGTATGTTTAGTATGGTAGAAGTAAAGGGTTGGGCTTCCATTGCATATCTTTGGTGGCACATCGCTTATTAGTGACATGTGCCATCGGTATTTGTTGGGTCGCTGGTAATTTTGCGTGGGAGGGATATTTTGGACTAGTGGGGTAGTTTGGGCAAGTGGAGCTTGAGGCGTATATGGAGTGTGAAGGATCTTGGGTCATTTTGTAGCGGGCTTTGTTGTGGGTGGCCTGTGGGTTGATAGGATGCGGATTGGTACGTTGTGGGTGGCGAGTTGAGGATTGGTTTTGCTTAGTAAGGGATTTTGGGGAAGGTTAGGAAATGGCGATTCAGGAGATAGAAAGGTTTGTGGTGCGATCGCGCTTGTCCCTTGTTCAGGAGTGGAGTATTGAGGTGATGGAAAGATTGGTAAGATTTCGAACGCTCGATCTCGATCTGCATGGTTGCCATTTCTTTGCAGCAGTTAGGCGAGGTATTCATCCTGGGCGGTAGAATTTCTCCTTTCCGATGTCTCTGGTTCACCTCCGGAAGAAGCGACAAGTCCCAAACCGATTTGTTCGGATGCCCTGAATCGATCATTTTGTCGGACGATTGTGCTTTGGATCTCGTGAAGTAGGGTGTTCCTTGATTTCAATCAACGCGAATCAACTTTTGGGAAATAAAGCGGGCAAAATAAACCTTCTTCAAAATGAAGCAAACCAAGTTAGTATAAGGCGAGTAATTATTGCTTTGAATAACATGTATAGAGTGGAAAAGCAGTGAACAAGTAGGAAGGCGATTGTAGGGAAATTAAATGCGCGTCCTAATATGCATGGGGGCCTCTCTTATGCCGCAGGTGGGCTTAAACGCCAAATATGCAAGATATTGATAAATTGATTCAAGCGTCAAATTTGGAATACTTTTGTTGGGAACAAAGTTAAAGGTTGAAATTTCTTTGTAATAATAGTGCATACAATAACAGGGTTGATAACCAAGCTAAAATTTCGTTTGTGATTACATAGATGAAGATGGAGCCCTAACATAGCTAGAGTCCGGCTCCTGCGTTTTCTAAATATTGCATTATGTCCTGCATTTGAGACCACATCTCGGGAGTAATAAGCGTGTTTTTGAGCCGACAAGTCCTTATCCAGTTGTTGTGCCTACATCCTCGAAACTGATTCTCCCTCGGGGCTATGATCCGAGTTGTCGTGACCTTCTCGAAGCCATGCACCATATTCTGAGTATTCCACCTTGTCCATCTCCAACGTCTACTTTATCCACACTATTCCATTCATGGAGAATCTGCCTGGCTCTAGGGACAATGAAATTCGGTCCGAATTGAATTTCTGAAACTCATATTTGCTTGGAGAGGGATTATCTGCTTTTGACCGAACTGTCGCAGTACGCGTAGTGACGCATATGGTTGGAGTCCTTTCAACCCGATGAGCTCGATGTAGTAAAGCCTTCTGCATCTCACGTAGGCTTTCTTGGCGTTTGGGAGCAATGGGTATTTCCATTGAATCTGATCACTAATGCGGGATGCTAGAAACTCATACCAATCCTTGGTGCCGACTGGTGACAAAAAATGTTTCGTCCTGTCGTAAAAGCTGGCGGTCTTGTTTGACTCACTGAAGCAAATATCTGTCATGTTCGAACGCTGATAGAAATGTTCTATGGCCCACATCTGTAGGATAAGGTTGCAACCTTTGAAGAAATTTGTTTTGCCTCTTTTACATTTTCCAAGAGCCCGGAGCATTTCTGCCAGTATCATAGGGACCAAAGTGAGCTGCGCACCGTCAACTCCCTCAAAAATTGCTCGAGCCACAGAACATATGCAAGTACTTATTTTCCCGTGCTCAAGCGGGAACACTAGAATACCCAGTAAAGCGACAGCAAATGCAATAGGGAGCCTGGCTTGCCAGTGGTCATGAGTGCAAGAGAATTCTTTTCTAAATGACTTGTAACTATCTCGACGACCATATCTCTCATAAAGGTATTCTAGGGAAACCCAGTTATTTTCGAAGCATCGGAGTTTTTTGGTGTTCTTTAACCCCAAATAGCGCAGGAATTTCTTTCCAGACTGGCCGTGAGGGATGATTTGACCTCTGTCTTGATAAATCAAGTTGGTGAAATAGTTGATTTCTTCCAAAGTGGGAGTGAGCTCAAAATCTTTGAATTTGAAGACAACCCGGTCTGGATCCCAAAGATGAATTAATGCTCTGACCAAATGTTGATCAGGAGTGATGTCAAATAGTGAAATGAGGCATCCCAACTTTCTTCTAATCGCCATTTGGCTGCCAAGGTCAAAATTCTCCCACCATACTCTCGACTTACTCGGAGTGCTACTCACCATCCTAACCCAGGAGATTTGCGGAACTTGTTCCATCCTAAAAAATAGTAAAAAGAAAGTATAATTTTCCCAATTTTGATATTTCAATGATTAGGCTTGTATCAGTTCTATCATTATCATGCTACACATAATATGATGATATGGTCGTTGGGTTGTAGAACCCGTTGACAATTTGGTGGATTTCTTAAATGGGGAGTCGATGCCCGTGATCGACCCACCTAAGGTGTATGCATGCATGACTTAAGATAAAGGGTGGTATAGCTCTATCCTAAATTTTCTAAGATTTGGCTGACTAGACACAAAGTTCCCAAGCGGACTGCTCGAGTGAGAAGGCTACGCGGCCAACCGGATGGTCCGGACGCTCCGCGCATATACCAACTCTCCTAAAAATTTGGTAATTTGAACGAAATTTGCGGGTGCGCAAAACACACCTCGCGTGTAATGTGTGATAGTGTCAATTTTCCGTAATGGAAGAAATATGAGCGGAATGCCAATTTAAGGAAAGCAGTAAGAGAATATAACATTTAAAGAAGTTATGCAAAATTTACAATGGAAACAAATCAAAGCATTAAATCAAATAAAGAGCAAAAAAATAAAGCGTAGTAATAAGTAACCTGGGTTTGCGATGGTTAAGAACCTGAAAGTTTCCCCAGCGGAGTCGCCATGCTGTCGCGCCCCATTTTCGACCCGCTCGGGTCAAAGCGAATCTGAGCGTGTTTGGTGATTCCTGGGTAAATGAATTGAGGAGTCGCCACCTAATTATTTTTTACGGTGAATTAGGACACCTAAATATTAAACTAAATGCTGTACTGTAACTCCAATTTTGAAGGTCTGCGAAACTAGTGAGATTCTAGGTAAGGGTTCTTCATTATCCTAAAGGGAAGGGGTTAGGCATCCTTTAAGATCCGCTAACTTACGGTTATCCGGTCAAACTCAGGTTAATTATTACTAGGAAAATGCATGTTTTTTTTTTTTTTTAAAGTTTTGAGGAAAGGATATTGCACATAATTTATTTAAAAGATATCTAAAAAAAAAAATGAGTTTGTTAGCAAAGTATGTATTTCATAACTTATAAAATATTTATGGGATAAAAAAAATGCCTTTGTGAGACATGACTTATGAGATGTATGTAGAATAAAAGTACATACACATATGAATTGATTTTGATGAAAGGTATACATTATACCCATGAAGTATGCATTTTGTATATATATATATGTGAAGTTGATTTTGGAGAAGGCATGCATTATTTTTTAGAATACAGGAAAGCATGCATTTTGTAAAGCATTATTCATAAAAAATACATATAGAGTTGAGAAAAGTATGCATTTCATAAGACACTATACATAACAAATAGATATAAAGTTCATTCGTTTACAAAAATATGTATTAGGTGATAATAAAAGTAAATTCTATGAAAATCTTTCAATGTTGCAAATCTGGATAAAATGCAAACCTTATTATTATTATTGTTTTTTTTTTATATATATATATATATTTTTTTTTTAAGAAAGAGAATAATAGATAGCCAAATTATTTTAAAAGATATTAAAGCATGCGAACCTAAAAAATAGAGCAAAGTAACTAGAGGCTAAATTTGGAACATACAAGACGGCCCTAACAAATAAAGCTAGCGATGGTCTCCAATTCAAATGAGCCTAAGAAATAAACTAACGGCAGTTAGACTATCCTATCCATTCATGTATTCGCGGCCTAATTATTCTAAGCATTCTAATGACGATGCATAATTAAATAATTATTACAACCCAAATAATAATGAAAGACAAATTTGACAATAAATAGAAGCGAGCGGCTAGGACGGATGACGATATCATCGGCATCCTATTTGTTTTGAATTTCCGAGACCGGAGGATGCAATGAACACAGATATGGTTCTTCATTTTGGACGAAGTCATGATGAGTCTCATAACGAGACTCTTCGTTACTCCCGATGCATTTCATGTAAATAAAAGAAAAAAAAGAAAAGGATTAGTAGACGGAACGAAAATATCAACACATGAATATTCCTAATATATATATATATATATATATATATATACATACACGAAGTATACAACATTAAACGCACATAGGAACGAGTATTCATGGCATTATTTCTACATATCCTTAAGACATTTTTCAGATTTTGGCACGTTAAAGTAGCCGAATAAAGAATATATGCTAACACAACCGTTTCTAAATTTAAACAAGAATAAAAGAGGTAAGGAAGACCAATATACAAATTATGTATACATACATAATAAATTCCGTTGGACTGATCTTAATCTTTAAAGAAACATAACATTCATAAACTTAAACCAAACACACATACTATTAGATTAAACACGGGTAATATATTTCTTTTGAAATTGCACATATTAATCTAGAATATGACATGTAAATATCGCCTTTTTAATCAATTAAAGTATGCTCGTTTTTGATTTATTAGGCAGCCACCAAACTAACAACTTACACAACATACAATAATTTGAATATCAACAATCCGCTAGGTGTCCTAAGAGTATTTAATCAAGCCATAGCTCTTCCAAACACATATTAATCTTACATTATCCGTATTGCATTTAACAATGAACCCAAGATACCTTACTAAAGCTAATGACAATAATTAGTTAACCAAAACATCGAGGCAATATCATCTATCACGTATCAACTCCAAATCAGAAATATCCCAACAACATAAATACAATTATATAAGCAAAATCGTCTCATTATCATATTAATTAATCAAGACTACATTACTTAGCAAAATATCATACTAAATCAAGCATAAACAACACAATCAAATAAGCTTCAAGAAATATAGAAGAATTGGAACGAGTCTAACCTTTTCAGATGTGAACCGAGGCGTGTTTTGAATCGTCGAATCTGCTCGGAAATGTTAGAATTCTGATTATATTTTTCTTTTGTAGATTTTTTGAATTCTGATTTTTTCTGGGAATAGGACTCTGTTTTCTGATTTTCGGATGTTTGAACCGACCCGGAATGACCCGACCCGACCCGGCAGTGACCCGACCCGATTTGGACTGAAAAATAGTGAAAAAAATAGCTAAAAATCCAGATTCTTCAACACAAAAAAAAAATTCAGAATCTTTAAGTTGAAGAACACATGCAAGAACAAACAAAGATTTCGGATTTTCTTAAATTTCGGACCTAAAAATGACCCGAAAATTCTCCGAATCGACCCCCGAAATCAGTGAGCAAGGAAGGGTTTTTATAGATACTCACCCCAACATTCAACCCCCTCATACCCCCCTTAAAACGAATTCAAATTTCAAAATAAAGGGGGAACAAAAATCTGATTTTTGAGGCGTGTTCTTGGGGTATGTGTTGCAGAGCGGTGATGGGGTAGATTGGTGGTGTCAGGCGTAGGGGTGTAGGGTGGCGGCGTGAGGGGTAGGGTGCGGCGGCCGAGAGAGAGAAGGGGCTAGGGGTGTTAGGGTTTTCTTTTATTTTTGTTCTTTTGGGATATTTTTGGGGGTTTGTGAGTTGAATAAAAGGGTGTGGGGTTGGGCGGTTTAGGGTTTTCGGGTGGCGGCGGTTGGGGGTTTCGGGTGGGCGATTTGGGCTTGGAAAAAGGAGTGTTGGGTTTTGGAATTTGGTTGGGGGAATTTGTATTGGGTTGGGAAAATGGAATGGGCTTTTGGTGAATTTTGTTTGGATAGAAATTATTTTGGGTTGGGAAATAAAATGTGTTATGGGTTTAAAAAATATAAAGGGGTTTAATATTTAAAAGGCATTGAAGAAAAAATGTAAATTATTTTAATAAAAACATAACGATGTGATAATAATAAAGATATAATATTTGCAAAATGCTTAATGCTTAATAAAAAAATGGAAATGCGATGCAATTTTGTGAGAATAAAATAACATAGAATTTTCGGATAAAACTTATGATTATGATAGAAATGCAAATGATAGTAAAAAATGTGAATAATAATAATAATAAGAGAATAATAATATATATATATACGCATGTATGTATATAGATAAAAATTGTTTTGAGGTGTCAAAAATATTTAAAATTGCAAATAATTTGGAAAAGACGGGACAAAATTGGGTGTCGACAGTAGACTGTGATTGATTTTGAGAAGTTGGAGTCAGTTCGAGTGACTATTTGTAGTAATCAGGGGTTGTGCATTCAATTCGGGTCAGAATTATTCGATTAGAGCTTGATGGACTATTTTTTATTTGCAGGAGAACTTATGGGTCCCAGTAACTCACATTCACGGATTCAATGAGTTTTGGTTCAGATTAAAGTATGATAGGTTTATCGAGCTTTATGAGGGTTTACTAGTGGACTGATGATATTTTACCGAGAGAAGCTACTTGGATAGATGTAATGGATTACGTCAGTACTTGGTAATGATTCAAGGAGGTACTATGGTCGCGAGAGGTCTATAGAGTGACCAGATGGTGTCCTACGGGCTTGGCTCAACGGGGTATTCAGTGGTATGCTTCATGTATTGTGATTTGAATGTTTAAAAAGACTTGGAATTAGAGAAGTCGGCTATCAATAAGATCAGTTTGATGGAATTACTTAGGATTTCTTTGATAAAGCAAGGATTATTTTCTGGCAAGAGTAAGTCATGGTTTGGGTTTTGTCTTTGTGTGTTTCTAAGATATTGTGGTATGAAGAACATCTCGAGAAGGGTGAAAGAAAGGTTAGCGGGATCAGAATATTTTATCGGTTCATCGTAGGCTATGATTGTGTCTTTATCTAAGGTTTGTGTTGTCTTGATGAATATTGTGGGACCTATCAATCGCGTTCATAGGTATGGTTATATCATATTAGAAAATTCTAGCAAAAGCAGTTCTTATATTTGAGAATCGATGATGAGAGAAATTCGAGTATGGAAATATGGAAATCGGATCTTTAGCTAAGTTAGAGGGAGTTTTGACTGATAAGGAGAGAGAGAGGTGTTTTTGGCGCATTTTGTGCTGTAGAGGATTCCATGATGTTATATTAAAGATTATTTGGTTACCGCCAGCTTTCATTCTCTCTTGTGGCTCGAGGACGAACGATTGTTTAATTGGTATCTGATGTAATGACATGTTCTGTCTTTACGTGTATTTTAGTCATTTTACACCGGTAGACTCGATTCCTGGAACTTTCGGAAAATTCTAGTAGAAGTTGTGAAATTAGAACCTTAAAATATAAAAGCATTGATCGAAAGTTGACTTTTGTCTGAACGGACCTTTTTTGGAATTTCATCAATTCTATGAGGTCCGGAGGACCATTTATGACTTGGTGGGACAATTGGTTCGATTTTTAGGCCTTTGGGAGCATTTTTGGCTATTGGTTTGTAAACTAGTTTAGTCCATGGAGGGTTGACTCGTAGAATTAGAACTTCGATGGAAATTATGAGGCCACGAGTGAGTCTGTAGCATGTTTTTACATATGTGTACATAACTGGTTTGTGTCGGGGAAATCTTGGGTAATTATCGGATTTCGGGTTGAAAATGCATAAGACTTGATTTTTCTGGTTGCTGGGGCGAGCTTTAGTGCGCCCAAGCGGATGGAGTCTGCCGCAGTGGACGGTGATCCGCTGCGGCGAGCTTTTTGACTTTTTGTAAAGGACCGCGGCGGGAAGAGGGTCCTCGGGCGCTCGTCCATTACATCGAACGACGGAATTCCAGATTCAAATGTCATTAAAATCCTATCTTCCCTCATTTCAAAAATACACTTCCAAAACACAATTAGGGCGATTCCAAGCATCTATAAGTGATTTCTTCTTGATGTAATCTTTCTTAACCTTACATTACCTTTACTTAGCTTCATTCTGTTAATTTAATAGTAGTCATGACCTAGAATCTATGCTGAGTGATACAGAATGGCTAGCGGGGAGTTTTAGTAGAAGAGTCATTCTAGGCTATGTGATACGGAATGACTAGTATATGGACGTCGTGGGTCTCCCATGGGTCATGACTGATGGGACGATGATTTACACTATCCGGAGCATGTATGCACGAATTGATCTTGTGGCCACTGCATTGCATTACACATGCATATTTATTAATCATTCATTCATTTATTTGGATCCTGAATTGACTTGTTATACTTGGTTGGTTATTCTTGGACTGTGATATTACTTGTACTTGAATGTGAGCATATCTATCTTTCAGTTTCTTTCGTACACATATGTTAGCTAGCTGTTAATGGTCTATGATACCTGTCATTACATAATGTTTGTACTGATACTACTCTTGCTACACCCTTTTCGGATGTCGCGTTATTGCAGGAACTTCAACGAGGTTTGATTAGCCTTCAAAGGTCTCGTGGAGTTCATCTAGATTTTCTGTTTAACTTTCATTCTAAACAGAAGTTGTATTCAGGTTGTGGTTGTATCTTTTATTCCAGTTGTATTCTTAGAAGCTCTTGTACTATTTAGACCAGATCTCTTGGGTAGTTGTTGTATCTCGAACTTGATATTTATGATATGAATTAAACTTCTATTTATTTCGCTTTATTTACTTTATTGTGTTGAATTATTAATAAATGGAAGGATTCACGTACCGAGGTGGGAAAAGGTAGGTGCCCGCACGACTTAGTAATTTGGGTCATGATAAAATCCATACTAATGTCAGATGCATATTTAAATAGAAGACAAAAGCTCAATATCAGGCTTAGGTATGACCCAGACCACAGTCACATAATCTTAATAAGTTATTATTGTCGCTTTTAAATACATGGAATCAAACACAACCAGCTTCAATAGCTAACAATTTATCTTAATCATGCCAGACTTAATCTAAATGATAATTTAACTTCATATATTGAACACACAACACAAATCATAAGCTATATTAAACTGAGAGCCTCATAATATTCAAAGAAATTGGATATATTGACCATCCTTCATAGGATTTAGCTAATTCAAATATAGCATACCAATCAAAACACAACTAAGTATCTAAACACCTTAATCTATCCAGAAATCAATACAACTAAACATCTAATCACAGAAAGATATTGAAATAAAATCATGTCATCACATAATTAAAAGAACTAAGAGAAATTCGAACTTACTTCTTTCGCGTGTAGCCGTGAACGGAAAGACGGAGTGGAAATCCTTCTCCTAATCCTATAAAGCTCAGACCACACAAAAAGGAAAACTTAAGACTATAAAAACCTCAGAAAATGTGCTAAGATTTTAAGATTGCTCAAAATATGAGATTTTTGCTTAACTTTCGAAAACATTTCCACCGCCAAGACTTTTTTTTTGCACTGAGGGTTAGGGGTCCTTTTATAGGACACAAAATCCCCAAATTCTCAATCCCAATCCGATGTGGGAGATCGTTTTTCAAGGATTTTGAATTAAAACTAAAGAAAAAAATTCAACCAATAAAAAATCAAGCTTCATTCTCAAATGGGACAAAAACCATTAAATCTTTGCAGAAACGATGAGGAGAGAGAGGGGGCGAAGGGATTACCTCGCTGGTGACGTATATGTAGGGATGGATAAGAGAAATTAATGTTCTTATCCGAAGTGGGGAGGCTAGGGTCTGACGCGAAGCCGTTCTCGCCTAAAAGCCAATTCCAGCAAAGGGGTTGGGTATTTTTGGGATAGATTTTACAAATGTGGCTATGAGAAAATTTTAAAAATGGCTACGCGACTTCAAATGTGACCGAATTGACCAATTAAAATCAATTAAAGTTAAAAAGAGATCAATTTTTAAATAAAAACCACAAAATGTAAAAGTCTTTTAGAATTGAAAACAAATTGAGAAATAAGATCGAGATGTTATTTGATATTCTATTTAATTAATTTATTTCCTTAAATTCACGGAGTTAAATATTAATCAATAAATAGAAAATTAATTAAATAAATATCCTCATTAATTTATAAAATTAATAAATAAACTTTATGTATAATATGCAAATGATATACAATAATATATTCGATGATATTTTGTCAAAATGGCACAATGTCACCGGGATAATTTTTGTAAAATTATTTTTGTCTTGTAAATATGTATATGTCACTTTGTTCATGACTCAGGAACCTTGAATAGTTAAATAGAATTATTAGAGGGTAAAAGTTAGATATCAACAACATGACGGAGAGGATTTTAATGGAGATCAACGGATGTAGAATATGCATCTTTTTTGCTTATTACTTTCTCTGTCCTACTGTATATGACATTTTTGTTTTTTGAGATTCAAACTTCTTAATTTTGATCATACATTTGGATATAAAATCTAGTTTTTAAAATAAAATTTACATGTGTGAAATAACATAAAATTACTATAAATTACAATATAATATTTTAAAGTATTTAAAAGTCATATAAAAAATTTATATAGACTATATCAGTTTATTAAAAAAATAATGTAGTCATATTAATATGTTTACTTTATATCTTCTACTTTCTAAAGAGTCTTGTAGCCCAATTAAAGATTCTTATGCCAGTGGGAAACATAGAAAATTTCAAAGTACTTTTTTTAACTATTAGAATAAAAAATCAAAATGTTTGAGATGAGGCATGAATACCAACTAATTTTCGCTGAAATAATAATTCTGAAATAGGGCAGACGTTGTTTCATTAATACAATAATACTTCTAACTGAATTGTCTTTCCAGTTGCATTCTGTATTGTATACTCAAAATATATATGACTTAAAAGAATTATCAAAACTACTTCATTGGTAGTGTTAAGAATATATGTTAATATATTTGGTAAATATCGTAATCATGTATGGTTACTCAAGAAATTCTTATGGGCTCAAACAAGCTCTTCAGGCCTGATACAAGAGGTTTTCAGATTATGTTTTACAAGAGGTTTTCAGATTATGTTTCTACTATTGGGTTTTCGAACAGCAGGTCTGATCATTCTCTCTTCATATATCGTCAGGGGTAATGATATAGCTTATATCCTTCTGTATGTGGATGCCATTATATTAATTATTTCATCTAATGTTCTTCGCAAGTCTATCATGTCTATTCTTAGCTCAGAATTTGCTATGAAAGATCTAGGGCCATTGAGTTACTTCTTGGGGATAACAGTAACACATCTTGCAGGTGGTTTCTTTTTGTCCCACAATAAGTATGCAGAAGAGATCGCTGAACGAGCTGACATGTCCTCGTGTAAGCCGTCCTCCACTCCGGTTAATACTAAACCAAAGTTGAGTGCTACTTCTAGCACGCCATATGTTGATCCATCACATTACATCGGGGGGGGGTGTTAGAATATATGTAAATATATTTGGTAAATATCGTTCTTTTGTATTAGTTAGGAGTATCATTGGTTTCTGTAATTATATCCTAGAATCACTATTGTACCTCATGTATATAAGTTAATTAAGCTAATAAAAATAATCAAGAAATTATCCTCTTTCAGGTATATACTACATATTTTTGAAGTCCCAATCCCTAGGATTAGACATTAAATTGTATGAATGTCTCTTAAATAAATAGATCCTAAGATCAGTTGAAGTGTCTTCTGCATTGAAGCTTTGCATCCTAGAAGACTAACTGAACATGAGCTCCTTCTTCGTTAATTTCGTCGTTTCTTTTTCTCAATGTAATCGCTTGATTGACATAACCATAACTTTGTGTGTCTTGATCGGCATTTTGTCCACCTGCAACGCTTTTGAACTTTTGATCGAAAAAAATAATAAAGGTGGTTAGCTAGTACACACAATTTAGCCAAAGTATTTACTAAACAAGCTTTATATTTTAGGGTTCATGATGCATGTCTATACATGCACTTCTCCATTGTTATAAAGATTAGGTCTAGGTGGGGTTTACTGGATATAGTTGCAC
This sequence comes from Anisodus acutangulus, assembly GCA_029783415.1. Classification (NCBI taxonomy): domain Eukaryota; kingdom Viridiplantae; phylum Streptophyta; class Magnoliopsida; order Solanales; family Solanaceae; genus Anisodus; species Anisodus acutangulus. Next base: position 11,632,380 of record CM056489.1, read on the forward strand.
AAATATTTTTTCAATTGATTGATATTAGTAGCGATCCAGTATAATATAGAAGTCTCTGATCCTTTTGCAAGGACCCTTATGACTCAAATCTTAGGTAGATGGGTGCACTTATGTGCGTGTGAGAAACAAATATAAATTGAGCTATATAATTAAAAATAAATCATTTCTAGGACTTTTATTAATACTTTTTGGGAAAGAAACATTAACCCACTTTTGAGTATTCATATTGTGTAGAACAATCACTCACTTTTGACAGAAATGAGAAACATTATATACCTTGTCAGTAATCTCATGAGTATTAGCAGGAGAACCTTGGAAGTTCCGATTTGAATGGGTAATCGGTTTTAAACTTCTTCCTTCAATTAAAGCTTCTTCATTATTAGGGTTTTGCTTCTCAGTTTCGCCAACTTGAGAGAACTTCAAGATCTTATGTCTATGATAGGAGGAGCTGGTAGAATCACGAGCAATTCCTATATTGCAATATATTGAAAGAAAAATAATATAAATATTTTAAAGCATATTGTAATAGTTACTGATCTAAATTAACCAAAGGAAAACGAAGACAAAGCAAAGAGATGAATAACATTCATATTTCAGTGGACATATATATATAATATATATATATATATATATATATATATATATATATATATATATATATATATATATATATATATATTTTGTACTTGGTACAATAGAAGTCATTTCTATGGAACATGTTTTCCTAGATGTTTTTTTATAGAATATTTTTCTAGAAAATATTTTCTCATAATTAGTTGCTGAGTGATAGATATTTTTCTAAAAATATATATATTAAAAATTAATTACTATTCCCAAATCGGAGTGTTTTGATGTAACATTTTAGTACTAAACATTACTCCCTTTTCCACACTTTATGCGGTAATCTCGAAGATTTTGATCAATATTTTATAATATATTTTTTTAATTATATTGATATGGGAAAATTTATAATAATTTTATATTTTTTTGAATATTTAACTTCAAGAATTACTGAAATTGACTTTGAGAAACGAAAGATGCCACGTAAACTGAAATAGGGAGAGTACTATATTATACCGTCTAAGTGCTAATCGAAGCAATTGATATAAAGTTTAGAGACAAGATAGTTGACATAAAAATGACTTATGTTCATATCACGAGGGAAGTTGGTTTTCTTCTTTTGATAGAAAATGTTGCTTGAAAGTTGATATCCATTCATATCAATGACAACAAATAAAAATCATTTATTCATGAAAATAGTTTCCTAGAAAATAACTTGATCATACTAACCACACACATAAAGTAAGTATGTACATTACCTCTCTTTTCCTATTTGTGGTGATTTGTTGAAGGTTGACTTTGAACTGCTTTGAAGAATTCTGACAAATATTAACAAGATGATATTAAGTTATATTGAGAATTATTCTTCAAATTAATTAATAGATGTAGATATTCGCCATAGTGATGAGAAAAATCATAATGCTCACCGTTATTACTAAAAATGAGAGTGGTGATCTTTTCAAAGTAGAATGATTATAGACTTGTAGAGTTTCATATACAAAATATGTACGATGGTTGAAAAGCAGTGTATTTCTGAAATAAGTTCAGTAATGACATGATCTTTTTGCTATAATTGAAATATGGGAGATATAATATTACTAATATTTTTCATAAATCAACACATTTATAGAAAAAAAAAAAAAACTAATTTGGAGAATAAAAGAGATAAAATATGCCTCTCTGATCCTTGTTTGTTTGGAGTTTGTGTCTCAAATGGTTGGTATCTTAAGCTTGTCTTATTAGGAGACCTTCTTATCGGACCGCCATTGGAATTGCTAAACCAAAATGAAAAGAACAAAATATACTTAATTAATTGAATATATCTCAAATAAAAAATAGTTGGCATATAAATACTATATTTTGGAAATGAAAGGGTGAAGAGAATTAACCTTATCTTTTGTGAAAATTGATCATTGTTCAAGGAATTCAAAATTCCATAGCGGATCTCATCTTCTTTATTAGAAGAGCTTGCACTCTTAAAGCCACCACTATCAATTTCCCACTTATATTTTTCTTCCCTCTTCCTTGTTGGAGTCTCAAAAGAATGACCAGACATCAACTTAGGCTTCACGAAGTTACGTTTTAATTTCTCCAAAGTTAGAGTATTTGACATGTATTGTTGGATAATCAGACCATTGGTATGATGATTTTGTTTTTCCCCATCCTACTTGTTGAAACTCCAACTGTATGCTTTGACTTCATAATGTCACTTTCTTTCTCCATCAAAATTGGACTTTCAATCATAGGAGGGTCGAGGATTATGATATTATTTCTTATTGAATGAATATGTATATGTACAAAATATACGGTGAATATTCGGAGAATATTCGCTAATAAAAAGATCAATAGAATGGTTTTTGCTTTCATGGGAAAAGAGGATGTGATGCTGGCATGTATCATTCTGCACAGATAATTAATTTTTCTTTTTCAATTTATCATTAATAGGATTTAATCATAGTAATAAAGAATAAATCAAATTAAATCTTAGCCTTTAAAATTCACAAAGAGACATATCAATAATCTAAACCTGTATAGATGATCAAGTTTTAAAAAGCCACTCCCATGTTTTAGAGAAAATTCACAATTACCCACCGATATATATATATATATATATATATATGAATTAATCCCTTGATTATTCTTATTGAATGAATAGGTATATGTACAAGTTACAATCTCCAAATATGAAAAATCTTATTTCTACTAAACTTCTAATATTCTAGTTCTACTTGTACAAGGTTTCTACAATTATGATAATTATACAACGTAATTTAATACTTCTATTTATGGTACAAGACTAGTCAAAACCATGTATATCATAGGGATATACACGGTATTCTATCACGCCCCCGCAGTCATAGCGGGCGGTTGTCGTACGCTGAGATTGTCCCTAAAATATTCAAATAAAACCAAGGGAAGGCCCTTCGTAAAGATGTCATCAATTTGGTATCGCGAGGGCACATGTAAGACGCGTACTTGTCCACGAGCTACCTTTTCGCGAACAAAGTGAATATTCATCTCGATATGTTTAGTGCGTTGATGTTGGACAGGATTGCCAGAAAAATAAACTGCACTAACATTATCACAGTAGACCAATGTAGCTTTCTGAATAGAAAAGTGTAGTTCTAACAAAAGATTACACAGCCAGCATGATTCTGACACCACATTCGCCACGCCTCGATACTTGGCCTCTGCACTGGATCTTGATAATGTAGCTTGTCATTTTGCAGACCACGAGACCAAGTTATCCCCAAGAAACATACAATAATCAGAAGTCGAGCGTCTGGTCAACATCTGTATGAGACACAAGTGTAGAAACAGACGTAGGATACAAATGCAAGCAATAATCAAGTGTGCCCTGGATGTATCGTATAATGCGTTTGAGCGTATTCATATGCTCAATCCGTGGATCAAGCATAAACAAACACACATGTTGAACTGCATAAGTAATATCTGGCCTTGTGAAGGTAAGTTACTGAAGTGCCCCTGCAAGCCTGCGATAGTGGGTGAGATCCTCGAACTTAGTGCCAGATATAGCACTCAGCTTCGGGTTAGTATCAACCAGAGTAGAAGTTGATTTACACGATGACATACCAGCTCTTTCAATGATCTCATCGGCATACTTCCTTTGTGATAAAAATAGACAATCCTTCATAGGATTTAGGTAATTCAAATATAGCATACCAATCAAAACACTACTAAGTATCCAAACACCTTAATCTATCCAGAAATCAATACAACTAAACATCTAATCACAGAAAGATATTGAAATAAAATCATGTCATCACATAATTAAAAGAACTAATAGAAATTCGAACTTACTTCTTTCGAGTGTAGCCGTGAACGAAAAGACGGAGTGGAAAGCCTTCTCCTAATCCTGTAAAGCTCAGACCACACAAAAAGGAAAACTTAAGACTATAAAAACCTTAGAAAATGTTCTATGATTTTAGATTGCTCATAATATGAGACTTTTGCTTAACTTTCGAAAACATTTCTATCGTCAAGACTTTTTTTTTTGCACTGAGGGTTAGGGGTCCTTTTATAGGACACAAAAACCCTAAATTCTCAATCCCAATCCGATGTGGGAGATCGTTTTTCAAGGATTTTGAATTAAAACTAAAGAAAAAAATTCAACCAATAAAAAATCAAGCTTCGTTCTCAGATGGGACAAAAACCATTAAATCTTTGCAAAAACGATGAGGAGAGAGGGGGGAAGGGATTACCTCGCTGGTGACGTATATGTAGGGATGGATAAGAGAAATTAATGTTCTTATCCGAAGTGGGGAGGCAAGGGTCTGACGCGAAGGTGTTCTCGCCTAAAACTTTTTTTTAACTGTTAGAATAAAAAATCAAAATGTTTGAGATGAACCATGAATACCAACTAATATTCGCTGAAATAATAATTCTGAAATAAGGCAGGCGTTGTTTCATTAATACAATAATACTTCTAACTGAGTTGTCTTTCCAGTTGCATTCTGTATTGTATACTCAAAATATATATGAGTTAAAAGAATTATCAACACCACTTCATTGGTAGTGTTAAGAATATATGTTAATATATTTGGTAAATATCGTATTCATGCATAACCCGATAGAGGATCACATGTATGCTCTCAAGCGCATTGTGCGCTATATTCAGGGCACTCTCGATCATGACTTGCATCTACATCCGTGTTCGACAACCACTCTCATTTTCTACATAGATGCAGATTGGGGGTGGATGTCCGGATACCAGACCTGGAGTGTCTGGTTATTGTATTTTTCTTGGTGACAATTTGATATCTTTGTCCTCCAAATGACAATCTACCTTGTCTAGGTCAGTGCCGAAGCTGAATACCGGGGAGTTGCCAATGTGGTTTTTGAATCTTGTTGGCTAAGAAACCTTCTTCTAGAGCTCCATTGTCCTGAAGGCGACATTGGTTTATTGTAATAATGTTAGTGCGATTTATCTCTCAGGGAATCCGGTTCAACATCAACGCACTAAACTTATTGACCTGGATATTCACTTTGTTGGCGAAAATGTTACTCGTGGACAAGTACGTGTCTTACATGTCCCTTCACGCTATCAGATCGCCGATATTTTTACAAAAGGTCTTCCGTTGGTTCTACTTGAAGATTTTCGGGACAGTCTTAGCATACATCGACCTCCCGGTTCGACTGCGGGGGTGTGTTAAAATATATGTAAATATATTTGGTAAATATCGTTAGTGATCTTTTGTATTAGTTAGGTGTATCATTAGTTTCTGTAATCGTATCCTAGAATCACTATTGTACCTCATGTATATAAGCTAATGAAAATAATCAAGGAATTATCCTCTTTCAGGTATATACTACAACAGAAAACAGTTGTAGTTTATATTTTCCTACATATACTAAATCATTTTGCCATGTGTTTTTGTAAAATTTAAAAGCTAAGATTTAATTCGGTGTATTCTCTAATATTACAATTAAATCACTGTTAATAATAAAATTGAAAATATAGAAACAAAAAAAAAGCTAAAATATATGCTAGATGATAACCACTAGCGACACTGTATCCGTTAATTATTTTTTTTCATTTATAATGATCATGTAACTATATTTATTTAGAAAGTAATTATTTTCTCTTGCTTTTGAATTTGATTTATGTTGAATATCTATCTTTATATGTATTACTTACTAGAAAGATATTTATTGAACGTCTAAAATAACAAAACACAATGTAAAGTTATGTTGTGCCATATAGGCAAACTAGTTTTTGACGTCATCTTTCCATGCACCATAAATGCACATATATATGCCCGTTATGAAGTCCCAATCCCTAGGATTAGACCTTAAATTGTATGAATGTCTCTTAAATAAATAGATCCTAAGATCAGTTGAAGTAAGTGTCTTCTGCATTGAAGCTTTGCATCCTAGAAGACTCTAACTGAACATGAGCTCCTTCTTCGTTAATTTCGTCGTTTCTTTTCCTCCATGTACTCGCTTGCTTGACCTATCCATACCTTTGTGTGTCTTGATCGGCATTTTGCCCCCCTGCACCGCTTTTGACCTTTTGATCGAAAAAAATAATAAATGTGTTAGCTAGTACTCACAATTTAGCCAAAGTATTTACTAAACAAGCTTTATATTTTAGGGTTAATGATGCATATCTATACATGCACTTCTCCATTGTTATAAAGACTAGGTCTAGGTGGGGTTTACGGGATATAGTTGCACAAATATTTTTCAATTGATTAATGTTAGTAGCGATCCAAAGATAATATAGAAGTCTCTCAGTCGCTTTGCAAGGACCCTTCTGACTCAAATCTTATGTAGATGGGTGCACTTATGTGCGTGTGAGAAACAAATATAAATTGAGTTATTTAATTTTTAAAAATCATTTTAGGACTTTTATTAATACTTTTTGGGAAAGAAACATTAACCCACTTTTGAGTATTCATATTGTCTAGAACAATCACTCACTTTTGACAATGACATCATTCTAAGAAATGAGAAACATTATATACCTTGTCAGTAATCTCATGAGTATTAGCAGGAGAACCTTGGAAGTTCCGATTTGAATGGGTAATCGGTTTTAAACTTCTTCCTCCAATTAAAGCTTCTTCATTATTAGAGTTTTGCTCTTGAGAGAAATTCAAGATCTTATGTCTATGATAGGATGAGCTGGTAGAATCACGAGCAATTCCTATATTGCAATACATTGAAAGAAAAATAATATAAATATTTTAAAGCATATTGTAATAGTTACTGATCTAAATTAACCAAAGGAAAACGAAGACAAAGCAAAGAGATGAATAACGTTCATACTTCAGTGGACATATATATATTTTGTACTTGGTACAATAGAAGTCATTTCTATGGAACATGTTTTTCTAGAAGATGTTTTTTATGGAATATTTTTCTAGAAAATATTTTCTCATATTTAGTTGCTGAGTGATAGATATTTTTCTCGAAGATTTTGATCAACATTTTATAATGTATTTTTTTATTATATCGATATGGAAAAAATTATAATTTATAGTATTTTTATATTTTTTTGAATATTTAACTTCAAGAATTAGGGAAATTGAGTTTGGAGAAACGAAAGATGCCACATAAACTGAAATAGGGAGAGTACTATATTATACTGTCTAAGTGCTAATCGAAGCAATTGATATAAAGTTTAGAGACAAGATAGTTGAAATAAAAATGACTTATGTTCATATCACGAGGGAAGTTGGTTTTCTTCTTTTGATAGAAAATGTTGCTTGAAAGTTAATATCCATTTATATCAATGATAACAAATAAAAATTTATTTATTCATGAAAATAGTTTCCTAGAAAATAACTTGCTCATACTAACCACACACATAAAGTAAGTATGTACATTACCTGTCTTTCTTTTAATCTCCTCGAGCTGATTTTTCCATAGTGTACTAATATCACGGATAATGCTCTCTTTTCCGATTTGCGGTGATTTGTTGAAGGTTGACTCTGAACTGCTTTGAAAAACTCTGACAAATATTAACAAGATGATATTAAGTTATATTTAGGGCTCACCGTTACTACTAAAAATGAGAATGGTGATCTTTTCAAAGTAGAATGATTATAGACTTTTAGAATTTCATATACAAAATATGTACGATGGTTGAAAAGCAGTGTATTTCTAAAATAAGTTCAGTAATGACATGATCTTTTTGCTCTAATTGAAATATGGGAGATATAATATTACTAATATTTTCATAAATCAACACATTTATAAAAAAAGAAACTAATTTGGAGAATAAAAGAGATAAAACATGCCTCTCTGATCCTTGTTTGTTTGGAGTTCGTGTCTCAAATGGTTGGTATCTTAAGCTTGTCTTATTAGGAGACCTTCTTATCGGACCGCCATTGGAACTGCTAAACCAAAATGAAAAGAACAAAATATACTTAATTAGTTGAATATATCTCAAATAAAAAATAGTTGGCATATAAATACTATATTTTGGAAATGAAAGGGTGAAGAGAATTAACCTTATCTTTTGTGAAAATTGATCATTGTTCAAGGAATTCAAAATTCCATAGCGGATCTCATCTTCTTTATTAGAAGAGCTTGCACTCTTAAAGCCACCACTATCAATTTCCCACTTATATTTTTCTTCCCTCTTCCTTGTTGGAGTCTCAAAAGAATGACCAGACATCAACTTAGACTTCACGAAGTTACGTTTTAATTTCTCCAAAGTTAGAATATTTGACATGTATTGTTGGATAATGAGACCATTGGTATGATGATGATGATTTTCTTTGTCCCCCATCCTACTTGTTGAAACTCCAACTGTATGCTTTGACTTTATAATGTCACTTTCTTTCTCCATCAAAATTGGAGTTTCAATCATAGGAGGGTCGGGGATTATGACATTATTTCTAGGATTTTCTTGCTCCCTCCTAGTATGATCAATGGTGAATCTTGGCTTCATGATATCTCTTTTTAATTTCTCCAAACCTGAAATTCTTCGCATAAATGGATCATGGATCAAGTCATTGGCTTTAGAGTTTTCTTGCTCTTTCCTAATACTTATTGGAATTCCCAAAGGATGATCAATGGCGAACTTTGATTTCATGAGCTCCCTATCTAATTTTGGTATAGATTGTTGGAGGACCATGACATTGGATCTAGTGTTCTCTTGCTCTCTCCTACTTGAAATATGAATATCACCTTCTTTCTCCATAAGAATTGGTATCGAGATCAAGTCATTATTTTTAGAATTTTCTTGTCCTTTTTCATCATTAGTACTAATTTTGCTAGTTCCTCCTTTCTCTTGCAGCATTGAACCATGTTTTACTCCCATGGCATAAACATGATACAATGAATAGTCGTCGTCATCAAGGGTAATCTGATAAGTTGTTCTTGAAGAAGAATTCTTATCACCCTTTTCTGTTGATGAACTCCTAGGAATAATATTGGTGGCCACAATAAGATCATTAGGTAATTCTGAAATGTCACAATTTTGATGATTTGGAGCAACATTATCTATTGAAGTGTTCATGGGCTGCTCTTCAAGAATATCAAATAATGTATCTAAATTCATATCAACATCAAATTCATTGTCCAATGGCATATTAGAGAAAAGACCTTGAGTTTCATGACTATCAGTATGCACGTCACCCCTTGGAGCTTTATCCATGCTTACCAGTGGGTATTAATCCTGTATGAACAATTTTTTTTCCTTAATATCAACAAAAGGGAAGTAATCAAATTATTCTAAAACCATTAAAAGAATAAAAAAACACTCAAATGGTAAAACAAGAAAATGAAATCATTTATGCAGCAAGATATATAAACAATTTAATTAATCAAAAGATATTTAAAAAGTAAATCGTTTAACAAGACAATGAAAAAAAAAACGAAACATGATATTATTTCTAGTATCAAGGTGTGTGTTTTACTTAAAAACATATATAATTCTGATAAAATGAATTGACTTCGAAGTACATGACTATATATCTCTTAAAATAATTTATATGTTGAATTTGTACATTCTACCATCGTCTCAATACATTTACATACATATAGAATCTATAAAACTATCTATGAATAAAAGAGAAATAACATATAAAAGAGAAATAACTCACACTTTTAATCTGAGGGAGAAAGAGAAAGGGACCCTAGTTCTTCATATTCTCTACAAGACAAATATAAAATTTCCCTTGTGATGTTACTTATATAACAAGACATTAATTTTGTTGGATATGTTAAAAAATTTACATCAAATTCACTTACCATTTCAATTATTATAGATTTCTTATTTGGATGAAGTTTTAAATTTAATGTCTAAATAGGATGATTGAATTATTTGCAGATTTACTAAATTCAGACCACTAAAATAGGAAAATAACTAATAATCACTTAGTAGGACTTGACCGAATATGACCAAACTCCAACCATCACCACTTTGTATGTCAAAATTATATCGGATGACATTTTTTCTCCAATTGTCGAATAACTGATGATTTGTAAAATTTGAAGATTACATTAATATATTATTCAAAATTTTATATAGATGTAGATTGAAATATTGATCTATCATAAAAAAATTATGGACTCGAGAAAAATAGGTGTGTAAATGTGATTTTTTTTCATGTCATGTAAATGAGCAATGAGAATGCATCTGGTGTTATAAACAAGCATTTAAGAAACATTTCTATTAAGCTGTCATTAAGTCAAATTATAAAATTATCTATTGTCATATAAAAATAGATTCCACTATGTAGCAAATTTATCAAAAAATATAAATTACTGACATAGTCAAATTTTCGATAGCCGATTATGACTTGTCATTAAGTTGTCACACGGTAATTATATTTCACTACAAAAAAAGTATCTTGTTTAAATCTAAGAAAAGTCCAACTTTGCTCTTGAACTTTGTAATATTAATTATTCATATCCACTGTCAGAAGTTTGGAGTGACATTATCGTTACACACGCGCGCACACATATATACACACTAATTTCTCAACAAATGTATGTCGACTTATATAATACACGATAAAAGATAAATTCATCATGTACTCACATTAAACAACAATTAAATATTTTACCTCATTGTAATTTTGTAAATTTATGTTGAACATCAAGTGTACTAGTTTTTTTCTTTCTCATTAATTGTCCCTTTCTTCACTAAAGTGCATGCTTCCTTTGTAATTGAGCTATGCTATCTATGACTATAATAAAGTACATACTGAGCAGTGTCACACAAATTGAGTCTTGCACTATTTATCATATACAAGCCTAATATTCGAAACAATTTCATTTTCATGCTAATCCAACACAACAAGTTCTATTTTTAAAGCTATCAAACAAACGCTAATAATTCTAAGGTAAGATATGATAAATATAGACGATATACACACCGTGTATATCGTCGGTTTTGGTAGAATAATTTTGTATATATTTAGAATTGTAAGCTTACCATAATTGTATAATTATTGTACAAATAGAATAAAGTTTTGGGATTAGAATAGGAATATGATTCTCCTATTATGGAAAAATGTAAATTGTATATATATACTCTTTCATTAATGAAAATAATCAAGGGATTATTTCTTTCATGGTATCAGAAGTCTAGGTCTCAATATCCTCTCCCAAAATCCCGTCGTCCTTGCCTCGAAATCCGAGCTTCTCTTCTCGATTTTTGTGTCCGATGGTGTCCTCTCTCTTCCCAATTATTTCTTCCAAATCCCTATATCACGTCTTGCGTTGATATTATGACTAAGAACACGTTTCACCCTGCCCTTACTTTTTCTAACATCAAGAATCACATCCCTATCATTCTTGAAATAGAAAACGTCCAGTATGCGACGTGGGCCGAACTGTTCAAAGTTCATGCACGCTCGCATCAAGCCCTCCATCACATTATCCCCATGGCTCCTACAGATACGGAGGTGCCAAAACCCGAGGATGATCCTACGTTATGGACGACACTTGATGCTACCGTTCTTCAGTGGATTTACTCCACTATATCTACCGACCTGTTGCAGACGATTATTGAACCAGACGCTACGGAGATGGATGCTTGGAATAGGGTGTGTGACATATTTCAAGATAATCAAAATTATCGTGTTGTTACTCTTGAGCAGGAATTCTCCCATGTCACTATAGAAGATTTCTCCAACATTTCAACATACTGCAAATGGTTGAAATAATTGGCGGACCAACTCTGAAATATTGGTGCGCCCATTACCAACGATCGCCTTGTTCTTCAGATGGTTCCAGGCCTCTTAGAGGCCTGTAGTGGCGTCGGTATGCTTCTTCGTCAAACCAGTCCTCTTCCATAGTTTTATCAGGCCCGTTCCATGCTCACGCTCGAAGAAGTCGGCTTGGCTAAGAAAGCTGCCACTAGGCCCCTTCTGTCGTCATGGTGACCGTGTCCAATTTTTTTCCATCTATCTCCAACAATTCCGGCCAAAACCATAACAACGATGGTGGCAAAAAAGGTTAGAATCGCAAAAATAATGGCAAAAATCGTGGAGGAAACTGAGAAGGGAATAACGAGGGTGGCAATGGGCCTCATGGCAGTGGGCCGCAAGCCATCTGGCCACAGCCCTGGGGCCCGTGGCCGTGGAACTGGGCCAGTAGGCTTGGGCCACACAACCCCTATTTCTCGTCGTCAGCCTAACCTCCTTATTGGGCCGAATTTCAGTATCCAGCTTCCATGCCCAATTCTGCCCAGAATAAGTGGGTACCGGGAGCAGGTTCTGGGTTGGGGCATCATGCTAGTGTGCTTGGGCCTCGGCCTCCGCAAGCCCATCATGCAGTGGGCCCCACACCTACCGATATTGAAGCCGCGATGCACACACTTGGATTAAATTCCTCAGACCGGAATTGGTACATGGACACCGGAGCCACTACTCACATGACGTCTGCCCAAGGTACTCTCTCATCTTATTCTAATTTGAGCAACAATAGTGGTATAATTGTTGGTAATAGTAATTCAAACCAATTCATGGTTACGGTCATACAACTTTGTCTCCCCCCCCCATCCACCTCTTGTCTTGAAAAATACCCTCCATGCTCCTAAATTGATTAAAAATTTGGTGTATGTCCATAAATTCATCACTGATAATTCAGTTTCTATTGTTTTTTTTTATCCTTTTGGGTATTCTGTGTAGGATTTCAAAACAAGGATTCCTTTCATGAGATGTGATAGTAGGGGTGATCTTCATCCTATCACACCCACATCCGGTCTTTCGAGTCAATCCTTGCCATCCATTTTTGCAGCTCTTACTCCTTCCTTGTGGCATGCACATCTAGGTCATCCGGGGTCGTCAATTTTGTCTTCCTTAGATAAAAACAATTTTATTTTCTGTAAGGGTACGCATAGTACTCCGATTTATCAATCTTGTTCTTTAGGAAAAATAGTTAGATTGCTGTTTCTAGACTCTAATTCTCGTACTTTAATGCAATTTGATATTATTCATAGTGATTTATGGACATATCCCATTATCAGTTCTTTGGGCCATCGTTATTAAGTTCTTTTTTGGATGATTATTCTAATTTTTTATGGACTTTTCCGTTAGCGAAAAATCTCACATTTTTTCCACTTTTTTAAAATTTAGAGCTTTCATCCGTACCTAATTCGAACGGGATATTAAGAATATTCAATGTGATAATGGAAAAGAATATGATAATGGGTTATTTCGGGATTTTTGTGGTAATAATGGTATATTTTCGTTTCTCTTGTCCTCATACATTCTCACAAAATGGGAAAGCCGAACGCAAAATTCGAACCATTAATAATATTGTCCGGACTTTATTGATCCATTCTTCCGCACCTTCTTCCTTTTGGCATCATGCTCTACAAATGACTACTTATCTCCTAAACATTCTTCCTACCAAAGGTTTGGCATATTCTTCCCCCCTTCAAATATTATATAATAAGACTACTTCGTATTCACATTTTAGGGTCTTTGGGTGCTTATGTTATCCACTATTTCCGTCCACCACAATTAACAAACTTGAAGCCTAGTCTACCCCTTGTGTATTTTTGGGTTATTCGTCTAATCATCGTGGTTACAAATGTTTTTATTTATCGTCTAATAAAATCACCATTAGTCGCCATGTAATTTTTGATGAATCCCAATTTTCGTTTGCTAAAGTGAGTAGTATAAGACGATGTCTCCCCATATATTATCCACCATTTATCGGACATATGCCGCACCCCAAATCCGCCAGCGGGCCCAATGCCCTCTGGTTCTCCTGTACCGTCACATACCACTAACGTGGGTCCAACAATTGGGCCGCGTCTCCAGCCCAGTTTTTGTTTCTGCTTCTGAGTCGTCTACTGTGCCCAATTCCCGTGTTAGGCCAGCAGGACCACTGCCTGCTGCCTAGACAAGTGCCTGCTGGCCAGTCCGTCACTTGTCTTGATATTTCCCAAAATTCACCTAATTCTCCCCCGAGTCATAGACCGGTCACTCATACTCAACGGGGTATTTTTAAACCAAAAAGACATTTTAATTTAAATTCTAATATTCTTAAATCCTCTCTACCCCGTAACCCCGTGTCCGCCTTAAATGACTCGAATTGGAAATTGGCTATGACCGATGAATATGATGCTCTTATTGCGAATAAGACGTGGGAGTTGGTACCCCATCCTTCTGGTGTTAATATTATTCGGTCTATGTGGAATTTTACTCATAAGGATAATTTTGACGATTCTTTTGTGAGGCATAAGGCTCGTCTTGTAGGTGATGATAAGACTCAACAGGTTGGCGTGGATTGTGGTGAGACATTTAGTCCGGTGGTCAAACCGGCTACCATTTGCATTGTTCTCAGTCTTGCTCTTTCGAAGGCTTGGCCGATTCATCAGTTAGATGTGAAGAATTCTTTTCTATATGGTGATCTTAAGGAAACCGTTTACATGCATCAGCCCTTGGATTTCCATGACCCCAAATATCCTAATTATGTATATTTATTGAAGAAGTCCTTGTATGGGCTTAAGCAGTCCCCATGGACTTGGTATAAGAGATTTGCAGATTATGTGTCGTCTATTGGGTTCACGCACAACAGGTCTGATAATTCATTGTTCATATATCATTGTGGTTCTTCCGTGGCTTATATTCTATTAGATGTGAATATTATCTTGACTGCCTCTACTGATGCATTGAGCAAGTCTATCACGACCATGCTCAGTTCTGAGTTTGCTATGAAAGACTTGGGGCCCTTGAGTTATTTTTTGGGGATTGCTGTCACTCGTCATGCAGATGTGTTTTTCTTATCACAGCGTAAGTATGCAGCTAAGATCATTGAGCGAGCTGGAATGTCCTCAGGAAAGTCTACTTCCACTCCAGTTGATACTAACCTCAAGTTGGGTGCTGCGGCTGGCTCACCTTACGAGGATCCGACCCACTATCGCAATCTTGCAGGGGCTTTTCAGTATCTGACTTTCACGAGACTAGATATTATGTATGTCGTCCAGCAGGTGTGCTTATTTATGCATGATCCCATGGATGAACACATGAATGCGCTCAAACGCATTATTCGATACATCCAGGGGACACTTGACTATGACTTACATTTATATCCATCTTCGACATCTGCACTTGTGTCATATACATATGCTGATTGGGGTGGTTGTCCGGATACCAGACGGTCCACGTCTGGGTATTGCATGTTTCTTGGTAATAACTTGGTCTCATGGTCTGTGAAGCATCAATCTATATTGTCACGCTCTAGTGCAGAGGCCGAGTATCGAGGGGTGGCCAATGTAGTTTCTGAATCATGTTGGTTACGTAATATTCTTTTAGAGATTCATTGTCCTATTCAGAAGGCTACCTTGGTTTATTGTGATAATGTTAGTGGCATCTACCTTTCTGGTAATCCCGTTCAACACCAGCGCACTAAACACATCGAGATGGACATTCACTTTGTTCGTGAAAAGGTAGCTCGTGGACAAGTACGTGTCTGTCATGTTCCTTCCATGTATCAAATTGTAGACATATTTACCAAAGGTCTTCCGTCAGTACTCTTTGAAGATTTTAGGGACAGTCTCAGCGTACGGAGACCACCCGCTATGACTGCGGGGGTGTGATAAATATAGACGATATACACACCGTGTATATCGTCGGTTCTGGTAGAATACTTTTGTATATATTTAGAATTGTAAACTTATCATAATTGTATAATTATTGTACAAGCAGAATAAGGTTTTGAGATTAGAATAGGAATATGATTCTCCTATTATGGAAAATTGTAAATTGTATATATACTCTTTCATTAATGAAAATAATGAAAGGATTATTTCTTTCAAGATAAATCAATATTATGGATGAATAATTAATGAAAGAATAAAAGAGTAAATATATCCATTCCATTATCAAATTAGCACTTCTAGGGAATCCACTTATATAAACAGTATTAAAACAAAAGAAATACCAAGACCCAAAGAAGTAACTTAATCATCAATTAAATCATAAAGATACACATAAATTAAAGAATACAAAAAAAAAAACTCATAAAACCTAGAACCAAACAATTTAAGATTGGATAAAAAGAGTGAAGAATGCACAATTCTTCATTATAAAACTCAACGACAAAGAATTACTTACCTAAAGTTTATTTGACGTTTTGAGGTTAACAGTGAATTATAACTATTGTGTTGTGTGATATTTGTAGTCTCTTGATATTTTTGTTGAGGAAAAGTCACAAAAAGGAGGGAGAAAGAGAGAGTAAAACACATATGAAATTGCCATGTTGGGTGTTCGTTCCTTACTAACAATTGACAACCTCACTAGCTGCTATGACATACATTTGCAGATACATGCAACTTGCTAAAGCCTAATGCTAACAAAGATGTCCGTACATGTTCTAACAAAGATGTCCGTACATGTTCATTAGGCATTGGGTTTCATAAAAAATCGTGACTTTTAAGGAAAAGTATAAAGCTTTGCAAATTAGCCATTGTTTGTTGGCTTCAATTGGAATAACTTTGATATAGTAACAAAAACATATATACTTTGGAAGCAATATAAATTTAGAGGAATGGAGAAAGATTGTGCGGAAATCACATTTGTTTTTCTCATAATTTTCACCCTACTTAAGAATTTAAGGCTTTGAATAAACTCTTTTTACATATAATTAGTTTAAAATTTATTGACAAGGGTACATTGGATAGAACGATATGTTATTACGATAGTAATTTAAAAAATACGTAAAAATAAAAGAAATATCAAGAAGTTCAAAGATCAAATTTTGGCTATATATACCAATGAATACTCTTCTAGCATTTTCCAATATCATTTTACTATATAATTAATTATCAAAATCAATGAATTAGAGAATAACACAATGATTCCACGCTATCACAAGTAACAAAAATCTTCTTTAATTTCTTAAGAAAGATCATTAATTATCAATTTTAATACATTATATAAACAATGCAAAGATTCCACAACGACATTGCAAGTAGCACAAATTTTCTTTAACTAACTAAGTATGTATTTATTGATTAGAAAATAGAATACTGACCTGGGAAGATTTTTCTTGTTACGACATGCACTAACAAAGTTTTGCTCTCGACGGACTGATCAATAAACGACCGTATAATAATAATATTAGAATTTTTGATAATATTAGGATTCGAAGAATGCAAACTTAAAGGAAAAATGAGAAATGCATGTTGTGCAGATGAAGAATTTGATGAGATGAGGCTTTCATTCAAGCCAATGATCGAAATCAAATTTTTAAAAAGTCAGTTACTAACTTTCAAACGACACAACTTTTTAAGAAAAGACAACAACAAAATATAATATTTTAAGTTATTTAAAAAGGTATTTAAGCAATTTAACTTTTTAGTTTGGAATTCCCATTTTTAATATATATAATATGGATAGAGATAAATATATACATTATTTTAGTATTATGTAGAATAATTTTGCTATTAACTGATACGAGATATCTTAAGTAATTGATGTGCCGTAAAAGGAACTTCTTAGTTTAAAAATAGAAAACAATCATTTTATAAACATAAACAGTCAGTAATAAAAATAACTTTAAGGAGAATAAAAAGTGTAAGATGTAATAATTTCCCCTAGGGATTCCTTTCATTATTCACAATATATATAGTTGTACAAAGGTTGATTCCTAATATGTTACGAATCCTAACTTACCTTAAATGGTTGATTTCTAATATAATTAGAATCCTAAGTTACCTTAAATATACATCTATCATAATTACAAAAATATACTGTGAATATTCGCTAATACTTCCCCTCAGACGGAGCGGGAGGAGGCCGAATGCTAAGGCTGGATCGGAAGTCGGTGAAGAGTTGTCGCGGTAGTCCCTATGTGAAAATGTGTGCATACTGATAAGAGGAAGGCAAGTGTAAAATTTTGACCTGACCACGGGCAACCTTCTCTCGCACAAAGTGGATATCCATCTCAATATGCTTAGTCTGCTGATGTTGGATCGGATTATGAGACATATAGATAGCAGATATGTTGTCACAATAGACTATAGACGCCTTGCGTAATGGACACTGGAGCTCCAAAAGAAGATTTCGGAGCCAACAGATCTCAGCAACGACATTAGCAACTCCGCGATATTCTGCTTCAGCACTCGAACGGGATAGTGTGGCCTGCCGCTTGGCGGACCATGAGATAAGATTATCCCCAAGAAATACACAGTACCCTGAGGTGGAGCGACGTGTGTCGGGGCATCCTGCCCAATCTGCATCCGTGTAGGCTAGCAACTTGGTTGGGGCAGAGGGGTATAGATGTAATCCAAAGTCTAGTGTACCCTTAACGTATCTGATAATACGTTTGAGGGCGGCAAAATGAGACTCTCGGGGGTCGTTCATAAACAGACAAAATTGCTGAACGACATATGCAATATTAGGCCTAGTGAATGTAAGATACTGAAGAGCACCTGCAAGACTCCGATATAGAGAGGGATCAGAAACTGGCGCACCGTTAGTGGCACTAAGCTTGGATTTTGAGTCTACCGAAGTAGGCATAATTTTACAATTTTCCATCTTGGCCCTGTACAATATCTCTTCTGCATACTTACGCTGACAAAGGAACATAGTGGTTGCAGATCTAGTCACCGATATACCCAAAAAGTAACTCAGCTTGTCCAAGTCAGTCATAGCAAATTCAGTTTTGAGTAGAGCAATGATTTCATTCTTCAAACCGTCAGACGATGCAGTAAGAACGATGTCATCGACATATATAGCAAATATGCAGTGCTGCTACCTCGGTGAAAAGTGAAGAGAGAGTTATTACACCTGCTACATAGAAAACCAATCTGCAGAAGATACCTGGCAAAACGATCATACCAAGCGCGGGGTGCCTGTTTCAATCCATACAATAATTTTCTGAGATGACATACAAACTGCGGAATTGTCGGATGAACAAAGCCAGGGGGGCTGATGCATGTATACAATTTCTTTCAAATCCCCATGAAGAAATACATTCTTGACATCTAGCTGATGAATCAGCCAATGCATGCCCATAGCAATACCGAGAACAGTCCGAATAGTGGCCGATTTAACAACCGGACTGAATGTCTCACCACAATCAATACCCTCATGCTGATTAGTGCCATTTGCAACTAGTCTTGCCTTATACCTCTCTAAGTCACCACTGTCTCTGAACTTGTGACGAAATAGCCACATACACCGGATAACATTCACACCAGCTGGTCTAGGTACCAAATCCTAAGTGTTTTAATTAGTTAAAGCGTTAAACTCATTGTACATGGCCACATTCCAATTAGGGTCCAGTTTAGCCAGTTTTGGATTCTTTGGAATGGGTGATAAGGTTTGTGTGGAGAGATTGAAGTAAACCTTGGGTTTGAAGATCCCGTGTTGTGCACGAGTCTCCATGCGGTGAGGGGGAAGCAGTGGGAGGTCGAGACTGGGAAGCTGAATATCCACTGGGTCTGGACTGGGAGGCAGCAAAGATGCGGGACTGGTAGGCTGTGGGTTGGTGGTGTCCAAATTGGGAGGTACACGAGACACTGCTGGGGGTGCAGGAGATACTGCCCGGGGTGCAGTAGACCGAGAGCAGGGAACTGGAGGCAGCAGTGGTAAGGACGGGGCAGTGTCCACTGCCGGAACAAATGGCAGCGGTATTGTCCTTTGCCGGAGACACAATGACTGGAGTAGAAGAGACATAGGAGACTCATCGAGAAATCTGTAATCCGTGGTTTGGAATTTTCGAAGGTTTGAAAAAGGAAAGGTTGTCTTGTCAAAGGTGACGTGACGGGAGATGATGATTTTGCGAGTGGCAATGTCATAGCACAAGTAGCCCCGATGATTAGGAGATAGACCAAGGAAGACACATGGCAGAGTGCGAGGGGCAAGTTTGTGAGGTGCAGTGGAGGCTATGTTGGGGTAGCATAAGCATCCAAAAATACGTAGGTGATCATATGATGGTAGCCTACGGTATAAGATTTCGGTAGGGGTCTTATTTTGGAGTGTGCTAGTTGGTAAAATATTAAGAAGGGATTCTACCATTTTGACAGCATAGATCCAAAAAGGCGGTGATAGACAGGCATGAAACAGAAGGGTGCGAACCATGTTATTGATGGTACGTGTAATTCATTCAGCCTTTTCATTTTGGGAGGAAGTATAGGGACAAGAAAAATGGAAAAACATGCCTTGTTTAGAACAAAAATTGTGAAATGCCGAGTTATTAAATTCACGTCCATTACCACATTGGAATGATTTGATAGATTTTTCAAATTGTGTTTTAATAAATTTTTGAAACTCGAAGAATTTTTCAAAAACTTCAGATTTGAATTTTAGTTGGTAAATCCAGAAAAAATGTGAAAAATCATCCAAGAATACTAGATTGAATTTGTGACCCAAAGAGCTAACAATCGGAGATGTCCACAAATCAGCATGAACAATATCAAAAGGAGAAAAAGTAACAATGGTTGATGACATAAATGAAAGACGCGTATGCTTGCCTAGTGGGCAAGAAAGACAGTGTTGGGCAATTTTCCCATTATTACATTGAATACGCTTAGAAGTCCTAAGAAAAGTAAAAACTGGGTCTCCGGGGTGTCCGAGTCTGTTGTGCCAAGTTGAGGGAGAGATCGCCGCAAGGGATAGAGGTGTTTGCGGTCTGACAGCAGAAGATTGAGTAAATGGGTAAAGGTCTCCATCACTATTGCAGCGTGTAAGAATTTTCCCCGTATTGAGTTCCTTCACAAAAAAACCAAAAGGGTCAAATTCGACAGACACGGAATTATTTCTAGTGAATTTTCTAACGGAGATTAAATTTTTAATGATTTTAGGGGTGTATAGGACGTGGTTTAGGGAGAAAGGCGGGTGTGGATGTTTGGTGTGTGTGTTACTGTACCCTTCAATTGGAATGCGATGACCATTGCCGACAGTAATAAATTAAGGACACTTTAACCGAAGTAGTTAAGATAAGTTACCAGACGACCGGGTGAGGTGAGATGTGGCTCTGGTGTCCATGTACCAATTTTCGTCGGGCTGTTGAAGGTTCACGCTGTTGCAGGCCTGGCCCAAATTAGCGGGGGCAGTGCTGGGTATTCTTCTTCTTCTTTGAGTTCTTCTTTCTTCTTTGGATCGCAACCAGTGGGCTCTTCTTCTTTGGTGGGACTACCTGGTGGCTAGGCGAGGCCCAAGAGGCGATCGACCAAGGTTCTTTGGGCCAGGCCCATCCAGTTGGGTATGGGCTTGCAGGCGTGGCCCAGTTCTGCTGATTGGGCCATACAGGCTGCTATCCAGCCCACTGGAAATATGCAGAATTTGGGCCTGGCTACTGTCCAGCCCACTGGTTACGTTGGCCCTTGCCGCGGCCCTTGCGTTTGTTTCCGCGACCTCTACTGACACGGCCTCTGCCGTGGGACTGCTGCTGTTGGTGGTCATGCGGTGGTGGGGGGTGGTGTTGGTTGCCGGTGGTGCCATCCCATCAACGGCTAACACCTTTTGATTATGTTCCTCTTGTTTAGCACGTCGGGTTTCTTCCAACAATAGTTGTGACCGTGCCTTGGTGAAACTTGGTAGTGGGTCTGTCTGTTTAATCATTGTTGCAAGAGTATCGTATTCACCTTTCGGTAAACATGCAACCAATTGGAGTACCATCTTGGTTTCAGAAACAGAATTTCCGACGTTGGATAGTTGGTCGGCTATGAGTTTCAGTTGTTTACAATATTCGGACATGTTGTTAACATTCTCGAGATGCGTATTGTTGAATTGCTCCTCCAAATACATTGCCCCAGTATTTTTATTGTCCTGAAAAATTTTCTCCAACCGCACCCAAAGGGCACGTGCCGTAGCACCTGTTTTCATGATGGTACAAAATAAGTCTTTGGAGATGGTGTCGTATATCCACTGTTCGACGATGGCGTCAAGGCGACGCCATGTCGATTCGACAATGTCGGTGGGATGAGGAACAAAGTCATCAATATGGTCGAGCACGTTGTACGCACATGCATGAATATAGAACAGTTCTGTCCACATGGAATATTGACAGTCTTCTTGATCAAGAATTATATGGATAGAGTTCTTGATGTTTGTAACGTGAAAAGAAGACGATGAACGTTGAGAGGAGTTGTCAAAAGTGCCAGTGGAGGAACCAGAATTTGTGGGGGAAGACATAGTGGCTGCCTTGTTGAATTTATGTTTGGCCGAGAAAGAATTTTTTCTGTTTTGGCCGAGACAGATTTTTTATTTTTGGCCGAGAAAGAGAGAGAACGGAGAAGAGTAGGGTTTAGGTTTTAGTATCTTGATACCATGTAAGACATAATAATTTCCCTTAGGGATTCCTTTCATTATTCACAATATATATAGTTGTACAAAAGTTGATTCCTAATATGGTACGAATCATTACTTACCTTAAATGGTTGATTTCTAATACAATTAGAATCCTAAGTTACCTTAAATATAAATCTATCATAATTACAAAATATACGGTGAATATTCGGAGAATATTCACTAATAAAAAGATCAATAGAATGGTTTTTGCTTTCATGGGAAAAGAGGATGTGATGCTGGCATGTATCATTCTGCACAGATAATTAATTTTTCTTTTTCAATTTATCATTAATAGGATTTAATCATAGTAATAAAGAATAAATCAAATTAAATCTTAGCCTTTAAAATTCACAAAGAGACATATCAATAATCTAAACCTGTATAGATGATCAAGTTTTAATAAGCCACTCCCATGTTTTAGAGAAAATTCACAATTACCCACCGATATATATATTTATATATATATATATATATATATATGAATTAATCCCTTGATTATTCTTATTGAATGAATAGTATATGTACAAGTTACAATCTCCAAATATGAAAAATCTTATTTCTACTAAACTTCTAATATTCTAGTTCTATTTGTACAAGGTTTCTACAATTATGATAATTATACAACATAATTTAATACTTCTATTTATGGTACAAGACTAGTCAAAACCATGTATATCATAGGGATATACACGGTATTCTATCACGCTCCCCCAGTCATAGCGGATGGTTGTCGTACGCTGAGACTGTCCCTAAAATCTTCAAATAAAACCAAGGGAAGACCCTTCGTAAAGATGTCATCAATTTGGTATCGCGAGGGCACATGTAAGACGCGTACTTGTCCACAAGCTACCTTTTCGCGAACAAAGTGAATATTCATCTCGATAAGTTTAGTGCGTTGATGTTGGACAGGATTGCCAGAAAAATAAACTGCACTAATATTATCACAGTAGACCAATGTAGCTTTCTGAATAGAAAAGTGTAGTTCTAACAAAAGATTACACAGCCAACATGATTCTGACACCACATTCGCCACGCCTCGATACTTGGCCTCTGCACTGGATCTTGATAATGTAGCTTGTCATTTTGCAGACCACGAGACCAAGTTATCCCCAAGAAACATACAATAATCAGAAGTCGAGCGTCTGGTCAACATCTGTATAAGACACAAGTGTAGAAACAGACGTAGGATACAAATGCAAGCAATAATCAAGTGTGCCCTGGATGTATCGTATAATGCGTTTGAGCGCATTCATATGCTCAATCCGTGGATCAAGCATAAACAAACACATCTGTTGAACTGCATAAGTAATATCTGGCCTTGTGAATGTAAGTTACTGAAGTGCCCCTGCAAGCCTGCGATAGTGGGTGAGATCCTCGAACTTAGTGCCAGATATAGCACTCATCTTCGGGTTAGTATCAACCAGAGTAGAAGTTGATTTACACGATGACATACCAGCTCTTTCAATGATCTCATCGGCATACTTCCTTTGTGATAAAAATAGACAATCCTTCATAGGATTTAGGTAATTCAAATATAGCATACCAATCAAAACACTACTAAGTATCCAAACACCTTAATCTATCCAGAAATCAATACAACTAAACATCTAATCACAGAAAGATATTGAAATAAAATCATGTCATCACATAATTAAAAGAACTAATAGAAATTCGAACTTACTTCTTTCGAGTGTAGCCGTGAATGAAAAGACGGAGTGGAAAGCCTTCTCCTAATCCTGTAAAACTCAGACCACACAAAAAGGAAAACTTAAGACTATAAAAACCTTAGAAAATGTTCTATGATTTTAGATTGCTCAAAATATGAGACTTTTGCTTAACTTTCGAAAACATTTCCATCGTCAAGACTTTTTTTTTTTGCACTGAGGGTTAGGGGTCCTTTTATAGGACACAAAAACCCCAAATTCTCAATCCCAATCTGATGTGGGAGATCGTTTTTCAAGGATTTTGAATTAAAACTAAAGAAAAAAATTTAACCAATAAAAAATCAAGCTTCGTTCTCAGATGGGACAAAAACCATTAAATCTTTGCAGAAACGATGAGGAGAGAGGGGGGAAGGGATTACCTCGCTGGTGACGTATATGTAGGGATGGATAAGAGAAATTAATGTTCTTATCCGAAGTGGGGAGGCAAGGGTCTGACGTGAAGGTGTTCTCGCCTAAAACTTTTTTTTAACTGTTAGAATAAAAAATCAAAATGTTTGAGATGAGCCATGAATACCAACTAATTTTCGCTGAAATAATAATTCTGAAATAAGGCAGGCGTTGTTTCATTAATACAATAATACTCCTAACTGAGTTGTCTTTCCAGTTGCATTCTGTATTGTATACTCAAAATATATATGACTTAAAAGAATTATCAACACTACTTCATTGGTAGTGTTAAGAATATATGTTAATATATTTGGTAAATATCGTATTCATGCATAACCCGATGGAGGATCACATGTATGCTCTCAAGCGCATTGTGCGCTATATTCAGGGCACTCTCGATCATGACTTGCATCTACATCCGTGTTCGACAACCACTCTCATTTTCTACATAGATGCAGATTGGGGGTGGATGTCCGGATACCAGACCTGGAGTGTCTGGTTATTGTATTTTTCTTGGTGACAATTTGATATCTTTGTCCTCCAAATGGCAATCTACCTTGTCTAGGTCAGTGCCGAAGCTGAATACCGGGGAGTTGCCAATGTGGTTTTTGAATCTTGTTGGCTAAGAAACCTTCTTCTAGAGCTCCATTGTCCTGAAGGCGACATTGGTTTATTATAATAATGTTAGTGCGATTTATCTCTCAGGGAATCCGGTTCAACATCAACGCACTAAACATATTGACCTGGATATTCACTTTGTTGGCGAAAATGTTACTCGTGGACAAGTACGTGTCTTACATGTCCCTTCACGCTATCAGATCGCCGATATTTTTACAAAAGGTCTTCCGTTGGTTCTACTTGAAGATTTTCGGGACAGTCTTAGCATACATCGACCTCCCGGTTCGACTGCGGGGGTGTGTTAAAATATATGTAAATATATTTGGTAAATATCGTTAGTGATCTTTTGTATTAGTTAGGTGTATCATTAGTTTCTGTAATCGTATCCTAGAATCACTATTGTACCTCATGTATATAAGCTAATGAAAATAATCAAGGAATTATCCTCTTTCAGGTATATACTACAACAGAAAACAGTTGTAGTTTATATTTTCCTACATATACTAAATCATTTTGCCATGTGTTTTTGTAAAATTTAAAAGCTAAGATTTAATTCGGTGTATTCTCTAATATTACAATTAAATCACTGTTAATAATAAAATTGAAAATATAGAAACAAAAAAAAAGCTAAAATATATGCTAGATGATAACCACTAGCGACACTGTATCCGTTAATTATTTTTTTTCATTTATAATGATCATGTAACTATATTTATTTAGAAAGTAATTATTTTCTCTTGCTTTTGAATTTGATTTATGTTGAATATCTATCTTTATATGTATTACTTACTAGAAAGATATTTATTGAACGTCTAAAATAACAAAACACAATGTAAAGTTATGTTGTGCCATATAGGCAAACTAGTTTTTGACGTCATCTTTCCATGCACCATAAATGCACATATATATGCCCGTTATGAAGTCCCAATCCCTAGGATTAGACCTTAAATTGTATGAATGTCTCTTAAATAAATAGATCCTAAGATCAGTTGAAGTAAGTGTCTTCTGCATTGAAGCTTTGCATCCTAGAAGACTCTAACTGAACATGAGCTCCTTCTTCGTTAATTTCGTCATTTCTTTTTCTCAATGTAATCGCTTGATTGACATAACCATAACTTTGTGTGTCTTGATCGGCATTTTGTCCACCTGCAACGCTTTTGAACTTTTGATCGAAAAAAATAATAAATGTGTTAGCTAGTACTCACAATTTAGCCAAAGTATTTACTAAACAAGCTTTATATTTTAGGGTTAATGATGCATATCTATACATGCACTTCTCCATTGTTATAAAGACTAGGTCTAGGTGGGGTTTACGGGATATAGTTGCACAAATATTTTTTCAATTGATTAATGTTAGTAGCGATCCAGTATAATATAGAAGTCTCTGGTCGTTTTGCAAGGACCCTTCTGACTCAAATCTTATGTAGATGGGTGCACTTATGTGCGTGTGAGAAACAAATATAAATTGAGTTATTTAATTTTTAAAAATCATTTTAGGACTTTTATTAATACTTTTTGGGAAAGAAACATTAACCCACTTTTGAGTATTCATATTGTCTAGAACAATCACTCACTTTTGACAATGACATCATTCTAAGAAATGAGAAACATTATATACCTTGTCAGTAATCTCATGAGTATTAGCAGGAGAACCTTGGAAGTTCCGATTTGAATGGGTAATCGGTTTTAAACTTCTTCCTCCAATTAAAGCTTCTTCATTATTAGAGTTTTGCTCTTGAGAGAAATTCAAGATCTTATGTCTATGATAGGATGAGCTGGTAGAATCACGAGCAATTCCTATATTGCAATACATTGAAAGAAAAATAATATAAATATTTTAAAGCATATTGTAATAGTTACTGATCTAAATTAACCAAAGGAAAACGAAGACAAAGCAAAGAGATGAATAACGTTCATACTTCAGTGGACATATATATATTTTGTACTTGGTACAATAGAAGTCATTTCTATGGAACATGTTTTTCTAGAAGATGTTTTTTATGGAATATTTTTCTAGAAAATATTTTCTCATATTTAGTTGCTGAGTGATAGATATTTTTCTCGAAGATTTTGATCAACATTTTATAATGTATTTTTTTATTATATCGATATGGAAAAAATTATAATTTATAGTATTTTTATATTTTTTTGAATATTTAACTTCAAGAATTAGGGAAATTGAGTTTGGAGAAACGAAAGATGCCACATAAACTGAAATAGGGAGAGTACTATATTATACTGTCTAAGTGCTAATCGAAGCAATTGATATAAAGTTTAGAGACAAGATAGTTGAAATAAAAATGACTTATGTTCATATCACGAGGGAAGTTGGTTTTCTTCTTTTGATAGAAAATGTTGCTTGAAAGTTGATATCCATTTATATCAATGATAACAAATAAAAAATTATTTATTCATGAAAATAGTTTCCTAGAAAATAACTTGCTCATACTAACCACACACATAAAGTAAGTATGTACATTACCTGTCTTTCTTTTAATCTCCTCGAGCTGATTTTTCCATAGTGTACTAATATCACGGATAATGCTCTCTTTTCCGATTTGCGGTGATTTGTTGAAGGTTGACTCTGAACTGCTTTGAAAAACTCTGACAAATATTAACAAGATGATATTAAGTTATATTTAGGGCTCACCGTTACTACTAAAAATGAGAATGGTGATCTTTTCAAAGTAGAATGATTATAGACTTTTAGAATTTCATATACAAAATATGTACGATGGTTGAAAAGCAGTGTATTTCTAAAATAAGTTCAGTAATGACATGATCTTTTTGCTCTAATTGAAATATGGGAGATATAATATTACTAATATTTTCATAAATCAACACATTTATAAAAAAAGAAACTAATTTGGAGAATAAAAGAGATAAAACATGCCTCTCTGATCCTTGTTTGTTTGGAGTTCGTGTCTCAAATGGTTGGTATCTTAAGCTTGTCTTATTAGGAGACCTTCTTATCGGACCGCCATTGGAACTGCTAAACCAAAATGAAAAGAACAAAATATACTTAATTAGTTGAATATATCTCAAATAAAAAATAGTTGGCATATAAATACTATATTTTGGAAATGAAAGGGTGAAGAGAATTAACCTTATCTTTTGTGAAAATTGATCATTGTTCAAGGAATTCAAAATTCCATAGCGGATCTCATCTTCTTTATTAGAAGAGCTAGCACTCTTAAAGCCACCACTATCAATTTCCCACATATATTTTTCTTCCCTCTTCCTTGTTGGAGTCTCAAAAGAATGACCAGACATCAACTTAGGCTTCACGAAGTTACGTTTTAATTTCTCCAAAGTTAGAATATTTGACATGTATTGTTGGATAATGAGACCATTGGTATGATGATGATGATTTTCTTTGTCCCCCATCCTACTTGTTGAAACTCCAACTGTATGCTTTGACTTCATAATGTCACTTTCTTTCTCCATCAAAATTGGAGTTTCAATCATAGGAGGGTCGGGGATTATGACATTATTTCTAGGATTTTCTTGCTCCCTCCTAGTATGATCAATGGTGAATCTTGGCTTCATGATATCTCTTTTTAATTTCTCCAAACCTGAAATTCTTCGCATAAATGGATCATGGATCAAGTCATTGGCTTTAGAGTTTTCTTGCTCTTTCCTAATACTTATTGGAATTCCCAAAGGATGATCAATGGCGAACTTTGATTTCATGAGCTCCCTATCTAATTTTGGTATAGATTGTTGGAGGACCATGACATTGGATCTAGTGTTCTCTTGCTCTCTCCTACTTGAAATATGAATATCACCTTCTTTCTCCATAAGAATTGGTATCGAGATCAAGTCATTATTTTTAGAATTTTCTTGTCCTTTTTCATCATTAGTACTAATTTTGCTAGTTCCTCCTTTCTCTTGCAGCATTGAACCATGTTTTACTCCCATGGCATAAACATGATACAATGAATAGTCGTCGTCATCAAGGGTAATCTGATAAGTTGTTCTTGAAGAAGAATTCTTATCACCCTTTTCTGTTGATGAACTCCTAGGAATAATATTGGTGGCCACAATAAGATCATTAGGTAATTCTGAAATGTCACAATTTTGATGATTTGGAGCAACATTATCTATTGAAGTGTTCATGGGCTGCTCTTCAAGAATATCAAATAATGTATCTAAATTCATATCAACATCAAATTCATTGTCCAATGGCATATTAGAGAGAAAAGACCTTGAGTTTCATGACTATCAGTATGCACGTCACCCCTTGGAGCTTTATCCATGCTTACCAGTGGGTATTAATCCTGTATGAACAATTTTTTTTCCTTAATATCAACAAAAGGGAAGTAATCAAATTATTCTAAAACCATTAAAAGAATAAAAAAACACTCAAATGGTAAAACAAGAAAATGAAATCATTTATGCAGCAAGATATATAAACAATTTAATTAATCAAAAGATATTTAAAAAGTAAATCGTTTAACAAGACAATGAAAAAAAAAACGAAACATGATATTATTTCTAGTATCAAGGTGTGTGTTTTACTTAAAAACATATATAATTCTGATAAAATGAATTGACTTCGAAGTACATGACTATATATCTCTTAAAATAATTTATATGTTGAATTTGTACATTCTACCATCGTCTCAATACATTTACATACATATAGAATCTATAAAACTATCTATGAATAAAAGAGAAATAACATATAAAAGAGAAATAACTCACACTTTTAATCTGAGGGAGAAAGAGAAAGGGACCCTAGTTCTTCATATTCTCTACAAGACAAATATAAAATTTCCCTTGTGATGTTACTTATATAACAAGACATTAATTTTGTTGGATATGTTAAAAAATTTACATCAAACTCACTTACCATTTCAATTATTATAGATTTCATATTTGGATGAAGTTTTAAATTTAATGTCTAAATAGGATGATTGAATTATTTGCAGATTTACTAAATTCAGACCACTAAAATAGGAAAATAACTAATAATCACTTAGTAGGACTTGACCGAATATGACCAAACTCCAACCATCACCACTTTGTATGTCAAAATTATATCGGATGACATTTTTTCTCCAATTGTCGAATAACTGATGATTTGTAAAATTTGAAGATTACATTAATATATTATTCAAAATTTTATATAGATGTAGATTGAAATATTGATCTATCATAAAAAAATTATGGACTCGAGAAAAATAGGTGTGTAAATGTGATTTTTTTTCATGTCATGTAAATGAGCAATGAGAATGCATCTGTTGTTATAAACAAGCATTTAAGAAAAATTTCTATTAAGTTGTCATTAAGTCAAATTATAAAATTATCTATTGTCATATAAAAATAGATTCCACTATGTAGCAAATTTATCAAAAAATATAAATTAATGACATAGTCAAATTTTCGATATCCGATTATGACTTGGCATTAAGTTGTCACAACGTAATTATATTTCACTACAAAAAAAGTATCTTGTTTAAATCTAAGAAAAGTTCAACTTTGCTCTTGAACTTTGTAATATTAATTATTCATATCCACTGTCAGAAGTTTGGAGTGACATTATCGTTACACACGCGCGCACACATATATACACACTAATTTCTCAACAAATGTATGTCGACTTATATAATACACGATAAAAGATATATTCATCATGTACTCACATTAAACAACAATTAAATATTTTACCTCATTGTAATTTTGTAAATTTATGTTGAACATCAAGTGTACTAGTTTTTTTCTTTCTCATTAATTGTCCCTTTCTTCACTAAAGTGCATGCTTCCTTTGTAATTGAGCTATGCTATCTATGACTATAATAAAGTACATACTGAGCAGTGTCACACAAATTGAGTCTTGCACTATTTATCATATACAAGCCTAATATTCGAAACAATTTCATTTTCATGCTAATCCAACAAAACAAGTTCTATTTTTAAAGCTATCAAACAAACGCTAATAATTCTAAGGTAAGATATGATAAATATAGACGATATACACGGTACACACACCGTGTATATCGTCGGTTTTGGTAGAATAATTTTGTATATATTTAGAATTGTAAGCTTACCATAATTGTATAATTATTGTACAAATAGAATAAAGTTTTGGGATTAGAATAGGAATATGATTCTCCTATTATGGAAAATTATAAATTGTATATATACTCTTTCATTAATGAAAATAATCAAGGGATTATTTCTTTCATGGTATCAGAAGTCTAGGTCTCAATATCCTCTCCCAAAATCCCGTCGTCCTTGCCTCGAAATCCGAGCTTTTCTTCTCGGTTTTTGTGTCCGATGGTGTCCTCTCTCTTCCCAATTATTTCTTCCAAATCCCTATATCACGTCTTGCGTTGCTATTATGACTAAGAACACGTTTCACCCTGCCCTTACTTTTTCTAACATCAAGAATCACATCCCTATCATTCTTGAAATAGAAAACGTCCAGTATGCGACGTGGGCCGAACTGTTCAAAGTTCATGCACGCTCGTATCAAGCCCTCCATCACATTATCCCCATGGCTCCTACAGATACGGAGGTGCCAAAACCCGAGGATGATCCTACGTTATGGACGACACTTGATGCTACCGTTCTTCAGTGGATTTACTCCACTATATCTACCGACCTGTTGCAGACGATTATTGAACCAGACGCTACGGCGATGGATGCTTGGAATAGGGTGTGTGACATATTTCAAGATAATCAAAATTATCGTGTTTTTACTCTTGAGCAGGAATTCTCCCACGTCACTATAGAAGATTTCTCCAACATTTCAACATACTGCAAATGGTTGAAATAATTGGCGAACCAACTCCGAAATATTGGTGCGCCCGTTACCAACGATCGCCTTGTTCTTCAGATGGTTCCAGGCCTCTTAGAGGAATGTAGTGGCGTCGGTACGCTTCTTCGTCAAACCAGTCCTCTTCCGTAGTTTTATCAGGCCCGTTCCATGCTCACGCTCGAAGAAGTCGGCTTGGCTAAGAAAGCTGCCACTAGGCCCCTTCTGTCGTCATGGTGACCGTGTCCAATTTTTTTCCATCTATCTCCAACAATTCCGGCCAAAACCATAACAACGATGGTGGCAAAAAAGGCTAGAATCGCAAAAATAATGGCAAAAATCGTGGAGGAAACTGAGAAGGGAATAACGGGGGTGGCAATGGGCCTCATGGCAGTGGGCCGCAAGCCACCTGGCCACGCGACCAGGGCGTGGCGTAGAAGCTGGGCCGATGAGCTTGGGCCACACAACCCCTATTTCTCGTCGTCAGCCTAACCTCCTTATTGGGCCGAATTTCAGTATCCAGCTTCCATGCCCAGTGCGCCCGAATAAGTGGGTGCAGGAGGCGAGGTTCTGGGTTGGGGCATCATGCTAGTGTGCTTGGGCCTCGGCCTCCGCAAGCCCATCATGCAGTGCGCCCCACACCTACCGATATTGAAGCCGCGATGCACACACTTGGATTAAATTCCTCAGACCGGAATTGGTACATGGACACCGGAGCCACTACTCACATGACGTCTGCCCAAGGTACTCTCTCATCTTATTCTAATTTGAGCAACAATAGTGGTATAATTGTTGGTAATAGTAATTCAAACCAATTCATGGTTACGGTCATACAACTTTGTCTCCCCCCCCCCATCCACCTCTTGTCTTGAAAAATACCCTTCATGCTCCTAAATTGATTAAAAATTTGGTGTATGTCCATAAATTCATCACTGATAATTCAGTTTCTATTGTTTTTTTTATCCTTTTGGGTATTCTGTGTAGGATTTCAAAACAAGGATTCCTTTCATGAGATGTGATAGTAGGGGCGATCTTCATCCTATCACACCCACATCCGGTCTTTCGAGTCAATCCTTGCCATCCATTTTTACAGCTCTTACTCCTTCCTTGTGGCATGCACATCTAGGTCATCCGGGGTCGTCAATTTTGTCTTCCTTAGATAAAAATAATTTTATTTTTTGTAAGGGTACGCATAGTACTCCGATTTATCAATCTTGTTCTTTTGGAAAAATAGTTAGATTGTTGTTTCTAGACTCTAATTCTCGTACTTTAAGCCTAGTCTACCCCTTGTGTATTTTTGGGTTATTCGTCTAATCATCGTGGTTACAAATATTTTTATTTATCGTCTAATAAAATCATCATTAGTCGCCATGTAATTTTTGATGAATCCCAATTTTCGTTTGCTAAAGTGAGTAGTATAAGACGATGTCTCCCCATATATTATCCACCATTTATCGGACATATGCCGCACCCCAAATCCGCCAGCGGGCCCAATGCCCTCTGGTTCTCCTGTACCGTCACATACCACTAACGTGGGTCCAGCAATTGGGCCGCGTCTCCAGCCCAGTTTTTGTTTCTGCTTCTGAGTCGTCTACTGTGCCCAATTCCCGTGTTAGGCCAGCAGGACCACTGCCTGCTGCCTAGACAAGTGCCTTTGGCGGTCCGTCACTTGTCTTGATATTTCCCAAAATTCACCTAATTCTCCCCCGAGTCATAGACCGGTCACTCATACTCAACGGGGTATTTTTAAACCAAAAAGACATTTTAATTTAAATTCTAATATTCTTAAATCCTCTCTACCCCGTAACCCCGTGTCCGCCTTAAATGACTCGAATTGGAAATTGTCTATGACCGATGAATATGATGCTCTTATTGCGAATAAGACGTGGGAGTTGGTACCCCGTCCTTCTGGTGTTAATATTATTCGGTCTATGTAGAATTTTACTCATAAGGATAATTTTGACGATTCTTTTGTGAGGCATAAGGCTCTTCTTGTAGGTGATGGTAAGACTCAACAGGTTGGCGTGGATTGTGGTGAGACATTTAGTCCGGTGGTCAAACCGGCTACCATTTGCATTGTTCTCAGTCTTGCTCTTTCGAAGGCTTGGCCGATTCATCAGTTAGATGTGAAGAATTCTTTTCTATATGGTGATCTTAAGGAAACCGTTTACATGCATCAGCCCTTGGATTTCCATGACCCCAAATATCCTAATTATGTATATTTATTGAAGAAGTCCTTGTATGGGCTTAAGCAGTCCCCATGGACTTGGTATAAGAGATTTGCAGATTATGTGTCGTCTATTGGGTTCACGCACAACAGGTCTGATAATTCATTGTTCATATATCATTGTGGTTCTTCCGTGGCTTATATTCTATTAGATGTGAATATTATCTTGACTGCCTCTACTGATGCATTGAGCAAGTCTATCACGACCATGCTCAGTTCTGAGTTTGCTATGAAAGACTTGGGGCCCTTGAGTTATTTTTTGGGGATTGCTGTCACTCGTCATGCAGATGTGTTTTTCTTATCACAGCGTAAGTATGCAGCTAAGATCATTGAGCGAGCTGGAATGTCCTCAGGAAAGTCTACTTCCACTCCAGTTGATACTAACCTCAAGTTGGGTGCTGCGGCTGGCTCACCTTACGAGGATCCGACCCACTATCGCAATCTTGCAGGGGCTTTTCAGTATCTGACTTTCACGAGACTAGATATTATGTATGTCGTCCAGCAGGTGTGCTTATTTATGCATGATCCCATGGATGAACACATGAATGCGCTCAAACGCATTATTCGATACATCCAGGGGACACTTGACTATGACTTACATTTATATCCATCTTCGACATCTGCACTTGTGTCATATACATATGCTGATTGGGGTGGTTGTCCGGATACCAGACGGTCCACGTCTGGGTATTGCATGTTTCTTGGTAATAACTTGGTCTCATGGTCTGTGAAGCATCAATCTATATTGTCACGCTCTAGTGCGAGGCCGAGTATCGAAGGGTGGCCAATGTAGTTTCTGAATCATGTTGGTTACGTAATATTCTTTTAGAGATTCATTGTCCTATTCAGAAGGCTACCTTGGTTTATTGTGATAATGTTAGTGGCATCTACCTTTCTGGTAATCCCGTTCAACACCAGCGCACTAAACACATCGAGATGGACATTCACTTTGTTCGTGAAAAGGTAGCTCGTGGACAAGTACGTGTCTGTCATGTTCCTTCCATGTATCAAATTGTAGACATATTTACCAAAGGTCTTCCGTCAGTACTCTTTGAAGATTTTAGGGACAGTCTCAGCGTACGGAGACCACCCGCTATGACTGCGGGGGTGTGATAAATATAGACGATATACACACCGTGTATATCGTCGGTTCTGGTAGAATACTTTTGTATATATTTAGAATTGTAAACTTATCATAATTGTATAATTATTGTACAAGCAGAATAAGGTTTTGAGATTAGAATAGGAATATGATTCTCCTATTATGGAAAATTGTAAATTGTATATATACTCTTTCATTAATGAAAATAATGAAAGGATTATTTCTTTCAAGATAAATCAATATTATGGATGAATAATTAATGAAAGAATAAAAGAGTAAATATATCCATTCCATTATCAAATTAGCACTTCTAGGGAATCCACTTATATAAACAGTATTAAAACAAAAGAAATACCAAGACCCAAAGAAGTAACTTAATCATCAATTAAATCATAAAGATACACATAAATTAAAGAATACAAAAAAAAAAACTCATAAAACCTAGAACCAAACAATTTAAGATTGGATAAAAAGAGTGAAGAATGCACAATTCTTCATTATAAAACTCAACGACAAAGAATTACTTACCTAAAGTTTATTTGACGTTTTGAGGTTAACAGTGAATTATAACTATTGTGTTGTGTGATATTTGTAGTCTCTTGATATTTTTGTTGAGGAAAAGTCACAAAAAGGAGGGAGAAAGAGAGAGTAAAACACATATGAAATTGCCATGTTGGGTGTTCGTTCCTTACTAACAATTGACAACCTCACTAGCTGCTATGACATACATTTGCAGATACATGCAACTTGCTAAAGCCTAATGCTAACAAAGATGTCCGTACATGTTCTAACAAAGATGTCCGTACATGTTCATTAGGCATTGGGTTTTTTCATAAAAAATCGTGACTTTTAAGGAAAAGTATAAAGCTTTGCAAATTAGCCATTGTTTGTTGGCTTCAATTGGAATAACTTTGATATAGTAACAAAAACATATATACTTTGGAAGCAATATAAATTTAGAGGAATGGAGAAAGATTGTGCGGAAATCACATTTGTTTTTCTCATAATTTTCACCCTACTTAAGAATTTAAGGCTTTGAATAAACTCTTTTTACATATAATTAGTTTAAAATTTATTGACAGGCTACATTGGATAGAACGATATGTTATTACGATAGTAATTTAAAAAATACGTAAAAATAAAAGAAATATCAAGAAGTTCAAAGATCAAATTTTGGCTATATATACCAATGAATACTCTTCTAGCATTTTCCAATATCATTTTACTATATAATTAATTATCAAAATCAATGAATTAGAGAATAACACAATGATTCCACGCTATCACAAGTAACAAAAATCTTCTTTAATTTCTTAAGAAAGATCATTAATTATCAATTTTAATACATTATATAAACAATGCAAAGATTCCACAACGACATTGCAAGTAGCACAAATTTTCTTTAACTAACTAAGTATGTATTTATTGATTAGAAAATAGAATACTGACCTGGGAAGATTTTTCTTGTTACGACATGCACTAACAAAGTTTTGCTCTCGACGGACTGATCAATAAACGACCGTATAATAATAATATTAGAATTTTTGATAATATTAGGATTCGAAGAATGCAAACTTAAAGGAAAAATGAGAAATGCATGTTGTGCAGATGAAGAATTTGATGAGATGAGGCTTTCATTCAAGCCAATGATCGAAATCAAATTTTTAAAAAGTCAGTTACTAACTTTCAAACGACACAACTTTTTAAGAAAAGACAACAACAAAATATAATATTTTAAGTTATTTAAAAAGGTATTTAAGCAATTTAACTTTTTAGTTTGGAATTCCCATTTTTAATATATATAATATGGATAGAGATAAATATATACATTATTTTAGTATTATGTAGAATAATTTTGCTATTAACTGATACGAGATATCTTAAGTAATTGATGTGCCGTAAAAAGGAACTTCTTAGTTTAAAAATAGAAAACAATCATTTTATAAACATAAACAGTCAGTAATAAAAATAACTTTAAGGAGAATAAAAAGTGTAAGACAGAATAATTTCCCCTAGGGATTCCTTTCATTATTCACAATATATATAGTTGTACAAAGGTTGATTCCTAATATGTTACGAATCCTAACTTACCTTAAATGGTTGATTTCTAATATAATTAGAATCCTAAGTTACCTTAAATATACATCTATCATAATTACAAAAATATACTGTGAATATTCGCTAATACTTCCCCTCAGACGGAGCGGGAGGAGGCCGAATGCTAAGGCTGGATCGGAAGTCGGTGAAGAGTTGTCGCGGTAGTCCCTATGTGAAAATGTGTGCATACTGATAAGAGGAAGGCAAGTGTAAAATTTTGACCTGACCACGGGCAACCTTCTCTCGCACAAAGTGGATATCCATCTCAATATGCTTAGTCCGCTGATGTTGGATCGGATTATGAGACATATAGATAGCAGATATGTTGTCACAATAGACAATAGACACCTTGCGTAATGGACACTGGAGCTCCAAAAGAAGATTTCGGAGCCAACAGATCTCAGCAACGACATTAGCAACTCCGCGATATTGCCCGGCCTTTCGAGCGGGATAGTGTGGCCTGCCGCTTGGCGGACAATGAGCTAAGATTATCCCCAAGAAATACACAGTACCCTGAGGTGGAGCGACGTGTGTCGGGGCATCCTGCCCAATCTGCATCCGTGTAGGCAAGCAACTTGGTTGGGGCAGAGGGGTATAGATGTAATCCAAAGTCTAGTGTACCCTTAACGTATCTGATAATACGTTTGAGGGCGGCAAAATGAGACTCTCGGGGGTCGTTCATAAACAGACAAAATTGCTGAACGGCATATGCAATATTAGGCCTAGTGAATGTAAGATACCGAAGAGCACCTGCAAGACTCCGATATAGAGAGGGATCAGAAATTGGCGCACCGTTAGTGGCACTAAGCTTGGATTTTGAGTCTACCGAAGTAGGCATAATTTTACAATTTTCCATCTTGGCCCTGTACAATATCTCTTCTGCATACTTACGCTGACAAAGGAACATAGTGGTTGCAGATCTGGTCACCGATATACCCAAAAAGTAACTCAGATTGTCCAAGTCAGTCATAGCAAATTCAGTTTTGAGTAGAGCAATGATTTCATTCTTCAAACCGTCAGACGATGCAGTAAGAACGATGTCATCGACATATATAGCAAATATCTGCGATCTTTGCTACCTCGGTGAAAAGTGAAGAGAGAGTTATCACACCTGCTACATAGAAAACCAATCTGCAGAAGATACCTGGCAAAACGATCATACCAAGCGCGGGGTGCCTGTTTCAATCCATACAATAATTTTCTGAGATGACATACAAACTGCGGAACTGTCGGATGAACAAAGCCAGGGGGGCTGATGCATGTATACAATTTCTTTCAAATCCCCATGAAGAAATGCATTCTTGACATCTAGCTGATGAATCGGCCAATGCATGCCCATAGCAAAACCGAGAACAGTCCGAATAGTGGCCGATTTAACAACCGGACTGAATGTCTCACCACAATCAATACCCTCATGCTGATTAGTGCCATTTGCAACTAGTCTTGCCTTATACCTCTCTAAGTCACCACTGTCTCTGAACTTGTGACGAAATAGCCACATACACCGGATAACATTCACACCAGCTGGTCTAGGTACCAAATCCTAAGTGTTCTAATTGGTTAAAGCGTTAAACTCCTTGTACATGGCCACATTCTAATTAGGGTCCAGTTTAGCCAGTTTTGGATTCTTTGGAATGGGTGATAAGGTTTGTGTGGAGAGATTGAAGTGAACCTTGGGTTTGAAGATCCCGTGTTGTGCACGAGTCTCCATGCGGTGAGGGGGAAGCAGTGGGAGGTCGAGACTGGGAAGCTGAATATCCACTGGGTCTGGACTGGGAGGCAGCAAAGATGCGGGACTGGTAGGCTGTGGGTTGGTGGTATCCAAATTGGGAGGTACACGAGACACTGCTTTGGGGTGCGAGGAGATCTTGCCGGTGCGATGAACCGAGAGAAGAGGCTGAGGCGGCGATGGTAAGGGGCAGGCGGTGTCCACTGCCGGAACAAATGGCAGCGGTATTGTCCTTTGCCGGAGACACAATGACTGGAGTAGAAGAGACATAGGAGACTCATCGAGAAATCTGTAATCCGTGGTTTGGAATTTTCGAAGGTTTGAAAAAGGAAAGGTTGTCTTGTCAAAGGTGACGTGACGGGAGATGATGATTTTGCGAGTGGCAATGTCATAGCACAAGTAGCCCCGATGATTAGGAGATAGACCAAGGAAGACACATGGCAGAGTGCGAGGGGCAAGTTTGTGAGGTGCAGTGGAGGCTATGTTGGGGTAGCATAAGCATCCAAAAATACGTAGGTGATCATATGATGGTAGCCTACGGTATAAGATTTCGGTAGGGGTCTTATTTTGGAGTGTGCTAGTTGGTAAAATATTAAGAAGGGATTCTACCATTTTGACAGCATAGATCCAAAAAGGCGGTGATAGACAGACATGAAACAGAAGGGTGCGAACCATGTTATTGATGGTACGTATAATTCATTCAGCTTTTTCATTTTGGGAGGAAGTATAGGGACAAGAAAAATGGAAAACCATGCCTTGTTTAGAACAAAATTGTGAAATGCCGAGTTATTAAATTCACGTCCATTACCACATTGGAATGATTTGATAGATTTTTCAAATTGTGTTTTAATAAATTTTTGAAACTCGAAGAATTTTGCAAAAACTTCATATTTGAATTTTAGTTGGTAAATCCAGAAAAAATGTGAAAAATCATCCAAGAATACTAGATTGAATTTGTGACCCAAAGAGCTAACAATCGGAGATGTCCACAAATCAGCATGAACAATATCAAAAGGAGAAAAAGTAACAATGTTTGATGACATAAATGAAAGACGAGTATGCTTGCCTAGTGGGCAAGAAAGACAGTGTTGGGCAATTTTCCCATTATTACATTGAATACGCTTAGAAGTCCTAAGAAAAGTAAAAACTGGGTCTCCGGGGTGTCCGAGTCTGTTGTGTCAAGTTGAGGGAGAGATCGCCGCAAGGGATAGAGGTGTTTGCGGTCTGACAGCAGAAGATTGAGTAAATGGGTAAAGGTCTCCATCACTATTGCAGCGTGTAAGAATTTTCCCCGTATTGAGTTCCTTCACAAAAAAACCAAAAGGGTCAAATTCGACAGACACGGAATTATTTCTAGTGAATTTTCTAACGGAGATTAAATTTTTAATGATTTTAGGGGTGTCTAGGACGTGGTTTAGGGAGAAAGGCGGGTGTGGATGTTTGGTGTGTGTGTTACTGCACCCTTCAATTGGAATGCGATGACCATTGCCGACAGTAATAAATTAAGGACACTTTAACCGAAGTAGTTAAGATAAGTTACCAGACGACCGGGTGAGGTGAGATGTGGCTCTAGTGTCCATGTACCAATTTTCGTCGGGCTGTTGAAGGTTCCATTGTTGCGAGGCTGGCCCAAATTAGTGGGGGCAGTGGCTGGGATTGTTCTTCTTCTTCTTTGTAGTTCTTCTTCTTCTTTGGACCGCAACAGTGGGCTGCTGCTTCTTTGGTGGGCTGCCTGGTGGCTAGGCGAGGGCCCAAGAGGCGATTGACCAAGGTTCTTTGGGCCAGGCCCATCGGTTGGGTATGGGCTTGCGGCGTGGCCCGATTCTGGCGATTGGGCCATACAGCGCTATCGACCACCGAAATATCACGAGGTGGGCACAGCTCTTGTCCGGCCCAGTTACGTTGGCCCTTGCTGCGGCCCTTGCGTTTGTTTCCGCGACCTCTACTGACACGGCCTCTGCCGTGGGATCTTCTTGTTGGTGGTCATGCGGTGGTGGGGGTGGTGTTGGTTGCGGTGGTGCCATCCCATCAACGGCTAACACCTTTGATTATGTTCCTCTTGTTTAGCACGTCGGGTTTCTTCCAACAATAGTTGTGACCGTGCCTTGGTGAAACTTGGTAGTGGGTCTGTCTGTTTAATCATTGTTGCAAGAGTATCGTATTCACCTTTCGGTAAACATGCAACCAATTGGAGTACCATCTTGGTTTCAGAAACAGAATTTCCGACGTTGGATAGTTGGTCGGCTATGAGTTTCAGTTGTTTACAATATTCGGACATGTTGTTAACATTCTCGAGATGCGTATTGTTGAATTGCTCCTCCAAATACATTGCCCCAGTATTTTTATTGTCCTGAAAAATTTTCTCCAACCGCACCCAAAGGTCACGTGCCGTAGCACCTGTTTTCATGATGGTACAAAATAAGTCTTTGGAGATGGTGTCGTATATCCACTGTTCGACGATGGCGTCAAGGCGACGCCATGTCGATTCGACAATGTCGGTGGGATGAGGAACAGAGTCATCAATATGGTCGAGCACGTTGTACGCACATGCATGAATATAGAACAGTTCTGTCCACATGGAATATTGACAGTCTTCTTGATCAAAAATTATATGGATAGAGTTCTTGATGTTTGTAACGTGAAAAGAAGACGATGAACGTTGAGAGGAGTTGTCAAAAGTGCCAGTGGAGGAACCAGAATTTGTGGGGGAAGACATGGTGGCTGCCTTGTTGAATTTATGTTTGGCCGAGAAAGAATTTTTTCTGTTTTGGCCGAGACAGATTTTCTATTTTTGGCCGAGAAAGAGAGAGAAGGGAGAAGAGTAGGGTTTAGGTTTTAGTATCTTGATACCATGTAAGACATAATAATTTCCCTTAGAGATTCCTTTCATTATTCACAATATATATAGTTGTACAAAAGTTGATTCCTAATATGGTACGAATCCTTACTTACCTTAAATGGTTGATTTCTAATACAATTAGAATCCTAAGTTACCTTAAATATAAATCTATCATAATTACAAAATATACGGTGAATATTCGGAGAATATTCGCTAATAAAAAGATCAATAGAATGGTTTTTTCTTTCATGGGAAAAGAGGATGTGATGCTGGCATGTATCATTCTGCACAGATAATTAATTTTTCTTTTTCAATTTATCATTAATAGGATTTAATCATAGTAATAAAGAATAAATCAAATTAAATCTTAGCCTTTAAAATTCACAAAGAGACATATCAATAATCTAAACCTGTATAGATGATCAAGTTTTAATAAGCCACTCCCATGTTTTAGAGAAAATTCACAATTACCCACCGATATATATATATATATATATATATATGAATTAATCCCTTGATTATTCTTATTGAATGAATAGTATATGTACAAGTTACAATCTCCAAATATGAAAAATCTTATTTCTACTAAACTTCTAATATTCTAGTTCTACTTGTACAAGGTTTCTACAATTATGATAATTATACAACATAATTTAATACTTCTATTTATGGTACAAGACTAGTCAAAACCATGTATATCATAGGGATATACACGGTATTCTATCACGCTCCCGCAGTCATAGCGGATGGTTGTCGTACGCTGAGACTGTCCCTAAAATCTTCAAATAAAACCAAGGGAAGACCCTTCGTAAAGATGTCATCAATTTGGTATCGCGAGGGCACATGTAAGACGCGTACTTGTCCACGAGCTACCTTTTCGCGAACAAAGTGAATATTCATCTCGATATGTTTAGTGCGTTAATGTTGGACAGGATTGCCAGAAAAATAAACTGCACTAATATTATCACAGTAGACCAATGTAGCTTTCTGAATAAAAACGTGTAGTTCTAACAAAAGATTACACAGCCAACATGATTCTGACACCACATTCGCCACGCCTCGATTCTTGGCCTCTGCACTGGATCTTGATAATGTAGCTTGTCATTTTGCAGACCACGAGACCAAGTTATCCCCAAGAAACATACAATAATCAGAAGTCGAGCGTCTGGTCAACATCTGTATAAGACACAAGTGTAGAAACAGACGTAGGATACAAATGCAAGCAATAATCAAGTGTGCCCTGGATGTATCGTATAATGCGTTTGAGCGCATTCATATGCTCAATCCGTGGATCAAGCATAAACAAACACACCTGTTGAACTGCATAAGTAATATCTGGCCTTGTGAATGTAAGTTACTGAAGTGTCCCTGCAAGCCTGCGATAGTGGGTGAGATCCTCGAACTTAGTGCCAGATATAGCACTCAGCTTCGGGTTAGTATCAACCAGAGTAGAAGTTGATTTACACGATGACATACCAGCTCTTTCAATGATCTCATCGGCATACTTCCTTTGTGATAAAAATAGACAATCCTTCATAGGATTTAGGTAATTCAAATATAGCATAC
Source organism: Anisodus acutangulus (assembly GCA_029783415.1). Lineage (NCBI taxonomy): Eukaryota > Viridiplantae > Streptophyta > Magnoliopsida > Solanales > Solanaceae > Anisodus > Anisodus acutangulus. Next base: position 11,675,724 of record CM056489.1, read on the forward strand.
CAATCAAAACACTACTAAGTATCCAAACATCTTAATCTATCCAGAAATCAATACAACTAAACATCTAATCACAGAAAGATATTGAAATAAAATCATGTCATCACATAATTAAAAGAACTAATAGAAATTCGAACTTACTTCTTTCGAGTGTAGCCGTGAATGAAAAGACGGAGTGGAAAGCCTTCTCCTAATCCTGTAAAGCTCAGACCACACAAAAAGGAAAACTTAAGACTATAAAAACCTTAGAAAATGTTCTATGATTTTAGATTGCTCAAAATATGAGACTTTTGCTTAACTTTCGAAAACATTTCCATCGTCAAGACTTTTTTTTTTTGCACTGAGGGTTAGGGGTCCTTTTATAGGACACAAAAACCCCAAATTCTCAATCCCAATCCGATGTGGGAGATCGTTTTTCAAGGATTTTGAATTAAAACTAAAGAAAAAAATTCAACCAATAAAAAATCAAGCTTCGTTCTCAGATGGGACAAAAACCATTAAATCTTTGCAGAAACGATGAGGAGAGAGAGGGAAGGGATTACCTCATTTGGTAACGTATATGTAGGGATGGATAAGAGAAATTAATGTTCTTATCCGAAGTGGGGAGGCAAGGGTCTGACGCGAAGGTGTTCTCGCCTAAAACTTTTTTTTAACTGTTAGAATAAAAAATCAAAATGTTTGAGATGAGCCATGAATACCAACTAATTTTCGCTGAAATAATAGTTCTGAAATAAGGCAGGCGTTGTTTCATTAATACAATAATACTCCTAACTGAGTTGTCTTTCCAGTTGCATTCTGTATTGTATACTCAAAATATATATGACTTAAAAGAATTATCAACACTACTTCATTGGTAGTGTTAAGAATATATGTTAATATATTTGGTAAATATCGTATTCATGCATAACCCGATGGAGGATCACATGTATGCTCTCAAGCGCATTGTGCGCTATATTCAGGGCACTCTCGATCATGACTTGCATCTACATCCGTGTTCGACAACCACTCTCATTTTCTACATAGATGCAGATTGGGGGTGGATGTCCGGATACCAGACCTGGAGTGTCTGGTTATTGTATTTTCTTGGTGACAATTTGATATCTTTGTCCTCCAAATGGCAATCTAGTTTGTCTAGGTCAGTGGCGAAGCTGAATACCGGGGAGTTGCCAGTGTGGTTTTTGAATCTTGTTGGCTAAGAAACCTTCTTCTAGAGCTCCATTGTCCTGAAGGCGACATTGGTTTATTGTAATAATGTTAGTGCGATTTATCTCTCGGGAATCGGTTCAACATCAACGCACTAAACATATTGACCTGGATATTCACTTTGTTGGCGAAAATGTTACTCGTGGACAAGTACGTGTCTTACATGTCCCTTCACGCTATCAGATCGCCGATATTTTTACAAAAGGTCTACCGTTGGTTCTACTTGAAGATTTTCGGGACAGTCTTAGCATACATCGACCTCCCGGTTCGACTGCGGGGGTGTGTTAAAATATATGTAAATATATTTGGTAAATATCGTTAGTGATCTTTTGTATTAGTTAGGTGTATCATTAGTCTCTGTAATCGTATCCTAGAATCACTATTGTACCTCATGTATATAAGCTAATGAAAATAATCAAGGAATTATCCTCTTTCAGGTATATACTACAATAGAAAACAGTTGTAGTTTATATTTTCCTACATATACTAAATCATTTTGCCATGTGTTTTTGTAAAATTTAAAAGCTAAGATTTAATTCGGTGTATTCTCTAATATTATAATTAAATCACTGTTAATAATAAAATTGAAAATATAGAAACAAAAAAAAAGCTAAAATATATGCTAGATGATAACCACTAGCGACACTGTATCCGTTAATTTTTTTTTTCATTTATAATGATCATGTAACTATATTTATTTAGAAAGTAATTATTTTCTCTTGCTTTTGAATTTGATTTATGTTGAATATCTATCTTTATATGTATTACTTACTAGAAAGATATTTATTGAACGTCTAAAATAACAAAACACAATGTAAAGTTATGTTGTGCCATATAGGCAAACTAGTTTTTGACGTCATCTTTCCATGCACCATAAATGCACATATATATGCCCGTTATGAAGTCCCAATCCCTAGGATTAGACATTAAATTGTATGAATGTCTCTTAAATAAATAGATCCTAAGATCAGTTGAAGTAAGTGTCTTCTGCATTGAAGCTTTGCATCCTAGAAGACTCTAACTGAACATGAGCTCCTTCTTCGTTAATTTCGTCGTTTCTTTTTCTCAATGTAATCGCTTGATTGACATAACCATAACTTTGTGTGTCTTGATCGGCATTTTGTCCACCTGCAACGCTTTTGAACTTTTGATCGAAAAAAATAATAAATGTGTTAGCTAGTACACACAATTTAGCCAAAGTATTTACTAAACAAGCTTTATATTTTAGGGTTAATGATGCATGTCTATACATGCACTTCTCCATTGTTATAAAGACTAGGTCTAGGTGGGGTTTACGGGATATAGTTGCACAAATATTTTTTCAATTGATTAATGTTAGTAGCGATCCAGTATAATATAGAAGTCTCTGGTCGTTTTGCAAGGACCCTTCTGACTCAAATCTTATGTAGATGGGTGCACTTATGTGCGTGTGAGAAACAAATATAAATTGAGTTATTTAATTTTTAAAAATCATTTTAGGACTTTTATTAATACTTTTTGGGAAAGAAACATTAACCCACTTTTGAGTATTCATATTGTCTAAAACAATCACTCACTTTTGCCAATGACATCATTCTAAGAAATGAGAAACATTATATACCTTGTCAGTAATCTCATGAGTATTAGCAGGAGAACCTTGGAAGTTCCGATTTGAATGGGTAATCGGTTTTAAACTTCTTCCTCCAATTAAAGCTTCTTCATTATTAGAGTTTTGCTCTTGAGAGAAATTCAAGATCTTATGTCTATGATAGGAGGAGCTGGTAGAATCACGAGCAATTCCTATATTGCAATACATTGAAAGAAAAATAATATAAATATTTTAAAGCATATTGTAATAGTTACTGATCTAAATTAACCAAAGGAAAACGAAGACAAAGCAAAGAGATGAATAACGTTCATACTTCAGTGGACATATATATATATATATATTTTGTACTTGGTACAATAGAAGTCATTTCTATGGAACATGTTTTTCTAGAAGATGTTTTTTATGGAATATTTTTCTAGAAAATATTTTCTCATATTTAGTTGCTGAGTGATAGATATTTTTCTCGAAGATTTTGATCAACATTTTATAATGTATTTTTTTATTATATCGATATGGAAAAAATTATAATTTATAGTATTTTTATATTTTTTTGAATATTTAACTTCAAGAATTAGGGAAATTGAGTTTGGAGAAACGAAAGATGCCACATAAACTGAAATAGGGAGAGTACTATATTATACTGTCTAAGTGCTAATTGAAGCAATTGATATAAAGTTTAGAGACAAGATAGTTGAAATAAAAATGACTTATGTTCATATCACGAGGGAAGTTGGTTTTCTTCTTTTGATAGAAAATGTTGCTTGAAAGTTGATATCCATATATATCAATGATAACAAATAAAAAATTATTTATTCATGAAAATAGTTTCCTAGAAAATAACTTGCTCATACTAACCACACACATAAAGTAAGTATGTACATTACCTGTCTTTCTTTTAATCTCCTCGAGCTGATTTTTCCATAGTGTACTAATATCACGGATAATGCTCTCTTTTCCGATTTGCGGTGATTTGTTGAAGGTTGACTCTGAACTGCTTTGAAAAACTCTGACAAATATTAACAAGATGATATTAAGTTATATTTAGGGCTCACCGTTACTACTAAAAATGAGAATGGTGATCTTTTCAAAGTAGAATGATTATAGACTTTTAGAATTTCATATACAAAATATGTACGATGGTTGAAAAGCAGTGTATTTCTAAAATAAGTTCAGTAATGACATGATCTTTTTGCTCTAATTGAAATATGGGAGATATAATATTACTAATATTTTCATAAATCAACACATTTATAAAAAAAAGAAACTAATTTGGAGAATAAAAGAGATAAAACATGCCTCTCTGATCCTTGTTTGTTTGGAGTTCGTGTCTCAAATGGTTGGTATCTTAAGCTTGTCTTATTAGGAGACCTTCTTATCGGACCGCCATTGGAACTGCTAAACCAAAATGAAAAGAACAAAATATACTTAATTAGTTGAATATATCTCAAATAAAAAATAGTTGGCATATAAATACTATATTTTGGAAATGAAAGGGTGAAGAGAATTAACCTTATCTTTTGTGAAAATTGATCATTGTTCAAGGAATTCAAAATTCCATAGCGGATCTCATCTTCTTTATTAGAAGAGCTAGCACTCTTAAAGCCACCACTATCAATTTCCCACATATATTTTTCTTCCCTCTTCCTTGTTGGAGTCTCAAAAGAATGACCAGACATCAACTTAGGCTTCACGAAGTTACGTTTTAATTTCTCCAAAGTTAGAATATTTGACATGTATTGTTGGATAATCAGACCATTGGTATGATGATGATGATTTTCTTTGTCCCCCATCCTACTTGTTGAAACTCCAACTGTATGCTTTGACTTCATAATGTCACTTTCTTTCTCCATCAAAATTGGAGTTTCAATCATAGGAGGGTCGGGGATTATGACATTATTTCTAGGATTTTCTTGCTCCCTCCTGTCAGAAGTTTGGAGTGACATTATCGTTACACACGCGCGCACACATATATACACACTAATTTCTCAACAAATGTATGTCGACTTATATAATACACGATAAAAGATAAATTCATCATGTACTCACATTAAACAACAATTAAATATTTTACCTCATTGTAATTTTGTAAATTTATGTTGAACATCAAGTGTACTAGTTTTTTTCTTTCTCATTAATTGTCCCTTTCTTCACTAAAGTGCATGCTTCCTTTGTAATTGAGCTATGCTATCTATGACTATAATAAAGTACATACTGAGCAGTGTCACACAAATTGAGTCTTGCACTATTTATCATATACAAGCCTAATATTCGAAACAATTTCATTTTCATGCTAATCCAACACAACAAGTTCTATTTTTAAAGCTATCAAACAAACGCTAATAATTCTAAGGTAAGATATGATAAATATAGACGATATACACGGTATACACACCGTGTATATCGTCGGTTTTGGTAGAATAATTTTGTATATATTTAGAATTGTAAGTTTACCATAATTGTATAATTATTGTACAAATAGAATAAAGTTTTGGGATTAGAATAGGAATATGATTCTCCTATTATGGAAAATTGTAAATTGTATATATACTCTTTCATTAATGAAAATAATCAAGGGATTATTTCTTTCATGGTATCAGAAGTCTAGGTCTCAATATCCTCTCCCAAAATCCCGTCGTCCTTGCCTCGAAATCCGAGCTTCTCTTCTCAATTTTTGTGTCCGATGGTGTCCTCTCTCTTCCCAATTATTTCTTCCAAATCCCTATATCACGTCTTGCGTTGATATTATGACTAAGAACACGTTTCACCCTGCCCTTACTTTTTCTAACATCAAGAATCACATCTCTATCATTCTTGAAATAGAAAACGTCCAGTATGGGACGTGGGCCGAACTGTTCAAAGTTCATGCACGCTCGCATCAAGCCCTCCATCACATTATCCCCATGGCTCCTACAGATACGGAGGTGCCAAAACCCGAGGATGATCCTACGTTATGGACGACACTTGATGCTACCGTTCTTCAGTGGATTTACTCCACTATATCTACCGACCTGTTGCAGACGATTATTGAACCAGACGCTACGGAGATGGATGCTTGGAATAGGGTGTGTGACATATTTCAAGATAATCAAAATTATCGTGTTATTACTCTTGAGCAGGAATTCTCCCACGTCACTATAGAAGATTTCTCCAACATTTTAACATACTGCAAATGGTTGAAATAATTGGCGGACCAACTCTGAAATATTGGTGCGCCCATTACCAACGATCGCCTTGTTCTTTAGATGGTTCCAGGCCTCTTAGAGGCCTGTAGTGGCGTCGGTACGCTTCTTCGTCAAACCAGTCCTCTTCCATAGTTTTATCAGGCCCGTTCCATGCTCACGCTCGAAGAAGTCGGCTTGGTTAAGAAAGCTGCCACTAGGCCCCTTCTGTCGTCATGGTGACCGTGTCCAATTTTTTTCCATCTATCTCCAACAATTCCGGCCAAAACCATAACAACGATGGTGGCAAAAAAGGCTAGAATCGCAAAAATAATGGCAAAAATCGTGGAGGAAACTGAGAAGGGAATAACGGGGGTGGCAATGGGCCTCATGGCAGTGGGCCGCAAGCCACCTGGCCACAGCCCTGGGGCCCGTGGCCGTGGAACTGGGCCAGTAGGCTTGGGCCACACAACCCCTATTTCTCGTCGTCAGCCTAACCTCCTTATTGGGCCGAATTTCAGTATCCAGCTTCCATGCCCAATTCTGCCCAGAATAAGTGGGTACCGGGAGCAGGTTCTGGGTTGGGGCATCATGCTAGTGTGCTTGGGCCTCGGCCTCCGCAAGCCTATCATGCAGTGGGCCCCACACCTACCGATATTGAAGCCGCGATGCACACACTTGGATTAAATTCCTCAGACCGGAATTGGTACATGGACACCGGAGCCACTACTCACATGACGCCCGCCAAGGTACTCTCTCATCTTATTCTAATTTGAGCAACAATAGTGGTATAATTGTTGGTAATAGTAATTCAAACCAATTCATGGTTACGGTCATACAACTTTGTCTCCCCCCCCCATCCACCTCTTGTCTTGAAAAATACCCTCCATGCTCCTAAATTGATTAAAAATTTGGTGTATGTCCATAAATTCATCACTGATAATTCAGTTTCTATTATTTTTTTTTATCCTTTTGGGTATTCTGTGTAGGATTTCAAAACAAGGATTCCTTTCATGAGATGTGATAGTAGGGGCGATCTTCATCCTATCACACCCACATCCGGTCTTTCGAGTCAATCCTTGCCATCCATTTTTGCAGCTCTTACTCCTTCCTTGTGGCATGCACATCTAGGTCATCCGGGGTCGTCAATTTTGTCTTCCTTAGATAAAAACAATTTTATTTTCTGTAAGGGTACGCATAGTACTCCGATTTATCAATCTTGTTCTTTAGGAAAAATAGTTAGATTGCTGTTTCTAGACTCTAATTCTCGTACTTTAATGCAATTTGATATTATTCATAGTGATTTATGGACATCTCCCATTATCAGTTCTTTGGGCCATCGTTATTAAGTTCTTTTTTGGATGATTATTCTAATTTTTTATGGACTTTTCCGTTAGCGAAAAATCTCACATTTTTTCCACTTTTTTAAAATTTAGAGCTTTCATCCGTACCTAATTCGAACGGGATATTAAGAATATTCAATGTGATAATGGAAAAGAATATGATAATGGGTTATTTCGGGATTTTTGTGGTAATAATGGTATATTTTCGTTTCTCTTGTCCTCATACATCCTCACAAAATGGGAAAGCCGAACGAAAAATTCGAACCATTAATAATATTGTCCGGACTTTATTGATCCATTCTTCCGCACCTTCTTCCTTTTGGCATCATGCTCTACAAATGACTACTTATCTCCTAAACATTCTTCATACCAAAGGTTTGGCATATTCTTCCCCCCTTCAAATATTATATAATAAGACTACTTCGTATTCACATTTTAGGGTCTTTGGGTGCTTATGTTATCCACTATTTCCGTCCACCACAATTAACAAACTTGAAGCCTAGTCTACCCCTTGTGTATTTTTGGGTTATTCGTCTAATCATCGTGGTTACAAATGTTTTTATTTATCGTCTAATAAAATCATCATTAGTCGCCATGTAATTTTTGATGAATCCCAATTTTCGTTTGCTAAAGTGAGTAGTATAAGACGATGTCTCCCCATATATTATCCACCATTTATCGGACATATGCCGCACCCCAAATCCGCCAGCGGGCCCAATGCCCTCTGGTTCTCCTGTACCGTCACATACCACTAACGTGGGTCCAACAATTGGGCCGCGTCTCCAGATTTTGTTTACGCTTACGAGTCGTCTCGTGCCCAATTCCGTGTTAGGCGGCGGGACCCTTTGCACTGCTTTGCCTGAACAAGTGCTGGCGGCCAGTCCGTCACTTGTCTTGATATTTCCCAAAATTCACCTAATTCTCCCCCGAGTCATAGACCGGTCACTCATACTCAACGGGGTATTTTTAAACCAAAAAGACATTTTAATTTAAATTCTAATATTCTTAAATCCTCTCTACCCCGTAACCCCGTGTCCGCCTTAAATGACTCGAATTGGAAATTGGCTATGACCGATGAATATGATGCTCTTATTGCGAATAAGACATGGGAGTTGGTACCCCATCCTTCTGGTGTTAATATTATTCGGTCTATGTGGAATTTTACTCATAAGGATAATTTTGACGATTCTTTTGTGAGGCATAAGGCTCGTCTTGTAGGTGATGATAAGACTCAACAGGTTGGCGTGAATTGTGGTGAGACATTTAGTCTGGTGGTCAAACCGGCTACCATTTGCATTGTTCTCAGTCTTGCTCTTTCGAAGGCTTGGCCGATTCATCAGTTAGATGTGAAGAATTCTTTTCTATATGGTGATCTTAACGAAACCGTTTACATGCATCAGCCCTTGGGTTTCCATGACCCCAAATATCCTAATTATGTATGTTTATTGAAGAAGTCCTTGTATGGGCTTAAGCAGTCCCCATGGACTTGGTATAAGAGATTTGCAGATTATGTGTCGTCTATTGGGTTCACGCACAACAGGTCTGATAATTCATTGTTCATATATCATTGTGGTTCTTCCGTGGCTTATATTCTATTAGATGTGGATATTATCTTGACTGCCTCTACTGATGCATTGAGCAAGTCTATCACGACCATGCTCAGTTCTGAGTTTGCTATGAAAGACTTGGGGCCCTTGAGTTATTTTTTGGGGATTGCTGTCACTCGTCATGCAGATGTGTTATTCTTATCACAGCGTAAGTATGCAGCTAATATCATTGAGCGAGCTGGAATGTCCTCAGGAAAGTCTACTTCCACTCCAGTTGATACTAACCTCAAGTTGGGTGATGCGGCTGGCTCACCTTACGAGGATCCGACCCGCTATCGCAATCTTGCAGGGGCTTTTTAGTATCTGACTTTCACGAGACTAGATATTATGTATGTCGTCCAGCAGGTGTGCTTATTTATGCATGATCCCATGGTTGAACACATGAATGCGCTCAAACGCATTATTCGATACATCCAGGGGACACTTGACTATGACTTACATTTATATCCATCTTCGACATCTGCACTTGTGTCATATACATATGCTGATTGGGGTGGTTGTCCGGATACCAGACGGTCCACGTCTGGGTATTGCATGTTTCTTGGTAATAACTTGGTCTCATGGTCTGTGAAGCATCAATCTATATTGTCACGCTCTAGTGCAGAGGCCGAGTATCGAGGGGTGGCCAATGTAGTTTCTGAATCATGTTGGTTACGTAATATTCTTTTAGAGATTCATTGTCCTATTCAGAAGGCTACCTTGGTTTATTGTGATAATGTTAGTGGCATCTACCTTTCTGGTAATCCCGTTCAACACCAGCGCACTAAACACATCGAGATGGACATTCACTTTGTTCATGAAAAGGTAGCTCGTGGACAAGTACGTGTCTGTCATGTCCCTTCCATGTATCAAATTGTAGACATATTTACCAAAGGTCTTCCGTCAGTACTCTTTGAAGATTTTAGGGACAATCTCAGCGTACGGAGACCACCCGCTATGACTGCGGGGGTGTGATAAATATAGACGATATACACACCGTGTATATCGTCGGTTCTGGTAGAATACTTTTGTATATATTTAGAATTGTAAACTTATCATAATTGTATAATTATTGTACAAGCAGAATAAGGTTTTGAGATTAGAATAGGAATATGATTCTCCTATTATGGAAAATTGTAAATTGTATATATACTCTTTCATTAATGAAAATAATGAAAGGATTATTTCTTTCAAGATAAATCAATATTATGGATGAATAATTAATGAAAGAATAAAAGAGTAAATATATCCATTCCATTATCAAATTAGCACTTCTAGGGAATCCACTTATATAAACAGTATTAAAACAAAAGAAATACCAAGACCCAAAGAAGTAACTTAATCATCAATTAAATCATAAAGATACACATAAATTAAAGAATACAAAAAAAAACTCATAAAACCTAGAACCAAACAATTTAAGATTGGATAAAAAGAGTGAAGAATGCACAATTCTTCATTATAAAACTCAACGACAAAGAATTACTTACCTAAAGTTTATTTGACGTTTTGAGGTTAACAGTGAATTATAACTATTGTGTTGTGTGATATTTGTAGTCTCTTGATATTTTTGTTGAGGAAAAGTCACAAAAAGGAGGGAGAAAGAGAGAGTAAAACACATATGAAATTGCCATGTTGGGTGTTCGTTCCTTACTAACAATTGACAACCTCACTAGCTGCTATGACATACATTTGCAGATACATGCAACTTGCTAAAGCCTAATGCTAACAAAGATGTCCGTACATGTTCTAACAAAGATGTCCGTACATGTTCATTAGGCATTGGGTTTTTTCATAAAAAATCGTGACTTTTAAGGAAAAGTATAAAGCTTTGCAAATTAGCCATTGTTTGTTGGCTTCAATTGGAATAACTTTGATATAGTAACAAAAACATATATACTTTGGAAGCAATATAAATTTAGAGGAATGGAGAAAGATTGTGCGGAAATCACATTTGTTTTTCTCATAATTTTCACCCTACTTAAGAATTTAAGGCTTTGAATAAACTCTTTTTACATATAATTAGTTTAAAATTTATTGACAGGCTACATTGGATAGAACGATATGTTATTACGATAGTAATTTAAAAATACGTAAAAATAAAAGAAATATCAAGAAGTTCAAAGATCAAATTTTGGCTATATATACCAATGAATACTCTTCTAGCATTTTCCAATATCATTTTACTATATAATTAATTATCAAAATCAATGAATTAGAGAATAACACAATGATTCCACGCTATCACAAGTAACAAAAATCTTCTTTAATTTCTTAAGAAAGATCATTAATTATCAATTTTAATACATTATATAAACAATGCAAAGATTCCACAACGACATTGCAAGTAGCACAAATTTTCTTTAACTAACTAAGTATGTATTTATTGATTAGAAAATAGAATACTGACCTGGGAAGATTTTTCTTGTTACGACATGCACTAACAAAGTTTTGCTCTCGACGGACTGATCAATAAACGACCGTATAATAATAATATTAGAATTTTTGATAATATTAGGATTCGAAGAATGCAAACTTAAAGGAAAAATGAGAAATGCATGTTGTGCAGATGAAGAATTTGATGAGATGAGGCTTTCATTCAAGCCAATGATCGAAATCAAATTTTTAAAAAGTCAGTTACTAACTTTCAAACGACACAACTTTTTAAGAAAAGACAACAACAAAATATAATATTTTAAGTTATTTAAAAAGGTATTTAAGCAATTTAACTTTTTAGTTTGGAATTCCCATTTTTAATATATATAATATGGATAGAGATAAATATATACATTATTTTAGTATTATGTAGAATAATTTTGCTATTAACTGATACGAGATATCTTAAGTAATTGATGTGCCGTAAAAAGGAACTTCTTAGTTTAAAAATAGAAAACAATCATTTTATAAACATAAACAGTCAGTAATAAAAATAACTTTAAGGAGAATAAAAAGTGTAAGACAGAATAATTTCCCCTAGGGATTCCTTTCATTATTCACAATATATATAGTTGTACAAAGGTTGATTCCTAATATGTTACGAATCCTAACTTACCTTAAATGGTTGATTTCTAATATAATTAGAATCCTAAGTTACCTTAAATATACATCTATCATAATTACAAAAATATACTGTGAATATTCGCTAATACTTCCCCTCAGACGGAGCGGGAGGAGGCCGAATGCTAAGGCTGGATCGGAAGTCGGTGAAGAGTTGTCGCGGTAGTCCCTATGTGAAAATGTGTGCATACTGATAAGAGGAAGGCAAGTGTAAAATTTTGACCTGACCACGGGCAACCTTCTCTCGCACAAAGTGGATATCCATCTCAATATGCTTAGTCCGCTGATGTTGGATCGGATTATGAGACATATAGATAGCAGATATGTTGTCACAATAGACAATAGACACCTTGCGTAATGGACACTGGAGCTCCAAAAGAAGATTTCGGAGCCAACAGATCTCAGCAACGACATTAGCAACTCCGCGATATTCTGCTTCAGCACTCGAAAGGGATAGTGTGGCCTGCCGCTTGGCGGACAATGAGCTAAGATTATCCCCAAGAAATACACAGTACCCTGAGGTGGAGCGACGTGTGTCGGGGCATCCTGCCCAATCTGCATCCGTGTAGGCAAGCAACTTGGTTGGGGCAGAGGGGTATAGATGTAATCCAAAGTCTAGTGTACCCTTAACGTATCTGATAATACGTTTGAGGGCGGCAAAATGAGACTCTCGGGGGTCGTTCATAAACAGACAAAATTGCTGAACGGCATATGCAATATTAGGCCTAGTGAATGTAAGATACTGAAGAGCACCTGCAAGACTCCGATATAGAGAGGGATCAGAAATTGGCGCACCGTTAGTGGCACTAAGCTTGGATTTTGAGTCTACCGAAGTAGGCATAATTTTACAATTTTCCATCTTGGCCCTGTACAATATCTCTTCTGCATACTTACGCTGACAAAGGAACATAGTGGTTGCAGATCTGGTCACCGATATACCCAAAAAGTAACTCAGATTGTCCAAGTCAGTCATAGCAAATTCAGTTTTGAGTAGAGCAATGATTTCATTCTTCAAACCGTCAGACGATGCAGTAAGAACGATGTCATCGACATATATAGCAAATATGCAGTGCTGCTACCTCGGTGAAAAGTGAAGAGAGAATTATCACACCTGCTACATAGAAAACCAATCTGCAGAAGATACCTGGCAAAACGATCATACCAAGCGCGGGGTGCCTGTTTCAATCCATACAATAATTTTCTGAGATGACATACAAACTGCGGAACTGTCGGATGAACAAAGCCAGGGGGGCTGATGCATGTATACAATTTCTTTCAAATCCCCATGAAGAAATACATTCTTGACATCTAGCTGATGAATCAGCCAATGCATGCCCATAGCAATACCGAGAACAGTCCGAATAGTGGCCGATTTAACAACCGGACTGAATGTCTCACCACAATCAATACCCTCATGCTGATTAGTGCCATTTGCAACTAGTCTTGCCTTATACCTCTCTAAGTCACCACTGTCTCTGAACTTGTGACGAAATAGCCACATACACCGGATAACATTCACACCAGCTGGTCTAGGTACCAAATCCTAAGTGTTCTAATTAGTTAAAGAGTTAAACTCCTTGTACATGGCCACATTCCAATTAGGGTCCAGTTTAGCCAGTTTTGGATTCTTTGGAATGGGTGATAAGGTTTGTGTGGAGAGATTGAAGTAAACCTTGGGTTTGAAGATCCCGTGTTGTGCACGAGTCTCCATGCGGTGAGGGGGAAGCAGTGGGAGGTCGAGACTGGGAAGCTGAATATCCACTGGGTCTGGACTGGGAGGCAGCAAAGATGCGGGACTGGTAGGCTGTGGGTTGGTGGTGTCCAAATTGGGAGGTACACGAGACACTGCTGGGGGTGCAGGAGATATCTTGCCGGTGCGATGGGACCGAGAGCGGAACCTGGAGGCGATGGTAAGGGCAGGCGGTGTCCACTGCCGAACAAATGGCGTGGTATTGTCCTTTCGGGAGACACAATGACTGGAGTAGAAGAGACATAGGAGACTCATCGAGAAATCTGTAATCCGTGGTTTGGAATTTTCGAAGGTTTGAAAAAGGAAAGGTTGTCTTGTCAAAGGTGACGTGACGGGAGATGATGATTTTGCGAGTGGCAATGTCATAGCACAAGTAGCCCCGATGATTAGGAGATAGACCAAGGAAGACACATGGCAGAGTGCGAGGGGCAAGTTTGTGAGGTGCAGTGGAGGCTATGTTGGGGTAGCATAAGCATCCAAAAATACGTAGGTGATCATATGATGGTAGCCTACGGTATAAGATTTCGGTAGGGGTCTTATTTTGGAGTGTGCTAGTTGGTAAAATATTAAGAAGGGATTCTACCATTTTGACAGCATAGATCCAAAAAGGCGGTGATAGACAGGCATGAAACAGAAGGATGCGAACCATGTTATTGATGGTACGTATAATTCATTCAGCCTTTTCATTTTGGGAGGAAGTATAGGGACAAGAAAAATGGAAAACCATGCCTTGTTTAGAACAAAAATTGTGAAATGCCGAGTTATTAAATTCACGTCCATTACCACATTGGAATGATTTGATAGATTTTTCAAATTGTGTTTTAATAAATTTTTGAAACTCGAAGAATTTTTCAAAAACTTCAGATTTGAATTTTAGTTGGTAAATCCAGAAAAAATGTGAAAAATCATCCAAGAATACTAGATTGAATTTGTGACCCAAAGAGCTAACAATCGGAGATGTCCACAAATCAGCATGAACAATATCAAAAGGAGAAAAAGTAACAATGTTTGATGACATAAATGAAAGATTTAGTATGCTTGCCTAGTGGGCAAGAAAGACAAGTGTTGGGCAATTTTCCCATTATTACATTGAATACGCTTAGAAGTCCAAAGAAAAGTAAAAACTGGGTCTCCGGGGTGTCCGAGTCTGTTGTGCCAAGTTGAGGGAGAGATCGCCGCAAGGGATAGAGGTGTTTGCGGTCTGACAGCAGAAGATTGAGTAAATGGGTAAAGGTCTCCATCACTATTGCAGCGTGTAAGAATTTTCCCCGTATTGAGTTCCTTCACAAAAAAACCAAAAGGGTCAAATTCGACAGACACGGAATTATTTCTAGTGAATTTTCTAACGGAGATTAAATTTTTAATGATTTTAGGGGTGTATAGGACGTGGTTTAGGGAGAAAGGCGGGTGTGGATGTTTGGTGTGTGTGTTACTGTACCCTTCAATTGGAATGCGATGACCATTGACGACAGTAATAAATTAAGGACACTTTAACCGAAGTAATTAAGATAAGTTACCAGACGACCGGGTGAGGTGAGATGTGGCTCTGGTGTCCATGTACCAATTTTCGTCGGGCTGTTGAAGGTTCACGCTGTTCCAGGCCTGGCCCAAATTAGCGAGGCAGTGGCTGGGCTATTCTTCTTTCTTCTTTGTAAGTTCTTCTTCTTCTTTGGACCGCATGACCAGTGGGCTTTCTTCTTCTTGGTGGGACTACCTGGTGGCTAGGGCAGGGCCCAAGAGGCCAGTCGACCAAGGTTGCTGGAACTGGGCCCATCCAGTTGGGTATGGGCTTGCAGGCGTGGCCCAGTTCTGCTGATTGGGCCATACAGGCTGCTATCCGACCAGCTTTGGAAATATCACTGGGCACGGCTCGCATCCGACCAGTTACGTTGGCCCTTGCCGCGGCCCTTGCGTTTGTTTCCGCGACCTCTACTGACACGGCCTATGCCGTGGGACTGCTGCTGTTGGTGGTCATGCGGTGGTGGGGGGTGGTGTTGGTTGCCAGTGGTGCCATCCCATCAACGGCTAACACCTTTTGATTATGTTCCTCTTGTTTAGCACGTCGGGTTTCTTCCAACAATAGTTGTGACCGTGCCTTGGTGAAACTTGGTAGTGGGTCTGCCTGTTTAATCATTGTTGCAAGAGTATCGTATTCACCTTTCGGTAAACATGCAACCAATTGGAGTACCATCTTTGTTTCAGAAACAGAATTCCCGACGTTGGATAGTTGGTCGGCTATGAGTTTCAGTTGTTTACAATATTCGGACATGTTGTTAACATTCTCGAGATGCGTATTGTTGAATTGCTCCTCCAAATACATTGCCCCAGTATTTTTATTGTCCTGAAAAATTTTCTCCAACCGCACCCAAAGGGCACGTGCCGTAGCACCTGTTTTCATGATGGTACAAAATAAGTCTTTGGAGATGGTGTCGTATATCCACTGTTCGACGATGGCGTCAAGGCGACGCCATGTCGATTCGACAATGTCGGTGGGATGAGGAACAAAGTCATCAATATGGTCGAGCACGTTGTACGCACATGCATGAATATAGAACAGTTCTGTCCACATGGAATATTGACAGTCTTCTTGATCAAGAATTATATGGATAGAGTTCTTGATGTTTGTAACGTGAAAAGAAGATGATGAACGTTGAGAGGAGTTGTCAAAAGTGCCAGTGGAGGAACCAGAATTTGTGGGGGAAGACATGGTGGCTGCCTTGTTGAATTTATGTTTGGCCGAGAAAGAATTTTTTCTGTTTTGGCCGAGACAGATTTTTTATTTTTGGCTGAGAAAGAGAGAGAACGGAGAAGAGTAGGGTTTAGGTTTTAGTATCTTGATACCATGTAAGACATAATAATTTCCCTTAGGGATTCCTTTCATTATTCACAATATATATAGTTGTACAAAAGTTGATTCCTAATATGGTACGAATCATTACTTACCTTAAATGGTTGATTTCTAATACAATTAGAATCCTAAGTTACCTTAATTATAAATCTATCATAATTATAAAATATACGGTGAATATTCGGAGAATATTCACTAATAAAAAGATCAATAGAATGGTTTTTGCTTTCATGGGAAAAGAGGATGTGATGCTGGCATGTATCATTCTGCACAGATAATTAATTTTTCTTTTTCAATTTATCATTAATAGGATTTAATCATAGTAATAAAGAATAAATCAAATTAAATCTTAGCCTTTAAAATTCACAAAGAGACATATCAATAATCTAAACCTGTATAGATGATCAAGTTTTAATAAGCCACTCCCATGTTTTAGAGAAAATTCACAATTACCCACCGATATATATATATATATATATATATATATATATATATATATGAATTAATCCCTTGATTATTCTTATTGAATGAATAGGTATATGTACAAGTTACAATCTCCAAATATGAAAAATCCTATTTCTACTAAACTTCTAATATTCTAGTTCTACTTGTACAAGGTTTCTACAATTATGATAATTATACAACATAATTTAATACTTCTATTTATGGTACAAGACTAGTCAAAACCATGTATATCATAGGGATATACACGGTATTCTATCACGCCCCCGCAGTCATAGCGGGCGGTTGTCGTACGCTGAGACTGTCACTAAAATATTCAAATAAAACAAAGGGAAGGCCCTTTGTAAAGATGTCATCAATTTGGTATCGCGAGGGCACATGTAAGACGCGTACTTGTCCACGAGCTACCTTTTCGCGAACAAAGTGAATATTCATCTCGATATGTTTAGTGCGTTGATGTTGGACAAGATTGCCAGAAAAATAAACTGCACTAACATTATCACAGTAGACCAATGTAGCTTTCTGAATAGAAAAGTGTAGTTCTAACAAAAGATTACACAGCCAGCATGATTCTGACACCACATTCGCCACGCCTCGATACTTGGCCTCTGCACTGGATCTTGATAATGTAGCTTGTCATTTTGCAGACCACGAGACCAAGTTATCCCCAAGAAACATACAATAATCAGAAGTCGAGCGTCTGGTCAACATCTGTTTAAGACACAAGTGTAGAAACAGACGTAGGATACAAATGCAAGCAATAATCAAGTGTCCCCTGGATGTATCGTATAATGCGTTTGAGCGCATTCATATGCTCAATCCGTGGATCAAGCATAAACAAACACACCTGTTGAACTGCATAAGTAATATCTGGCCTTGTGAATGTAAGTTACTGAAGTGCCCCTGCAAGCCTGCGATAGTGGGTGAGATCCTCGAACTTAGTGCCAGATATAGCACTCAGCTTCGGGTTAGTATCAACCAGAGTAGAAGTTGATTTACACGATGACATACCAGCTCTTTCAATGATCTCATCGGCATACTTCCTTTGTGATAAAAATAGACAATCCTTCATAGGATTTAGGTAATTCAAATATAGCATACCAATCAAAACACTACTAAGTATCCAAACACCTTAATCTATCCAGAAATCAATACAACTAAACATCTAATCACAGAAAGATATTGAAATAAAATCATGTCATCACATAATTAAAAGAACTAATAGAAATTCGAACTTACTTCTTTCGAGTGTAGCCGTGAATGAAAAGACGGAGTGGAAAGCCTTCTCCTAATCCTGTAAAACTCAGACCACACAAAAAGGAAAACTTAAGACTATAAAAACCTTAGAAAATGTTCTATGATTTTAGATTGCTCAAAATATGAGACTTTTGCTTAACTTTCGAAAACATTTCCATCGTCAAGACTTTTTTTTTTGCACTGAGGGTTAGGGGTCCTTTTATAGGACACAAAAACCCCAAATTCTCAATCCCAATCCGATGTGGGAGATCGTTTTTCAAGGATTTTGAATTAAAACTAAAGAAAAAAATTTAACCAATAAAAAATCAAGCTTCATTCTCAGATGGGACAAAAACCATTAAATCTTTGCAGAAACGATGAGGAGAGAGGGGGGAAGGGATTACCTCGCTGGTGACGTATATGTAGGGATGGATAAGAGAAATTAATGTTCTTATCCGAAGTGGGGAGGCAAGGGTCTGACGCGAAGGTGTTCTCGCCTAAAACTTTTTTTTAACTGTTAGAATAAAAAATCAAAATGTTTGAGATGAGCCATGAATACCAACTAATTTTCGCTGAAATAATAATTCTGAAATAAGGCAGGCGTTGTTTCATTAATACAATAATACTCCTAACTGAGTTGTCTTTCCAGTTGCATTCTGTATTGTATACTCAAAATATATATGACTTAAAAGAATTATCAACACTACTTCATTGGTAGTGTTAAGAATATATGTTAATATATTTGGTAAATATCGTATTCATGCATAACCCGATGGAGGATCACATGTATGCTCTCAAGCGCATTGTGCGCTATATTCAGGGCACTCTCGATCATGACTTGCATCTACATCCGTGTTCGACAACCACTCTCATTTTCTACATAGATGCAGATTGGGGGTGGATGTCCGGATACCAGACCTGGAGTGTCTGGTTATTGTATTTTTCTTGGTGACAATTTGATATCTTTGTCCTCCAAATGGCAATCTACCTTGTCTAGGTCAGTGCCGAAGCTGAATACCGGGGAGTTGCCAATGTGGTTTTTGAATCTTGTTGGCTAAGAAACCTTCTTCTAGAGCTCCATTGTCCTGAAGGCGACATTGGTTTATTGTAATAATGTTAGTGCGATTTATCTCTCAGGGAATCCGGTTCAACATCAACGCACTAAACATATTGACCTGGATATTCACTTTGTTGGCGAAAATGTTACTCGTGGACAAGTACGTGTCTTACATGTCCCTTCACGCTATCAGATCGCCGATATTTTTACAAAAGGTCTTCCGTTGGTTCTACTTGAAGATTTTCGGGACAGTCTTAGCATACATCGACCTCCCGGTTCGACTGCGGGGGTGTGTTAAAATATATGTAAATATATTTGGTAAATATCGTTAGTGATCTTTTGTATTAGTTAGGTGTATCATTAGTTTCTGTAATCGTATCCTAGAATCACTATTGTACCTCATGTATATAAGCTAATGAAAATAATCAAGGAATTATCCTCTTTCAGGTATATACTACAACAGAAAACAGTTGTAGTTTATATTTTCCTACATATACTAAATCATTTTGCCATGTGTTTTTGTAAAATTTAAAAGCTAAGATTTAATTCGGTGTATTCTCTAATATTACAATTAAATCACTGTTAATAATAAAATTGAAAATATAGAAACAAAAAAAAAGCTAAAATATATGCTAGATGATAACCACTAGCGACACTGTATCCGTTAATTATTTTTTTTCATTTATAATGATCATGTAACTATATTTATTTAGAAAGTAATTATTTTCTCTTGCTTTTGAATTTGATTTATGTTGAATATCTATCTTTATATGTATTACTTACTAGAAAGATATTTATTGAACGTCTAAAATAACAAAACACAATGTAAAGTTATGTTGTGCCATATAGGCAAACTAGTTTTTGACGTCATCTTTCCATGCACCATAAATGCACATATATATGCCCGTTATGAAGTCCCAATCCCTAGGATTAGACATTAAATTGTATGAATGTCTCTTAAATAAATAGATCCTAAGATCAGTTGAAGTAAGTGTCTTCTGCATTGAAGCTTTGCATCCTAGAAGACTCTAACTGAACATGAGCTCCTTCTTCGTTAATTTCGTCGTTTCTTTTTCTCAATGTAATCGCTTGATTGACATAACCATAACTTTGTGTGTCTTGATCGGCATTTTGTCCACCTGCAACGCTTTTGAACTTTTGATCGAAAAAAATAATAAATGTGTTAGCTAGTACACACAATTTAGCCAAAGTATTTACTAAACAAGCTTTATATTTTAGGGTTAATGATGCATGTCTATACATGCACTTCTCCATTGTTATAAAGACTAGGTCTAGGTGGGGTTTACGGGATATAGTTGCACAAATATTTTTTCAATTGATTAATGTTAGTAGCGATCCAGTATAATATAGAAGTCTCTGGTCGTTTTGCAAGGACCCTTCTGACTCAAATCTTATGTAGATGGGTGCACTTATGTGCGTGTGAGAAACAAATATAAATTGAGTTATTTAATTTTTAAAAATCATTTTAGGACTTTTATTAATACTTTTTGGGAAAGAAACATTAACCCACTTTTGAGTATTCATATTGTGTAGAACAATCACTCACTTTTGACAGAAATGAGAAACATTATATACCTTGTCAGTAATCTCATGAGTATTAGCAGGAGAACCTTGGAAGTTCCGATTTGAATGGGTAATCGGTTTTAAACTTCTTCCTCCAATTAAAGCTTCTTCATTATTAGAGTTTTGCTCTTGAGAGAAATTCAAGATCTTATGTCTATGATAGGAGGAGCTGGTAGAATCACGAGCAATTCCTATATTGCAATACATTGAAAGAAAAATAATATAAATATTTTAAAGCATATTGTAATAGTTACTGATCTAAATTAACCAAAGGAAAACGAAGACAAAGCAAAGAGATGAATAACGTTCATACTTCAGTGGACATATATATATATATATATATATATATATATATATATATATATATATATATATATATATATATATATTTTTTGTACTTGGTACAATAGAAGTCATTTCTATGGAACATGTATTTCTAGAAGATGTTTTTTATGGAATATTTTTCTAGAAAATATTTTCTCATATTTAGTTGCTGAGTGATAGATATTTTTCTCGAAGATTTTGATCAACATTTTATAATGTATTTTTTTATTATATCGATATGAAAAAAATTATAATTTATAGTATTTTTATATTTTTTTGAATATTTAACTTCAAGAATTAGGGAAATTGAGTTTGGAGAAAACGAAAGATGCCACATAAACTGAAATAGGGAGAGTACTATATTATACTGTCTAAGTGCTAATCGAAGCAATTGATATAAAGTTTAGAGACAAGATAGTTGAAATAAAAATGACTTATGTTCATATCACGAGGGAAGTTGGTTTTCTTCTTTTGATAGAAAATGTTGCTTGAAAGTTGATATCCATATATATCAATGATAACAAATAAAAAATTATTTATTCATGAAAATAGTTTCCTAGAAAATAACTTGCTCATACTAACCACACACATAAAGTAAGTATGTACATTACCTGTCTTTCTTTTAATCTCCTCGAGCTGATTTTTCCATAGTGTACTAATATCACGGATAATGCTCTCTTTTCCGATTTATGTGATTTGTTGAAGGTTGACTCTGAACTGCTTTGAAAACTCTGACAAATATTAACAAGATGATATTAAGTTATATTTAGGGCTCACCGTTACTACTAAAAATGAGAATGGTGATCTTTTCAAAGTAGAATGATTATAGACTTTTAGAATTTCATATACAAAATATGTACGATGGTTGAAAAGCAGTGTATTTCTAAAATAAGTTCAGTAATGACATGATCTTTTTGCTCTAATTGAAATATGGGAGATATAATATTACTAATATTTTCATAAATCAACACATTTATAAAAAAAGAAACTAATTTGGAGAATAAAAGAGATAAAACATGCCTCTCTGATCCTTGTTTGTTTGGAGTTCGTGTCTCAAATGGTTGGTATCTTAAGCTTGTCTTATTAGGAGACCTTCTTATCGGACCGCCATTGGAACTGCTAAACCAAAATGAAAAGAACAAAATATACTTAATTAGTTGAATATATCTCAAATAAAAAATAGTTGGCATATAAATACTATATTTTGGAAATGAAAGGGTGAAGAGAATTAACCTTATCTTTTGTGAAAATTGATCATTGTTCAAGGAATTCAAAATTCCATAGCGGATCTCATCTTCTTTATTAGAAGAGCTTGCACTCTTAAAGCCACCACTATCAATTTCCCACTTATATTTTTCTTCCCTCTTCCTTGTTGGAGTCTCAAAAGAATGACCAGACATCAACTTAGGTTTCACGAAGTTACGTTTTAATTTCTCCAAAGTTAGAATATTTGACATGTATTGTTGGATAATGAGACCATTGGTATGATGATGATGATTTTCTTTGTCCCCCATCCTACTTGTTGAAACTCCAACTGTATGCTTTGACTTCATAATGTCACTTTCTTTCTCCATCAAAATTGGAGTTTCAATCATAGGAGGGTCGGGGATTATGACATTATTTCTAGGATTTTCTTGCTCCCTCCTAGTATGATCAATGGTGAATCTTGGCTTCATGATATCTCTTTTTAATTTCTCCAAACCTGAAATTCTTCGCATAAATGGATCATGGATCAAGTCATTGGCTTTAGAGTTTTCTTGCTCTTTCCTAATACTTATTGGAATTCCCAAAGGATGATCAATGGCGAACTTTGATTTCATGAGCTCCCTATCTAATTTTGGTATAGATTGTTGGAGGACCATGACATTGGATCTAGTGTTCTCTTGCTCTCTCCTACTTGAAATATGAATATCACCTTCTTTCTCCATAAGAATTGGTATCGAGATCAAGTCATTATTTTTAGAATTTTCTTGTCCTTTTTCATCATTAGTACTAATTTTGCTAGTTCCTCCTTTCTCTTGCAGCATTGAACCATGTTTTACTCCCATGGCATAAACATGATACAATGAATAGTCGTCGTCATCAAGGGTAATCTGATAAGTTGTTCTTGAAGAAGAATTCTTATCACCCTTTTCTGTTGATGAACTCCTAGGAATAATATTGGTGGCCACAATAAGATCATTAGGTAATTCTGAAATGTCACAATTTTGATGATTTGGAGCAACATTATTTATTGAAGTGTTCATGGGCTGCTCTTCAAGAATATCAAATAATGTATCTAAATTCATATCAACATCAAATTCATTGTCCAATGGCATATTAGAGAAAAGACCTTGAGTTTCATGACTATCAGTATGCACGTCACCCCTTGGAGCTTTATCCATGCTTACCAGTGGGTATTAATCCTGTATGAACAATTTTTTTTCCTTAATATCAACAAAAGGGAAGTAATCAAATTATTCTAAAACCATTAAAAGAATAAAAAAACACTCGAATGGTAAAACAAGAAAATGAAATCATTTATGCAGCAAGATATATAAACAATTTAATTAATCAAAAGATATTTAAAAAGTAAATCGTTTAACAAGACAATGAAAAAAAAAACGAAACATGATATTATTTCTAGTATCAAGGTGTGTGTTTTACTTAAAAACATATATAATTCTGATAAAATGAATTGACTTCGAAGTACATGACTATATATCTCTTAAAATAATTTATATGTTGAATTTGTACATTCTACCATCGTCTCAATACATTTACATACATATAGAATCTATAAAACTATCTATGAATAAAAGAGAAATAACATATAAAAGAGAAATAACTCACACTTTTAATCTGAGGGAGAAAGAGAAAGGGACCCTAGTTCTTCATATTCTCTACAAGACAAATATAAAATTTCCCTTGTGATGTTACTTATATAACAAGACATTAATTTTGTTGGATATGTTAAAAAATTTACATCAAATTCACTTACCATTTCAATTATTATAGATTTCATATTTGGATGAAGTTTTAAATTTAATGTCTAAATAGGATGATTGAATTATTTGCAGATTTACTAAATTCAGACCACTAAAATAGGAAAATAACTAATAATCACTTAGTAGGACTTGACCGAATATGACCAAACTCCAACCATCACCACTTTGTATGTCAAAATTATATCGGATGACATTTTTTCTCCAATTGTCGAATAACTGATGATTTGTAAAATTTGAAGATTACATTAATATATTATTCAAAATTTTATATAGATGTAGATTGAAATATTGATCTATCATAAAAAAATTATGGACTCGAGAAAAATAGGTGTGTAAATGTGATTTTTTTTCATGTCATGTAAATGAGCAATGAGAATGCATCTGTTGTTATAAACAAGCATTTAAGAAACATTTCTATTAAGTTGTCATTAAGTCAAATTATAAAATTATCTATTGTCATATAAAAATAGATTCCAATATGTAGCAAATTTATCAAAAAATATAAATTACTGACATAGTCAAATTTTCGACGATTATGACTTGTCATTAAGTTGTCACACGGTAATTATATTTCACTACAAAAAAAGTATCTTGTTTAAATCTAAGAAAAGTTCAACTTTGCTCTTGAACTTTGTAATATTAATTATTCATATCCACTGTCAGAAGTTTGGAGTGACATTATCGTTACACACGCGCGCACACATATATACACACTAATTTCTCAACAAATGTATGTCGACTTATATAATACACGATAAAAGATAAATTCATCATGTACTCACATTAAACAACAATTAAATATTTTACCTCATTGTAATTTTGTAAATTTATGTTGAACATCAAGTGTACTAGTTTTTTTCTTTCTCATTAATTGTCCCTTTCTTCACTAAAGTGCATGCTTCCTTTGTAATTGAGCTATGCTATCTATGACTATAATAAAGTACATACTGAGCAGTGTCACACAAATTGAGTCTTGCACTATTTATCATATACAAGCCTAATATTCGAAACAATTTCATTTTCATGCTAATCCAACACAACAAGTTCTATTTTTAAAGCTATCAAACAAACGCTAATAATTCTAAGGTAAGATATGATAAATATAGACGATATACACGGTATACACACCGTGTATATCGTCGGTTTTGGTAGAATAATTTTGTATATATTTAGAACTGTAAGCTTACCATAATTGTATAATTATTGTACAAATAGAATAAAGTTTTGGGATTAGAATAGGAATATGATTCTCCTATTATGGAAAATTGTAAATTGTATATATACTCTTTCATTAATGAAAATAATCAAGGGATTATTTCTTTCATGGTATCAGAAGTCTAGGTCTCAATATCCTCTCCCAAAATCCCGTCGTCCTTGCCTCGAAATCCGAGCTTCTCTTCTCAATTTTTGTGTCTGATGGTGTCCTCTCTCTTCCCAATTATTTCTTCCAAATCCCTATATCACGTCTTGCGTTGATATTATGACTAAGAACACGTTTCACCCTGCCCTTACTTTTTCTAACATCAAGAATCACATCTCTATCATTCTTGAAATAGAAAACGTCCAGTATGCGACGTGGGCCGAACTATTCAAAGTTCATGCACGCTCGCATCAAGCCCTCCATCACATTATCCCCATGGATCCTACAAATACGGAGGTGCCAAAACCCGAGGATGATCCTACGTTATGGACGACACTTGATGCTACCGTTCTTCAGTGGATTTACTCCACTATATCTATCGACCTGTTGCAGACGATTATTGAACCAGACGCTACGGAGATGGATGCTTGGAATAGGGTGTGTGACATATTTCAAGATAATCAAAATTATCGTGTTGTTACTCTTGAGCAGGAATTCTCCCACGTCACTATAGAAGATTTCTCCAACATTTCAACATACTGCAAATGGTTGAAATAATTGGCGGACCAACTCTGAAATATTGGTGCGCCCATTACCAACGATCGCCTTGTTCTTCAGATGGTTCCAGGCCTCTTAGAGTTTTAAATGGTTACTCTTGCTACACTCTTTTCGGGGTGTAGAGTTGTTGCAGATACATGAGCGAGGTTCGATTAGCCTTCAAGGATCTCATGGATTTCTTCTAGACTTCCTTGTTTAATTTTCATTCTAAACAGAAGTTGTATTCAAGTTGTGGTTGTATTTTTATTCCAGTTGTATACTCTGAATCTCATGTACTATTCATACCAGATTCTTTTGGTAGTTGTTGTGTTTCGCATTATTATATATCTATATTTTTAGACTCATATTCTCTTATTATTTAATTATGTTGTTGGATGAATCTATAAGGGAGGGGTTCACCTACTAGGAAAAAGGGTAGGTGCCCATACGCTTGGTGATTTGGGTCGTGACATGTTGGTATCCGAGCCCTAAGTTATCCGGTCTATAAGGACAAGAGCAATGTCTAGTAGAGTCCTACTTATGGGTGTGTTGTGCATCACACTTATAATTGAGAGGCTATAGGATAGGAAACTTCGAATTCTTTCATTCTTTCGTGCTACTTCATTCAAATTGGTATCTAGTTGATTCTAATTGATATATGAATTTCCTTGTCTTAATCACCCATGGAAGATGGGAACTCATCTTTAAGTTCTTATGAAAATGGTTTGTTTATGATGTGTTGTGGTATGGTATGAGATTTGTTATCTTGATTCAGACGCGTGACTGAGTTCAGTTCTAGCTTTGGCTTAAGAATTCAATTGTGGAGATTTTTTTGAGAAATGGGAGAGACGATACAGAGGGTCGCATGATCTCCATGTTTCAGTGTTGGGTTGCTCGAAAGTGGCAAAAGTGCATTTTCAACTTAATAAGAGTGATTTGTTCGATGATATGATTAGTTTGGGAAAAGGTTTCAACATCATCAAGATATTATGATGGTTTGCATGACACATGCGTACCAATGGCGGCAGCAGAGACGACAGATAACGCATCGGATGATACGTACTTGGAAATAAGAAGATCATAGATAAGTTTTTTCATGGAGATTATTGGGAAGGTGTAGATATGGGGGGACGAGTGTAGGTTTGATAAGGATCATTGAATGTAACATAAGTGTAATGACTACGAGTAATAAATAAGATTAGTTGAGAATAAGGACATGAATGATGACTTTGTGGGAAACGTGTAGCGAGGTAAGATTTCTTAGGGTACTTTAGTAAGAGTGTTTTTTGGGTTAATGTGATGGAGGCATGAGGAATATTATTGGGATATATCAATTTCCGCTATTAGGAAGGGAAAAATTGGTATCTGACGTGTTTGACAAGATAAGGTTGCAATTGGTACGAGAGTGGATTTCATCTTTGGTCATGAAAAGCTAAGTTGGAGTTCGACGTGACTACATGGTAGTGGGTTGTGGGTTCTTTCAGGAAAGTGGTTATCGGTCCTAGATCAAAAAGTGATGCTATACTTGACGAGTGGAGACTTAAGATATTGGGTAATGATGGGCTTGGTCCTTCAGTAAAGGGTATGTTCACCGGGTCTTCGTGTTTAGAGGAATGATAAGGATATCGTGGGATCAAGAGCTAGTGATTTGAGAGTTATTTTGCGGTCATACATGGTAGAGTAGACTTAAGGGTTCAGTGTTGAGTTAGTATGTTTGGTTATGTCGTGGGCCAATGAGAGCCAGGAGTTGACTAGTAAGAATGACTTTAGTATTGGATAAGTGCGAAGTTTTAGCACTCAATGAGCTAATATGTGTTTCATATAATATTGGATTAGGTTTGATAGCCATGTTCCTATTGTGTAAGTTTTAGCTAGTTTCTGCAACTACTAATATGCTACGCCGTTGAGTGATAGGATGAAAGGGCTAATCATGCGAATGGTTAGAGGAGTTCTGGTTCGACAATTACGACATTTGAAGTGGTACATTAATGATGAGGTTTGAATCAATTCAAGATGTGGAGAACATTTCAGAAATTGAGTTAAGGAAATTTGAGCTAGGACACCTTGGTAGGGATACATGTGGACATTAGTAGGACTGTGTATGTGATATGATGGATTTAGAAGGTATTCAATTTTAGAGTTGAGCGGGTTCGAGAGATGGTTAGATGGTAATGATGATGGTGATTTGATTTGAATTGAGGAATTGAAAGTGAAGAAAAAGTATAGTTAATTGAGAATCGGTAAAAATAAGGTACATCTTTGAGATTACTTTGGTCATTATGGGTTGTGGTGTTGTCGTCTTGCTTATTTCTGATGAGGTGTGATTGTTGGGTATGCTTAAAGAAGGGAGTCCACAGAAATGAACTAAGTGATATGATGAAGTTCTGTGGGGTTTTGTGATCAGCGACAAGTGAGAAGCAAATTTCAGATAACCGACATGATAAGGCTTATGAAAGTGGCTTGTGTGGTGCATTATTGGGATGTTCTGTAACATTCTTCAGTGGATGAGTTAGTGTGGTTTAAGAGAAATGAATTATGAAAATCCCTATTATGTGGAGGGTAGAGTTATATTTTTGAGATAAGACCGTATTTGTGGTAGTGCATTATATTACAAGTAATATTGACTGGTCAGCTTGGGTGAGCATCTTTGGATGTTAAGGACTTGGGAGTAGTTGCGTGAGACTTAGAGCGGTATTTGTAAGATTTGATACTTTCAAAATTGTTATGGGCATATATGAGGCTATAGGTTTTTGCGTCGAAACGTTCAGGGTTGTATCAGATTTGCGTATTAGGTAAAAGTTGAGAAACATAAAGATTTCGATCATAAGGTATAGTTCTTCGGTACTAAGTTGACAAATTTGATAGGACTCAGCTTTTGGAGTCGAGGGTGACTGACATGATTGATTTTGCATAAGAAAGAGATTGGAATTGGCCACCACAGATGTGTGGTAGACTGTGATTGATTTCAAGAAGTTAGAGTCAGTTCGAGTGACTATTTGTAGTAATCAGGGGTTGTGCATTCATTCCGGGTTAGAATTATTCGATTAAAGCTTGATGGACTATGTATAGGTCCCAGTAACTTACCTTCACGGATTCGATGAGTTTTGGTTCAGATTAAAGTATGATAGGTTTACCAAACTTTATGAGGATTTACGAGTGGACTGATGATATTTTACCGAGAGAAGCTACTTGGATAGATGTAATGGATTACGTCGGTACTTGATAATGATTCAAGGAGGTACTATGGTCGCGAGAGGTCTATAGAGTGACCAGATGGTGTCCTACGGGCTTGGCTCAATGGGGTATTCAGTGGTATGCTTCCTCTATTGTGATTTGAAAGGTTTAAAATGACTTGGAACTAGCGAAGTTGGCTATGAGTAAGATCAGTTTGATGGAATTACTTAGGGTTTCTTTGTAAAGCAATGATTCTTTTCTGGAAAGAGTAAGTCATGGTTTGGGTTTTTTCGCTGTGTGTTTCTAAGATATTGTGGTATGAAGAACATCTCGAGAAGGGTGAAAGAAAGGTTAGCGGGATCAGAATATTTTATCTGTTCAGCGTGGGCTATGATTGTGTCTTTATCTAAGGTTTATGTTGTCTTGATGAATACAGTGGGACCTATCAATCGCGTTCATAGGTATGGTTATATCTGATTAGAAAATTCTAGCAAAAGCAGTTCTTATATTTGAGAATCGATGATGAGAGAAATTCGAGTATGCAAATCGGGTCTTTAGCTAAGTTAGAGGGAGTTTTGACTGATAAGGAGAGAGAGAAGTGTTTTGGCGCATTTCGTGCTATAGAGGATTCCATGATGTTATATTAAAGATTATTTAGTTACCGCCAGCTTTCATTTTCTCTTGTCGCTCGAGGATGAATGATTGTTTAATTGGTATCTGATGTAATGACATGTTCTGTCGTTACGTGTATTTTAGTCATTTTACCCCGGTACATTCAATTCCCGACACTTTCGGAAAATTCTAGTAGAAGTTGTGAAATTAGAACCTTAAAATATAAAAGCATTGATCAAAAGTTGACTTTTGTCTGAACGGACCTTTTTTGGAATTCCATCAATTCTGTGAGGTCCGGAGGGTCATTTATGACTTGGTGGGACAGTTGGTTCAATTTTCGAGGCCCTTGGGAGCATTTTTGGCTATTGGTTTGTAAACTAGTTTAGTCCATGGAGGGTTGACTAGTAGAATTAGAACTCCGATCAAAATTTTGAGGTCACGAGTGAGTCTGTAGCGTGTTTTTACATATGTGTACATATCTGCTTTGTGTCGGGGAAATCTTGGGTGATTATCGGATTTCGGGTTGAAAATGCATAAGACTTGGTTTTTCTAGTTGCTGGGGCGAGCTTTAGTGCGCCTAATCGGATGGAGTCTGCCGCAGTGGACGACGATCCGATGCGGTGAGCTTTTTGACTTTTTGTAAAGGACAGCAGGCGCGGAGAGGGTCCTCGGGCGCTCGTCCACTGCATCGGACGACGAAATTCTAGATTCAAGTGTCATTAAAATCCTATCTTCCCTCATTTCAAAAATACACTTGCAAAACACAATTAGGGCGATTCCAAGCATCCATAAGTGATTTCTTCTTGATGTAATCTTTCTTAACCTTGTATTACCTTTTCCTAGCTTCATTCTGTTAATTTAATGGTGGTCATGACCTAGAATATAATTGGGGAAGAAGAGTTCAACCAAATTAGGTCTTGTTGCTTTGTTAAGCTTAAAAGTGAGAATTAATTAGTATGTTGATAAATTTGAATGTTGAAAACTAGGGCTCATACATAAATTTGGGGGTTTTGCTTATAAGAGGAAATTAGCCTAATGCTGAGTTGATTTAGAAATTGGTTAGTAGGATTGGACTCCTAATGTGTTGAATTTCATATTTCATCTTTAAAATGACCAGTTTACCCCTATAATGTTCATTCCCCCTTCTTTCCTACTCGATTTAGATCCAAAGGACAAGTGTAATGATATGGTGTTGTGAATTCCTTATTCTAACTTAGACTTCGATAGTAATAGACTTCGAGTACGATCGTGATCCGCAAAAGGGCAAGGCGCAAGTGTGATTGTGAGACTCCCGCTCGACACTCCAAGTAGGTTATTGCTTACCTTCTGGTTATAATTCGGTTAGCTAAGTGAATCTGTAGTTAGATTCTATTAGAGAAAGCATGTAAGCCTTTGGGTATTGGCGTAACGGTGATAAATAAGAAGGGGAGTATTTATGATTCATATGACATTACAATATCGCGTAGCCATCTCTATGCTGAGTGATACGGAATGGCTAGCGGGGAGTTTGAGTGGAAGAGTCATTCTAGGCTGTGTGATACGGAATGACTAGTACATGGACGTCGTGGGTCTCCCATGGGTCATGACTGATGGGACGATGATTTATACTATCCGGAGCATGTATGCACGGATTGATCTTGTGGCCACTGCATTGCATTACACATGCATATTTATTAATCATTCATTCATATATTTGGATCCTGAATTGACTTGTTATACTTGGTTGGTTATTCTTAGACTGTGATATTACTTGTACTTGAATGTGAGCATGTCTATCTTTCAGTTTCTTTCGTACACATATGTTAGCTAGTTGTTGATGGTCTATGATACATGTCATTACATCGTGTTTGTACTGATACTACTCTTGCTACACCCTTTTCGGGTGTCGAGTTATTGCAGGAACTTCAGCGAGGTTTGATTAGCCTTCAAGGGTCTCGTGGAGTTCATCTAGATTTTCTGTTTAACTTTCATTCTAAACAGAAGTTGTATTCAGGTTGTGGTTGTATCTTTTATTCCAGTTGTATACTTAGAAGCTCTTGTACTATTTAGATCAGATCCCTTGGATAGTTGTTGTATCTCGAACTTGATATTTATGATATGAATTAAACTTCTCTTTATTTACTTTATTGTATTGAATTATTGATAAATGGAAGGATTCACCTACCGAGATGGGAAAAGGTAGGTGCCCGCACGACTTAGTAATTTGGGTTGTGATAAATCCATACTAATGTCAGATGCATATTTAAATAGAAGACAAAAGCTCAATATCAGGCTTAGGTATGACCCAGACCACAGTCACATAATCTTAATAAGTTATTATTGTCGCTTTTAAATACATGGAATCAAACACAACCCGCTTCAATAGCTAACAGTTTATCTTAATCATGCCAGACTTAATCTAAATGATAATTTAACTTCATATATTGAACACACAACACAGATCATAAGCTATATTAAACTGAGAGCCTCATAATATTCAAAGAAATTGGATATATTGACCATCTTTCATAGGATTTAGCTAATTCAAATATAGCATACCAATCAAAACACTACTAAGTATCCAAACACCTTAATCTATCCAGAAATCAATACAACTAAACATCTAATCACAGAAAGATATTGAAATAAAATCATGTCATCACATAATTTAAAGAACTAAGAGAATTTCGATCTTACTTCTTTCGAGTGTAGTCGTGAACGGAAAGACGGAGTGGAAAGCGTTCTCCTAATCCTATAAAGCTCAGACCACACAAAAAGGAAAACTCAAGACTATAAAAACCTTAGAAAATGTTCTAAGATTTTAAGATTGCTCAAAATATGAGACTTTTGCTTAACTTTCGAAAACATTTCCACCGCCAAGACTTTTTTTTTTTTGCACTGAGGGTTAGGGGTCCTTTTATAGGACATAAAAACCCCAAATTCTCAATCCCAATCTGATGTGGGAAATCGTTTTTTCAAGGATTTTGAATTAAAACTAAAGAAAAAAATTCAACCAATAAAAAATCAAGCTTCGTTCTCAAATGGGACAAAAACCATTAAATCTTTGCAGAAACGATGAGGAGAGAGAGAGGGGGGAGGGATTACCTCGTTGGTGACGTATATGTAGGGATGGATAAGAAAAATTAATGTTCTTATCCGAAGTGGGGAGGCAAGGGTCAGACGTGAAGGCGTTCTAGCCTAAAAGTTTGCCAATTCCAACAAAGGTGCGTCGATGAGAGGAGAGAGAGAGATGCGACGTCTTTGCCCTAATGGGGAAATGAAGAAAATGTAAATGGGATTTGCCTTATTTCGCTGTTAGAGAAGAGATTGGGCCGGGTCAGATCCAAAATGGACTGGACCTAGCTGATCTAAAAAGGAAATTGAAGCTCAATTCGGAGAAATAAAGGGGTTGGGTATTTTTGGGTTAGATTTTGCAAATGTGGCTATGAGAAAATTTTAAAAATGACTACGCGACTTCAAATGTGACCGAATTGACTAATTAAAATCAATTAAAGTTAAAAAGAGATCATTTTTAAATAAAAACCACAAAATGTAAAAGTCTTTTAGAATTGAAACAAATTGAGAAATAAGATCGAGATGTTATTTGATATTCTATTTAATTAATCTATTTCCTTAAATTCACAGAGTTAAATATTAATCAATTAAACAATAATTAATTAGAAAATTAATTAAATAAATATCCTCATTAATTTATAAAATTAATAAATAAACTTTATAGATAATATGCAAATGATATACAATAATATATTAGATGATATTTTTGTCTTGTAAATATGTATATTTCACTTTGTTCATGACTCAGAAACCTTGAATAGTTAAATAGAATTATTAAAGGGTAAAAGTTAGATGTCAACAACATGATGGAGAGGATTTTAATGGAGATCAACGGATGTAGAATATGTATCTTTTTTGCTTATTACTTTCTCTGTCCTAATGTATATGACATTTTTGTTTTTCGAGATTCAAACTTCTTAATTTTGATCATACATTTAAACATAAAATCTAGTTTTCAAAATAAAATTTACATGTGTGAAATAACATAAAAGTACTATAAATTACAATATAATATTTTAAAATATTTAAAAGTCATATAAAAAATTACGGTCAAAATATAATCTGTTTAACTCTCAAGAATTTAAACATCATCACATAAATTGAGAAAAAGGGAGTAATTATTATTTTCTTAGTTTCCTATATATATACTAGAGTAACTAAGCAAGCGAGAAGTGTTGAGTGGTTGGATCACGGGCCAATGAATTTGATTATGTTATTTTACTTTTTACTGTATAAAAATAAAACTAGTAAATTCATGATAAAACCTCACAAGGTCTATAAATATGAAACCACCATGAGTTAAAATGTTAACAGCGGATAAGGTATATCCAAAATTATAATTGAGAAAGATATCCCAAAAGACTAGTTAATTTCGTGAATGATCACTTAATTTTCTTTTATGTTACTAAACTCTCAACTATTTTTGTGATGAAAATATTAGTCAATTTTTCCTAGTATCACAAAAGTTAGAAAACTATATTTTTTTTTTACTTAAAATCACTCTCATTTGCCTAAGTATCACAAAAAAGTCACTAGAATAAAATTAATATTTTTTTATGATACTTAGAAAAAATTGAGTGATTATAATTAAATGAACATGAGCTCCTTCTTCGTTAATTTCGTCGTTTCTTTTTCTCAATGTAATCGCTTGATTGACATAACCATAACTTTGTGTGTCTTGATCGGCATTTTGTCCACCTGCAACGCTTTTGAACTTTTGATCGAAAAAAAATAATAAAGGTGTTAGCTAGTACACACAATTTAGCCAAACTATTTACTAAACAAGCTTTATATTTTAGGGTTAATGATGCATGTCTATACATGCACTTCTCCATTGTTATAAAGATTAGGTCTAGGTGGGGTTTACTAGATATAATTGCACAAATATTTTTTCAATTGATTAATGTTAGTAGCGATCTTCTATAATATAGAAGTCTCTGGTCGTTTTGCAAGGACCCTTCTGACTCAAATCTTATGTAGATGAGTGCACTTATGTGCGTGTGAGAAACAAATATAAATTGAGTTATATAATTAAAAAAAATCATTTGTAGGACTTTTATTAATACTTTTTGGGAAAGAAACATTAACCCGCTTTTGAATATTCATATTTTCTAGAACAATCACTTACTTTTGACAATGACATCATTCTAAGAAATGAGAAACATTATATACCTTGTCAGTAATCTCATGAGTATTAGCAGGAGAACCTTGGAAGTTCCGATTTGAATGGGTAATCGGTTTTAAACTTCTTCCTCCAATTAAAGCTTCTTCATTATTAGAGTTTTGCTTCTCAGTTTCGCCAACTTGAGAGAACTTCAAGATAAATTAATATTGTGGATGAATAATTAATGAAATAATAAAAGAGTTAATATATCCATTCGATTATCAAATTAGAACTTCTAGAAAATCCACTTATATAAACAGTATTAAAACAAAAGAAATAACAAGAGGAGAATTAGGAATTTGGAAAAAAATTTGGGAAGTCGGCTGGAAATCGAGAAAGGTTCTCGGAATTTGAGCCGAGAGTAGTGGAAGAAAATTGAGATGGGAGGTAGTTTAGACCTAGACTTCTGATACCATGAATTAATTAATCCATTGATTATTCTTGTTGAATGAATAGGTATATATACAAGTTACAATCTCCAAATATGAAAAATCTTATTCCTACTAAACTTCTAATATCCTAGTTCTACTTGTACAAGGTTTCTACAATTATGGTAATTATACAACATAATTTAATACTTTTATTTATGGTACACGACGAATCAAAACCGTGTATATTATAGGGATATACATGATATTCTATCTCTATATATAGATAGATAGTTTGGGACCCCACTCCGCCCACTTGTCAAACCCACCAGAAAGAAGGTCTTTAGTATAATATGACTGAAAATAATGAATTGGAAGACTGGGGGAGCTAGGGAGATCACACAGTTCAGAGAATAGGAGAAAACCAACAGAAGTGAATGTCATCCCTGTCTAGCAAAGGAGGAAACATACAAAAGCCAAGAATTAATTTGGCAGCAAAATTATTGGCATTGTTTGATTTCAAATTGTTTAGCTCTGGGATTATGATAATAGATTGAGTTCGATGTTTACTTATAGTAGATAATGTTAAATATGAATTTTTATGATGAAATTAATTATAGTGGTTGTTGAAGAACCCATGAACCGGGAATAAAGTAATTATAGAGAATTGTTTGATTTGGGCTATAGCTAACCTGGTAACCTGAATTGGAACTTTCTATTACTTAAATTGATTTGTATAGGGTGAAAACTGACGTGACACGTAGTTGGTTCAGGTAACAACACGTGGCAAGTTATACCAATTGCAGATTTGGCTAGGTGTAAGATCTGGGGAAGATTGGTTCGAATGATTTCGGAGTTGCGTGTCCGGATAAAAAGTTGTGGGAGGAGGAAGGTCAATTTAAGTAGTATCAGCCGTCACTTATCCGTTCTGAATCTGGTACCAGACGTTACTCCATTGTTATTGAAAGGCATTTAATTGTCATTTAATGTACATTACAATGGAGTAATTGATCAATACTTTAGCTAAATTAGCAATTGGGAAGAGGATATGAACTTTTAAAACTATTGAATTTCCTATTTCACTAACAAATTGTTGTTTTCCCTTTTGCCATAGTAGGGTATATTCAAGGGATAGTCTAATGGTATGGGTATTGTTAGTGTTTGTTTTTAACTTAGATTTCAAAAATTGGCTAGACTATAGTAAAATCGGAATTTTTAGAATGGAGAGGCTCTAGTGTGATCATTTGTGGCTCCCGCTCAATATTTCAGGTAGATTACATATTCCCTTCTGGTTAGACATCGGTTATCGAAGTGTATATATAGTTAGATACTGTTGGAGAAAGCATGTATGCCATCGGGTATGAAGTTGGGATGGATTACTTAGCTGGATATTATTGACTGAATGTGACTTGTTGTGTCTTTGTGATTCATGAACTTGTACGTAGTTGTCATACCATACTAGTGATATAGTTGTCTTTCACCTATCTTGCTATAATCATGGATAGAAGAAAGGACTTAACTCAATACTCATATTGTGATACGTGTCCATGTGTGGTACGATTGGAGTTTTATATGATACACTTGATATTGTCATTGCACTGCATTCATCCTCATTTCCATTATATATTGATATTATCTATGAATGGTGTGATGGTGATAAATGAGAAGGAACCAATATTAATTCTTTTGACATATTGATTGTGTAGCCATGTCTATAGTGTATGATACAGAGTGGCTAGCGGGGTATTCAGTGGAAGAGTCATATCTAGGTTGTGTGATACAAAGTGACTGGTACATGGACTTCGTGGGTCCTCCGTGGGTCATGAGTGCTGGGACGTATAGATATTCCTCCCGAAGCATGTGTGTACGGAGACTACATTTGGCAAATGCATTGCATTGCATATGCATCCATTTTCATGCATAGAGATGAGTTGCAGTTCATATTCGATGAGTTGTAGTATAACACCCTCACGGATTCGATGAGTTGTAGTTTAGATTTGAGGTTTGACAGGTTTATCAAGCTTTATCAGGGTTTGTGAGTGGACTGTTGATATTTTACCGATAGCAGCTATTTGTACAGATATAATGGGTACGTCGGTACTTGTTAATGATTTGAGGAGGTACTATAATAGCGAGAGGTCTTCAGAGTGATCTGATGGATTTCTACAGTTTGGGTGCGGTAAGGCAGCCAGTCGATATATATTTATATGGTGAGTTGTGGATTCGAGTAGCATTGATTTGGTTAAGTGGTTTGGACATCGGGATTCAAAACTAACAAAATTAGGATTTACTCATTAGGCTTGAATAAGATCGGTCTTGAATGATTATGCTCAGAATTGGTTCAGACGAGAGAAAGGTTCTTTTCAAGGAGGTGGAAATCACGGCTTGGACTCGTGGCATATGGCAGGGTGTTTCTAAGCTCGGGATGTGTGTTAGAAAGACTAGAGGAATCAGTATATCGTATCAGTTCATAGTGGGCTATAGTTTGTGGTAGTGTATAAGGAATTGTGTGGTATAAAAGGGTTTGGTGGATCTATTGGTCTTGTTCAGAGATATGATCTTATCAATGAGAGTATTGTAGCGGCACAAGGTAGTTTATGTGTTGTGATAACATTAAGAGAGTCGTGGTACGGGTAATGGTATTATGGGATCAACCAGTTCCTTCAAGGATGTATTCATGGTTAGAATAAGGTAATTCGAGCGGAGTCAGTTCAAATGTTCGAAGATCAGTTGTGTGAGAGGTCTAGGGTATGAGAAAGAAGAAATTAAGATATTGAGCTAAGTTATTGGTAATTTGGCTGGTAAGGTGAACGAATGATACTATTTGTGTAATTCTCTTATGTGAAAACGTTTCTTAGACTAAATCTAAATTTTCCTAACCGTTCTCCAGAGTTTCGTACTTCTCCTTATCGTTCGAGGATGAACGATTGTTTAATTGGTATATGATGTAACGACCCGTTCCGTCGTTACTGGTCTTTTACTTACTTTTTTGAAAATGCACATCACTATTATTTTAATTGGAAACTATTTGACTGGTCGTTGACTTTTGTGTTGGTGTGTCCAAACCAGAATTCTGATGATTCTGTTAGGTCCGGAAGGTGATAGTCCTAGGAGCGGGGATGATTCAGTACCCGAGGACTTGAGGGCATTTTTGTCTTTTGGTTTTGTTTTCATGTTTTGGCTGTTGGGAGTTGATTTAGTCAATGGGGCCTCGTATAATGATTCTGACTGCGTGGATGAGTTCATAGCATATTTTTATGTTAGGTTGCATATTTGGTTTGTGTCCGGGGGGAGGGGGGTCCCGGATGAGTCTCGGGGTTTTGGGGTGAAAATGGGAAGTGCCAATTTTTTTTAGTTTTCTATTTTGGTGTTCTTATTCACGTTCGCGATGAAGAGTTTGGGTTTTAGGCCGGGTTGGCTGACAATTGCGATTGCGATGATTTGGCCACATTCGCAAGGCAGTCGGTCGGGTCAATCTCACGTTCGCGAGGGGGTCTCGCGTTCGGGATGTATGAATGACGCCTATGCAGATTTTACAACCCCAAATCGTGTTTTGACTCCTCATTCTCATATGTTTCACTTAGAAGCTCGATTTTGGGAGACTTGAAGAGACTTTTGCAAGATTTATCATTTGGGTAAGATTCCAAACACCTTCTCATGATTATTTCATTGTTTGATAAGATTTTTCATGCTAAGATTCTTGAATAAAGGGAGGTAAATGAAGATTTGAAACCCTAGGCTTGAAATTTGTTTTTCTTTTATTAACATGAATTAGTGGTTGAATTTCGACTATTTTTTGATATATAAACTCTATGAGTCATGGGTAAACTAATTTTGAACTAAATTTCTTATTTTGCCCTTCGTGGCTCTGAATCCTATTTTGGGTGAATTTTTGGGTTCGGTTTTAAAGTATGTCAATATGGGAACCATTGGATTTCTGTGACTTACTAGAATAATATTTTGACCTTATTGAACTCAATTTTTCTATGAATTGACTATTTCTCCCCTCAAGGTTGTAAATGGGCCTTTAAACTAAATTTTCCACTTGAAATTCTCTTAAGACTATTATGGGTATCCTTCGAATCCTGTGTTAATGTAAAATTCATAATTGTTAGACTTTGCTTATTTTGAGACGCTTTGGAAGAATAAAGCTCGAATTGAATAGTTTGTGGCGCCCGTTCAACCTTCTAGGTAGGTTAAGGCTTACCTTCTGGTTAAACTTCAGTTAGTGAAGCATATATAGAGTTAGTGATTGTCCGAGAAAGCATGTTGCACCTTAGGGTATGAAGTTGGTATGGATTACTTAGGCTTGGTGTTGTTGACTGATTTATGGGCTTGTTGCCTCTTTGTAATTTATTGGTTGTTGCTATATGTGTGATATTGGACTTGTACTTAGTTGCCCTATTGTGATTATGATGCAATTGTTTTTCACTTACTTGTCTCCATGTTTGCTATGTTGTAACTTGTATTTACATTGATCTTTCTCTTGATATCTCACTTATCATCGGAAATAGAAGGATAATGAAAATGGCTTGAAATTGTGAAGTGTACTCTATGACAAGTGTAATTGATATCATGCATGACATACATTCTTCTTTCATACGATGATTTATTATGAACTGTGATTGGAAATGATGATAAGTGAGAGAGTGTAGCCTCCGAGGTCTTTGTTGGAGAGTGTAAAAGAGAGATGAGTGTCCGATGCCCGAGGTCTTGCGGGGATCGTGAGAGTGTTTGATGCCCGAAGTCTTTACCACGAAGTCTTTACCAGGATCGTGAGTGTCCGATGCCCGAGGTCTTTGTCGGGATCTTGAGAGTGGTACATGGACTTCGCGAGTCCCCCATGAGTCATGACTGCCATGACGTAGAGATATTTTACTCGGAGTATGTGTGTACGGAGACTACATTTGGCCAGTACATTACATTGCATATGCATTCATTCTCATTATCTCATTTTATATCTATGGATCGGATTTGTTCATTAGACTCGTGTTTGTGATTATTCGCTGGAATCGTGGAAAATATGGCAGACTTGGGTTTAGGTGCTTCACCGTAGGCTATATTTTTGGCTAATTCACATGTTTCTTAGTTTGGACTTGATTTTCTATACTTGGGTTAGTTATTCTTGGACTATGATATTACTTGTACTTGATTGCGAGCATGTATATCTTTCAGTTTCTTACTTTATATCTATTAGCTAACTGTTGTCGGCCTATGATACCTACTAGTACATAGTGTTTGTATTGATATTACTCTTGCTACACCCTTTTCAAGGTGTAGAGTTATTATAGATACATGAGCGAGGTTCGAATAGCCTTCAAGGATCCCATGAAGTTCTTCTAGACTTCCCTGTTTAATTCTCATTCTAAACAGAAGTTGTATTCAGGTTGTGGTTATGATTTTTATTCTAGTTGTATACTCTGAAGCTCTTGTACTTTTCAAATCAGATTTTTGGGTAGTTTTTGTGTTCCGCATTATTATATATCTATGGCTTTAGACTCATATTCTCTTATTATTTAATTATGTTATTGGATGAATCTATAAGGGACATGTTTGCCTACTAGGTGGGAAAAAGGGTAGGTGTCTGGATGATCGATGATTTGGGTCGTGACACAGGTTATCCTATTTACTCAAGATGGTGTTTGTTTTACTTCTCTTTTCATTGTAATCTTAGTAGTCCTTTTACGAGTCAGACCAAGTTTTGGGAAGAAGTTGTTTTGTAAAGAATTTGATAATTATTTGTTGAAATATAGATTGTTGTATCTGATTAGTTCCTTTAATCATTTTCTACAATGTTTAACTACATGTTTAAAAGGACTTTTGGGGATGGTTCGCCTACCGATGGAAAAGGTGTAGGTGCCATCATGAGCCACAAATTGGGTCATGACAATTGGCATGTGTTATACTCTAGTTGCCTGTAAGGGGCTTGATGATGATCTTGAGTTCATGATTGAAAAGACTTAATGTGATAAATGATATAATAAGTTGAAATTGATATATTCATATGTTATTGGCTTTTACTGTGATTTTACTAAGGTTACTGGCTTACTCTATCTTTGGATTTCGAATAGTTTTTGAAAGAACATAAGGTAATGAGAACGACTTATGGATGCAATGTTATTACTTCTTTATTATTGACTTATATTGGATATTCATGAGATGTTATCATTTATTTGGACTGTTTCTCAATACTATTTTCCATTACACGTATTATTTATATAGTTTGTTATTAACTATTATTTCGGAGACACTCACTGAGTACCCAATACTGAGGCTTACCATTGTTGTTTTTTATGGTATGTTAGGTAATGTAGAAGAGCATGTTTGTGAGACACATATGGAATAGAAAAACTTGCTGCTTTCGAGATTATTTGGTGAGCTCATGTGCTTCTTCGTGGGAAACTGATCTATATTTATTTGTTTAATCATTACAGTTCTGGGTTGCGTCCTACAGTTAGACATTCGTTGTTTATTTTAGAACCCCCATAGATAGTTGTCAAATTGTGCGAAGATGTTAAGAGTCTCATATGTTACAGGCATACCATTGTTGTTTCCTTCTCATTTCTGGTGGACTTTGCAAAAGGAGTTGGGTACTCATTTTGATCTCAGTACAGCATTTCACCATCAAATTGATGGTCAGTTCGAGTAAACCATTCAGGTTTTAGAGGACATGTTACGGGCTTACATGATTGATTTCGGTGGTCATTGGGAACAATTCTTACCTTCGACAGAGTTCAAATACAACAACAGTTATCACTCCAGCATTGATATAGCAACATTCGAGGCTTTGTATGGTAGTAGATATCGTATCCAATTGGGTGGTTTGATGTGTTTGAGGTGAGGCCTTGGGGTACATATTTATTGAGAGACTCCTTAGAGAATGTCAAGGTAATTCAAGACAAGCTCCTGGCGGCTCAAAGTAAGTAGAAGGAGTACGCGGATCGGAATGTCCGAGATATGAAATTTATGGTTGGTGACAGGGTTCTATTGAAAGTCTCGCCTATGAAGGGTGTGATGAGATTTGGCAAGGCAGGGAAGTTGAGTTCGAGGTATATCGGGCCTTTCGAGATTATTTAGAGGGTTGGGGAGGTGGCATATTAGTTGGCTCTGCCACTAGGTCTTTTAAGTGTCCATCCGGTTTTCCATGTTTCTATGCTAAAGAAGTACCATGCCGATGGGTCATAAATTATTCAATGGGACTCCATATTGTTTGATCAGAACTTTGAATTCGAAGAAGAGCCTGTGGCCATTCTGGACAGGCAGATGAGAAAGTTGAGGTAGAAAGAGATTACTTCTGTGAAAGTGCACTAGAAGCATCGTCCCGTTAAAAAGGCTACTTAGGAGACTGAGGCTGATATGTGGAGTCGATACCCTCACTTGTTTACTGATTCCAGTATGTTTCCCCTTTCATTTCGCTTCATTTGAGGATAAACGTTTGTTTAATTGGTATCTGATGTAACGACCCATCCATTTGTTTTTAGTTAAAGACCTTTAATTAACTAAATTACCCTTCCCGTAGACATTGTGTGGGGTTTGTGACTCACGGGGATGGGTAGCACGGTTCCCGAGTTTCCTTCATATGATTTTCGGAAGAAAAACCCAAAATGAATAGTTTTGAAATTATAAGTTTGACTCAAATTCACTTTTGAATATCTTGGTTTGTTTCCGAGTTTCGTAGCATCCTGTAGGTCCATTTATGACTTAGTCGAGTCATTGGTTTGCTTCCTTAGGAGTTCAGATGTATATTGCACCTTTATTTGTAAAATTGTGAAATTTGAGTATTTTGATTGTTTTCGTAGAAACGTAAGTCTTGAAAGTGGAGTGTTATGGAAATGTTGTGGGTCCAATGAGATCGGAAAGGTAAAGATATTCTTATGAGATAGTTGGAAATATTTAGATGATGGAAATGATTGATATTGCTCGAAAATGAGTCTGAGCTCTAGTAGGATTTGTGTGTTAAATTCTAACTGGCTAGGAGCAGTATATGGACGGTGCGGGTCCCCCATGGGTCATGATTCATAGAATTTGAACTTGTGTATACTAGATTGTGGAAAGGTACCTTACATTTGCATTCATATCATACATTCATATACCTTGACTACTTATTGAGTTATAATGTGATTTGAACTGATTATCGAG
The DNA here is from genome assembly GCA_029783415.1 of Anisodus acutangulus. NCBI lineage: Eukaryota > Viridiplantae > Streptophyta > Magnoliopsida > Solanales > Solanaceae > Anisodus > Anisodus acutangulus. The sequence continues at coordinate 11,719,312 of CM056489.1, forward strand.
ACTTGGATTGATTATCATGATTAAGTGGATTTTGTTGATTAAACTTCCATAATATCTGAATTGTTGAGTACTGGACCTTTATGTGAACAAGGTGACTTAAGTGAATTACTGAATTGTTTAGAATAGGAATTATATGATAGTCTACTTGGTATTTATGTCAGTTACGTATCTTCTGTCGTTGTCGGCCTATGATGCCTACGGGGATACATTGTGTACTCATACTACACGTGTTGCATTATTTTTGGATACAGATACAACACCATCTTATAGCTCCGGACCACGTGGATAAGTCCAGGTTTGGAGATTGAGTGTTCGAGGTGAGCGTGCATCCTTCCCACCATGCCTTGGACAATCAATACTCCTCAATTTGGCTGGAGACTTCAAAAGATGACATCCATTCATTATGCCATTCTAATTATAATCTTATTGAAATGACGTCAACTTTTCGGCTACCCTTGATTAACGAAGGACTATAGAGTTATTAGGAGGCGTGTCACTTCATCACACCTGCTCTGACACGCACGTACAACCGTCGATTATCATCAGTCACATCATTCCTGACTGCAATGATGACTTCTTAAATCTTATAAATACCACCTATTTTGGTGACTTTGCCATCCTATCTTCATTTCTGCAAAATCTCTTTAGAATCTCCGATTTGCTAGTTATTTCCTTCTTTACTGCAAACATGCCTAACCGTTCCACCAGGGGCAATACTCCTTCAAACACCAGGGGGAACCCTAACCCCCTGTACAAAGCTCCACCTATCCGAAATCTTCCGTCTTCCTTCATTCTACCGAAGACATGGCCATTTGACCATGATCTTCATGAAAATCTAGTTTCCAGGGATTTTCTCGGCGATCGAGATTCTCCTACGGCGACTACAAAATGCGAATTACCATTGATATCCTACTAACGGTAAAAGCTGACTATCGTTGGAGGTCAATTAAGGTATTTATCCATAATGATAACGAAAGGATAACCTCCTACATGCAAGGGTTTTCTTTTGTCTACATTTACCCTTCTCGATGAAAATTAGAGAATCCATTGATAACGACATTTTGGAATTCTATCGCCGCTACAAAGTTTGCATAGCCCAAGTGGGCCCTCAAGTTTGTATGGAAGTTGCATGCCTCCAACATTTTGCTCGAGAGGCCAACATTCTCTTTACCCTAGACCATCTTATTCGCCTCTATTCACTGCGTATCTTCCACGATGGGATCATCAACCTTCACTGGAGGGGAAGCAAAGCCATTCTTACAAATCTTGACGACGACCATGACCGGGGCTGGACGGAAAGGTACGTCATTGTTACCACCATTGATCTCCACTCTCTGGGTAGTTGTACCATCCCGAAATGATGGAATTTTCATCATAAGTTTATTTACACTCTATTAAACTAGGTGCCCTTTAGAGAGTGTATCATTTCATACCTTAATCGAGTATTATCTCTTCCTTCAGTCACCTAATGGGAACCTGAAGAAATATCCAATCTCGGAGATTGGATTCAACAATTCTTGATGTGTCTACTCCGGAACTCCGGACGTAGAAAAAACTTGCCGAGTATCAAAATTAGGTCCTCGCAACCATGGTATGCACATTTCCCTTCTATTCATTTTTTATTTTGATTTTTCCAAGAAACCCCCGACTTAAGTTGCTCCTTCCAGGTCTCTCCAAATCCATTTTTGTTGCTCCTCTCATGGAGGAAATAGAAGATCCGGACGTGTCATGGCCCCTTTCAAGAGTCATGGTGGCACCTACATAATCCCACTTCGTAGTCGAACCACTCTCAAATAATTAACATGATACGACATAAGTAAAAGCAGAAGATAACTAATTACTAGATAAGTTATCTCATACTATAAATGCGGAATAGTAACAAGTCTGAAACACCAACAAAACACCCCCAAATAGCTAGTCTGTAGATACAAGAGTACTAACATAATACGAAACAAGTCTGAGAAGATGGCACGTAGGCCAAAACTGCATAGTCTGAATATGTCTCTAAAGTGCGAACAAAAGACAGTAAATAGAGAAAGAGTATCCAAAGGTATGCTGGAGAAAGCATCCTCACCCTGAATGTCTGGAATCAACAACTCAAACTCTCAGCCACGCGTGCAGAGGTGGTAGGTACTGAATCTGGATAAAAAAAGAATGCAGCAAGTGTAGCATGAGTACACAACGTACCCCCGTAGACATCATAGGCCGACAACAACGGAAGATACATAATCAGAGATAAATATCAAGTTGGCACCAAATAATCCTACACTAGCATATCACTGACCAAGTATATCACATAATCACAATAAATGTTCATTGAATTCAATAACATACCAAATATCATGTAGCATGAATAATCCTTTCAATTCCAAATCCAACCAAGATGTTCATAATCACTCAATAGCAAGTCTCAATCACATTTTATCAATGATATGTCATAAAATGTATGGTATGAAAGCAATGCATATGCAAGATACCTTTCTCAACCTAGTATACAGTACGTCAAGGTTTAATTATGATCCGTACATCTATGGGTGACCCGCGAAGTCCATATACCGATCCTAGCCAGCTAGAATTTCACACATGAATCTGACTAACGCACATGACTCATTTGTCGAGTCTCAATCATGTTGCAAGCGTGGAACTCCAATCCCCGCATATCAATATCATCTCAAGTTCCATAATCTCATATTACTTTTACCTTTTCGGTCTCTTGGACCACATCATATCTACACTACTCCCACATCAAGTCACAACACTATGAGTGTATGAATGCAATGACAATACAAGGAAAGATATCATGATATAATGAGATGCAATCAAGTATAGATATGATATACTTATACTTTCAAGAATTCAACAACACATAAGCAAACCTAGTAAAATTAGGATATCAAACGAAAGCATGTGTGATGAGTAACCAAACAATAGTAAACATGGAGACAATCCCACATATGGCGATGAGCCCAAATAAATAGTAGTCAGAACTAGCATAAGGTTGATTCCCCAAATCATCCTATTATCACAGTTCAACACTGGTACCCACTCAACCATTCATCACAACAGGCTAAGTGGGACCCCAAACATACCCAATACCCCTCAATATTTGTAACTAATTATGCACTTCTATTAGAGTCTCAAAAAGCTAAACCTTAGCCTATATCAAAGCCGACCGAAGCGCTACCAAATCAAGTCTCGAATACTGTCTTTCCCTTCCTTCTTGCCTCGCAACGATCGAAGTCTATTCAAGCATATCACATAGTTAATAATAAGCTTAACACAAATAAGCAAGAGTTTAAATATCCATTACAGGACCACACCATCAAGACTCAAACTTTAATGCACAAAACCCAAGATTACATACTAGACACTCATATCCTTAAATTAATTAAAAATCTATTCACATTTGATCCCTCAATTGGACAATAATCCAAAACCCCCCAATTTGAAACCCTAGAAATTTTTCTCAATTGAAAACCTGCTTCTATCACTAAATTAAGACTTATAACATGATAATCTAACATAATCCACTCCTAGGACATGATATTAACATCATTCAATCCATAAAGCTCCATTAAAACCAACCATACAACTCTCTAGATCCACAATATGCAAACCCATCTTCCCTAATTCAAACAATAAGCTAACCACCGTTAGGAAGCTTAGAATCATAAACCTAAACCAAAAAGGGAAAGAATTTATTACCTCAAGGTGGAAAATACTCTTAAGGCTCTAAAATAACCCTTATGAGGTGTTGGTTTCGAGAACACACTATTTTGGGAAAGAAAAAACCTAGAATTATATATAGGACACCTGAACAGTGATTCGCCCCAGCATAATTTACTCCGCTGGAGCGGACCCGCTGCAGCGTAAAAAGCTTCGCCGTAGCAGATGTCACAAATACCGCACCAAGGCATACTTTTCTAAAGAATCGTCTGGACAAAACCAAAATCCAAAATTTACAAATAAGGCCACAAAATACATCTGATTGCCTCGGGAAGCGAACTGATGACTTGACTAAGTCATAAATGACCATCTGGAGCTACCGAAAGTGATAAAACCCATAAACGGGCCCATCTATCTACAAGTCACCCTTAAGTCAAACTAACCAACTCTAAGTTTCTAGAATTGGGATTTTTCATCCAAAACACATATAAATTGACCTCGGGATCTATGCCACCCATCCCTGAGTATCATAAACCCCACAAAGAGTCTATGGGAAAGGTCAAATATGCAAATAAGTGTCTTTAGCAGGAAAAGATCAAGCATGTCATTATAGGATGTAGCAGCCCTCATCGTTCAACAAGATCAGGAGTGAAAAAGGATCTGTAATGAATCATCTGCCAGTCCCTGGTCGAGCCCTAAGCATTCAAAGAAAAGAGTCCTAGACCGAAGCAACTGTACTCCTCCTTCTAGTGTCCTTGGTATGACCAATCTTGTGGCCGGTTCTCTTCCCGTGGTGGACCTAGATGATGAAGGTCTCGAGGAGGAACAATCATTAGAGAGGAGAAGAGTCGAAGTCCCTCGATTGTTTGCAGAAATGGAATTTGCTAGTCATACAGTTTGACACACCAATGCTTCATTTGCCCTGGTTGGAACAAGTACCACCGTTTATCAACCCTCATATTTACCAACTACTGTCATTCCCCCTCTAGCTCCAAAAGACCCCCGAGTCCCTGGTTTTGCCCACTATTGCCTTAGAAGACTATTAAGACATATTGTCCTCACCAGACCGGGCTTCTTCTCCGCGTAGGGAGGAACTGGTAAATGAATGCCTATCCTGGTGGCTCAACCTATAGAATTCTAAAACATAACCTTCCAGATACCTTCCAACTGTCATCTATTATCCAAGCCCATTGTAGTGGTAAATTACATGAGGCATATGGCTTCAGACAAAGACCGAAGGAAAGTTCATAGGGTATTCGCAAAATATACCATTAATAAATGCATGCATGTTGTAGCCAAGGTATAGCTTTTTTCAAACTTTCTGCTCCTTTCAACTTCTGAATATCCCCTTCTAACAATAAAATCATCATTTAGGCCAACATTCTGTGCAATAAGGGGTTTCAGCAGTTGATTGAGGAGAAAGATGCTCTGGTGACTGAGAGGGATAATTCCATTCACCATTTGTCAGTAGCATAGGTAAAACTTGCCAAGGTTGATGACTTGCGAGGCAAACTCTAGCCGCCAGAGGAGGAGAAATAGGCATGTAGACAACAGGCTACACTGCATGAAGACTGTGTCGGAGACTGGCAAAAGAATTGGAATAAGGCATCGAATACTATTTTTGATCTAACAATGCACCTGTCCGGGCTTGAAGTCGATGAGAGCACATTAAGAGACGGAGATAGAGGCCTTCAATAAGGAAAATGAATCCTTGAGGTCTCGTCTATTCCATTCACCATTTGTCAGTAGCATAGGTAAAACTTGCCAAGGTTGATGAATTGCGAGGCAAACTCTAGCCGCTAGAGGAGGAGAAATAGGCCTATAAACAACAGTCTACGCTGCATGAAGACTGTGTCGGAGACTGGCAAAAGAATTGGAATAAGGCATCGAATACTGTTTCTGATCTAACAATGCATCTGTCCGGGCTTGAAGTCGATGAGAGCACATTAAGAAACGGAGATAGAGGCCTTCAATAAGGAAAATGAATCCTTGAGGTCTCGTCTATCTGTTGTGATTGCTAGGAATGAGTAGAAACTGGATACCATCGCCGAACTGACTCAAGCCAATGAAATTCAGGCTACCATTGATAGCTATACTCTGTACATAGTTAGAAATGGCTATATGATCCACCAAAAAGCCTTAGAAGTTGTAAAGGTTAGCTTGTCAATATTGATGAGGAGATCACCAAAGTGAGGCAGTTGGAATTGGCCTCAATAGATAGTCCCAATGGTCCCCTCCCCATGGAAGAAGATAATGCGTCATCTAGAGGGGGAGGAAATGATGAATTCTTCTCGGGAGTTGAATCATATCCTTCGCTAGGGAACATGTCTTCTGCCTTAGATAATACCCCTAGAGCATCAGCTTCAGAGCTGCCTCCCTCAGCCCCAACTTCTTAGAACTTGTTACCGTTGGTTACTTTGACTTTTGGAAACAGCCCCGACGAACCATGGAGCGAGCATATCGTAACCTTTCGCGCGGGTTTTATTTTTTTTGTTTTTTAACTATTACCGAATCACTTTTAAGCTCAGTTGTTATCTTTTGTAACTAGGTTGGTTTCATCCTGGTAAAAATATAGATGAATGAATTTCCCTTTTCCGCAATTCACTTTAAGGTTTTCATTTCACATTTTTATTTATGAAAGAAATTTACATTCCCTTCATAAATCTATCTGATGATTATGATCTAAGCAATAATCTAAAGCTCGCTTTATATTTAACAAATTCTAAGCCTTCGAATTTTTTAACAACTTTCAATCAAACTTGAATTTATTCTGAAAGATGTATTTTTTCATCTTTATCGGCGCTTCACATGGCCTTTGTAGTTGGTTCTGGACTTGCCTTGGTTCCGGTCAACTTAGAACTTTGGTACTTTAAGTAACCAGAGCATTAACTTTTTTTATTTTTGTTATGGTTTTTAATAAGAGAGGACCCTTATTTTTAATGGTTTTACAGAAGAGGATGTCTCATGTTCATTATGGCACGGAATTTTCGATATGTTTATAACAACACACACTTTTATGTTCTTGATGGCAACTATTTATTGATCATAAAAAGAATATTTTATTGATTCCTTTAACTTACAATTATAAAAACAAGTGCAAGAATAATCCGGCTGCCATCTAGTATGGTCAGACTAATTATATTTAGTTTGAAAATCTGGGAAGTCCCAGTATCGATTGCTTTTCCTTGAAGCTTTGAATTTCCCTCATATATCGGTGTATATGCCCCCATTGTCTGGGTGCTCGTACTATGAGGACCCGAACACTATATAGCTTTCCTCAGTAGCAAGACTATTAACATGCTTTATACCATTGCTTCCTCTTTAAAAACCTTGTCGAAAAGAACTGATTGGGACAAAAATCGGATGAAGGGAAAATGAGTGCAGTGAATCTTTATCTTACTAAACATAATACTTTTATAAATGGATTACATTCCAATTGCTAGTTAGTTTGTTCCCTTGTTGATCTATCAACTAGTAAGCTCATTTACTGATGATTCCGGTGATGGTATATAGACCTTCCCAGTTGCATTATGCTCCAGTGTACTCTGAGTTACCCTCCAAAGCACTAAGTCCCCGAGTTTGAAATATCAGATATGTATGCACCGATTGTAGTATTACTCCATTCTTTGCTTTTGGGCTACTATTTGGATGTATGCAAGATCGCGATATTCCTTGAGAGAATCTAGATGCACAGATATTGATTCTGCATTTGACTTTTCCTCAGCCCGGAGATACCTCAAACTTGGAGTTCCAACTTCTACCAGACACGAGGCCTCTGCACCATAGACCAAGAAAAAAAGAGTCTCTCTAGTACTCATTTTTTTCATGGTTCTCTATGCCCATAATATGTTCAGTAGATTAGAAGGACAATTTCCTTTTGCTGCTTCCAACTTCTTCTTCAAGTTCTGGATTATAGTTTTGTTTGTTAACACTGCTTGACCAATTACACTGGGATGATACGTTTGATGTTCACGTCATCAAGGAACTTCGTAACTTTGGCCCCAATAAAATTTTGGTCATTATCACAAGCTATCTCCTTTGGGATGCCAAAATGACAGATGATGTGTTACCAAATGAAGTCCATCACCTCTTTCTCCCGGAGCTTCGTATAAGTTGCAGCCTCAACCCATTTAGAAAAATAGTCGGTCATAAATATAATTTGAGATACATGTCCTGGTGCCACGGACAAGGGTCTGACTATATCTTTCCCCCATTTCATGAATAACCATGGGGATACAACTGGATGTAATTCCTTCCCCGATTGATGCAACAGTTGTACATGACGCTGACATTTGTCACATTTCTTCACGAGCGTTTTGTGTCTTCCTCAATCTAGGGCCAATAATAACCAGCCCTCATGATTTTTCTCATCAAGGATTCTGCTCCAGAATGGTTTTCGCAGATGCCTTCATAGACTTCCCTCATCACATAATCGGCTTCGTTGGGGCCTACGCACCGAGCTAAGGGACCATAAAAACACCATCGATAAAGTTTTCTATCTATAACACAGTATCGGGTGGCCTTAGTCCTCAGAGCTCTGGATGCTTTTAGATCTTGTAAGAGCTTTCCATTCATGAGATAGTCAAAGAATTCATTCCTACAGTCCCATGTTAGGCTAGTTGAGCTCACTTCATCGCACCCTTCTGAATCTAGTGATGAATAAAATACCTGAACAATTGATGCAGTTTTAGTACCTTCCAGTTCCGTGTTGGAGCCCAAGTTCGAGTGCATTTTCTTTTATGTTTTCTTACAAGGGTATATGCACCACCGCCCATTCCTAGAAATAGGAAAGCAACTTCAAAATCTTCTCAAGGTACCTCGACATACGTTCCTCTTTGGCCTCGAACACTCTATGGACTTGGTTCACCACCATCATTGAATCACATTTTACCTCAATTACTTGAGATCCTAAGCCTCGGGCTAATTCCAGACCTGCAACTAAAGCCTCGGGCTAATTCCAAACCTGTAACTAAAGCCCGGGGCTATAAATTGCTCGTCTTAAAACCTCCCTGGTGGGAGTATGCAACACTACTGCCAGACCAGTTCCCTTAACGTTAGAGGCTCCATTTGTGTGAAGTGTCCAGACCCCGGAGGTAGTCCTCGAGACCAAAATATCTTCTTTTTCAGCTAGAAGGGTTACCCCGGACTGAAATCAACCAAAACATACATGAGGCCCTTTAACTTTATCGCATTATGGGTTCTATATTTAGTATCAAATTCACTTAATTCTACTTCCCATTTAGCCAAAATTCCTGAAAGTTTGGGCTTATGTAACACGTTCTTAAGTGGAAATGTAGTTACTACAGCAATTGGGTGGCACTGAAAATATGGTCGAAGCTTTTGTGATGATATAACTAAAGCAAAAGTCAATCTTTCGAGTAGCGGGTACCTATTTACGGCCCCTAACATTACTCTACTTACATAATAAATAGAAAATTACATACCTTTTTCTTCTTGTACTATAACTTCACTTATCTCTATCTCTAAGATAGCAAGATATATGAGTAGTTCTCTGTCCTTTGACTTTGACATGAGTGGAGGACTATATAAGTAAGCTTTCAGGTCTCGTAGGATCTGCTGGCATTCGGGCGTCCATACAATGTCGTTCTTCTATTTTAGAAGTAAGAAAAACTTAAGGCACTTTTTTGGTGACCGGGACATAAACCTACTTAAAGCTGCCACTCACCCGGTCAACCATTGTACTGCTTTTATATCTTCAAATGTGTCTGGTATATCTTTGATGGCCTTTATTTTGTCGGGGTTTATCTCAATTCCTCTATGAGAAACCAAGAAACCCAAGAATTTTCTGGAGCCTACCCCGAAAGGACATTTCTCGGGGTTGAGTTTCATATTAAATTTTTTTCAGCACCTCAAAAATTTCCTACAAATGACTTAAATGGTCCTCTGCACGAAGACTCTTAACAAGTATATCATCTATATATACATTCATAGTTTTTCCTATTTAGTTTTTAAATATTTTATTTACTAACCTTTGATAAATATCTCCTGCGTTTTTTAGTCCGAAAGGCATAATATTATGACAATAAGTGCCGAAAGTAGTTAAAAATATATTTTCTCTTGGTCCTCCGGGTGCAATCCTTATTTGGTTATACCTAAAATACGCATTGAGAAAACTCATTATCTCATGCCCAACCGTAGCATCAATCATTTGATCTATGTTCGGCAATGGAAATGAGTCTTTTGGGTATGCTTTATTTAAATCCTTATAGTCAATGCACATCCTAAATTTGTTCCCCTTTTTAGGTACTACGACTACGTTTGCTAACCAATCCAGATATTTTACCTCCCGAATTGACCCTATATTATGTAATCTAGCTAACTCTTCTTTCACAAACCTGTTGTGGAGTTCGGCGATTGGCCGCTTCTTCTGCCGCATGGGAGGGAAACTATGATTCAAGCCTAACTTATGAGTTGCAACTTCTGAAGGGATGTCTTTCATATCCTTATCTAACTATGTAAAGCAATAACTGTTAGCTGTAAGATAATTAAAAATTAAATCTCTGAGCTTTGGGGTTAATCTCATGCCTAGGTATACCTTTCTGTAGGGAGTTTCTTTGCGCAGAGCTATCTGTTCAAGATCTTCTACTATGGATTTGGTGGCGTATGACTCGTTCGGTACCTGAAAATATCTCCGTGAATATTTTCTCTCGGGTCACTAAATTTTTTTATTTTCTGAGCTGCAGTGAAGGATGTAGCGGCAATCATTGACCCACCAAAGATCATGTTTATAACATGAGATGGTATGGTAGAAGTAAGTTTGTCTTCAGTGGGTGGTCTTTGTTCGTAGTTGTTACGAGCTATTTTTCTTAAACATTCTCGAAGGTGGCCCCTACTCAGCATTCCTGCCACCTCTTCTCATAAATGTGTGCAATCTATGGTTTTATGCCCGTGATTACCATAAAAATCACACCAAGTGGACTGATCTCTTTTATTCGGATCAGACTATAATGTTTTAGAGGTCGGGACACTGGATAAGTTTTCAGTACCGCCACCATTTGATCTCCGTTGACGTTAAAGTTGTACTCGGATAATTTCAAGTATCTAGGACCCTTTTTAGAGGAGTTAGATGAATTTCTTTTGTCGAAATTCACAAATCCCTGATTGTTTCTTCCGAGGCCTCCCTTGTTATTTGTTTTCTCAAGGGAGCGAAAACTATGTCCACCTCCTTGATTTCCGGGAGCGAGATAAGGTTGGAAGCAGTTCTTCGAGAAGTTTCGATCTACTTCAGCTTCTTTATCTAATTTTCAAAAAATTATTCCGGCCTGAGTCCCTAGCAAATCATCTTCTATCCAGACCTTAAACTCATACTGGTTATGCACATCCTCCCATGTTATAGCCTAAAATTCCAAAAGATTTTCTTTGAGCTTTCGTGAGGCATCTGAACTCAAAGGATTGAAACCCTTTGTGAAATCCTCTACAGCCCACTCATCCCGAACTGTGGGTAGAAGCATCCTCTCCTTCTATAACCATGAATCAAAGTCCCTAAGGAGTTTTGTTTCTCTCTATGTAATGTGAAACATATCCGCCTTTTGGGTCATCACCTTTTGTGCCCCTACATGAGCTTTTATGAACATGTCGGCTAGTTGAACGAATGAACTAATTGAATGCTCATGGAGGAGTTAATACCATGTCAAGGCTCCCTTGGAGAATGTTTCCGCAAACTTCTTGATCAGAATCAATTATATTTTGTGTTCCCTTAGAGTGTTTCCTTTGACAGCTGTAGTATAATCCATTATGTGCTCCTGTGGATCAGTAGTTCCATCGTACTTGTGTATAAATGACATTTTGAACCTTTTGGAGATCCATTCGTTCACAACCTCTAGCTTATACGCCAACTGAATATATCTCCTCGCATCTAATCTTTTGACCATAAAAGAGGGCCCTGGTATTTGACGTAATCGGTGTCGGAACTCCTTGGCATTTTTATCCGCCTTCTCTACATTGATATCCACTTTGTTTGTTATGTCCTTCATAAATTTCAAAACTTACTCCTGGAACGGTTTCTCTTCCTGAGCACCATCATTTATCGATCTATTCTGATCATTTCTGGAATCTCCAACTGGAATCTCCATTGGTGTTTGGTAGAGGTGCCGCTAAATATGCTCTTATTAATACCAGGACCCTTATTAATACAAGAGAATGAATGTTGTAATAATTGGATAATTAAAAGGTCTCTATAAATGCCACTAATGCTTAGTTAGAAGATGTATGATCGGTCCAATAATGGTCGTCCATTGGGATTCAAATGGTTCACCTGATCTTCTGAATTATCGGTACCATATGTATGCACAACGTCTCCCATCCTACTTGTCTCTTACCGGTAGCATCATAAGCTAACATGGACCTGACTCAGCATTATCTACCATGTGTTACAATATGATTCATACAGATGTACTATATGAATTTTGCCCTATACACTCAAGGTGAAAAGTGATGTTTTAGCCGTAAAAATTGAATTCTCTCTGTTGTGTTTGAAATTAGAGTTTTGATTGATTAGACTATAAATGTTGATGAAGATAAAGGAAATAGTGGTAGTAGTAGTGTTGTTCTGGTTTGTTGGCTGGAGATTGTCAAACTGTAAAGAAATTGAACAATTATCGGTGACGATGGTTGAAGAAATGGAGGGAGAGAGTAAATTCAAAAAGATTAGATTTATTAAAGTTGGAGTCTAAAATCAAGGAATACATATTTCCTTAAATTGTTGTTTTTTGAAAACATTATTATGTTGGCTAATTACTTGAAAGTCCTATAAATTTTAATTGGGGTCCTATTTCTCCTTGTGATATTTCTCTAAACCTTTATTCCTACAAAGTCATTCGGAGTTTCTTCATTTTCAATTATTTCTTCGGTGTGCGTTTTAGAGGAATCCCTTGGTGCATTTCAATTACTCCAAATTTCTTCTTAAAATAGTGATATGATTCGTATTAATGAGTAATGACTATATTTTTGTTAATGAGTAAAGACTACAATTTTGTATCTGATACTATCTATGTCAGTTAACGCAAATGGATAAAACAAAATTAACAGCAAGCTTTATCGTTTGGAGCAAATAATTCTGAGACCCACAACTAAATGTAAACAAGAATGAACTCTTGCTAAAACTAATGAATTTGAGTCAAGTAAACTTTAATATGTTAAGCTCTTAAATGACAGAGTTATGAAGAAACACAAGCTTCGCCAACAATGGTGGAATCTTGGAGAAGAAGTCATCAATTGGGAGAGAAACTATTCTCTTTTCTATTATGAAAAATTGAATGAGTAATGCGTACCAGGATGAGTACTTATACAATACAAAATGAAAATATCTAGCCTAATTATAACCACCTACAGCCTGTGTACAACTGGCCATTGTAACTAACTAACTAACTCTACTTAAGCAACTAACTAACAACTAACTACACAATTAACTAATAAGATAATACACTGAATTACATTGAATTAAATAATCTCAACACCCCCTCCCCCCAAGTTGGATGTGAGGTGAATACAACCAACTAGGTCAAAATAGCTGCATGATTGATCCCCATGTGTGATTTTGTGAGAATGTCCGCAAGTTGACTTCCAGTTCCAATATGATGCAAACAAATCAGACCCTCTTGAAGCTTAGTTCTGACAAAATGACAATCCACTTCAATATGTTTTATCCTCTCATGTAAGACTGGGTTTCTAGCAATGTGAAAGGCTGATTGGCTATCACAATATACTAGAAAGGGACCATAAAAGGTACAGTTAGCTCTTCAAACAAACTATGTAACCAAACCAATTCCCCTACTACCTTTCTGAGTGATCTGTACTTAGCCTCAGCACATGATAGGGAGATGGTTTCTTGCTTCTTGGACTTCCAACTAACAAGGCTATTTCCCAATAGAACAATATATCCAGTGACAGATTTTCTAGAATCATGGCATGATGCCTTATCAGAGTCACAAAAGGCTTGGACTATGTAGTCTGCATATGAAGACATGAATACTCTCATACTAGGATCCTTCTTAAGATACCTAAGCATATGAAATGCAGCATGAATGTGAGGCTCTCTAGGATCCTGCATGTATTGACTGAGGTGTTGTACTCCATAGGTAATATCAAGTCTGGTATTTGTAAGGAAATTCAGTTTGCCAACTAATTTTCTGTAGTGGTGGGATCAGCCAAAGGTTTCCTTCATTAGCTCTAAGTTTAATGTTGGGATCAAGGGGAGAAAATAATAGTGAGACATCAGTACAGTGGAACTCTTTGAGAAGATCCGTGATAAACATTTTCTGAGAAATGAGTATTCCATCTGATTTGCACAGCACTTCATGGCCTAGAAAGTAATGCAACTGTACAATATCCTTGATTTTAAATTGATGGTGCAAGAAACACTTAAGCTGAGTAATTTCATCAATATCAGTCCCTGTTAGAAATATGTCATCTACATAGACAGCTACAAATACATTTGAGGTCCCTCTTTTTCTATGGAATAGAGAATAGTCATATGGAGAGTGAGTGTACCCCCTTAAGCTCAAGGCTTTTGTCAGTTTCTCATACAACTTTCTACTAGCTTGTTTTATGCCATAAAGTGACTTGTTAAGCTTGCAAACTAGGCCTGGACTTGGTATGGTAAGACCTGGTGGGACATCCATATAGACCTCCTCATGCAAATCTTCATGGAGAAATGCATTGTTAACATCTAGTTGGAAAATATTGTAATGCTTTTTAGCAGCTACAACAATAAAGGATCTAACAGTGATCATCTTAACTACATCAGAAAATGTTTCTGTGTAGTCTATGTCGTGGTGTTGAGTGTAACCCTTAACAACTAATCTGGTCTTAAATCTTTCAATACTTTCGTCAGTTTTGTGTTTTATTTTGTATACCCACTTACACCCAATGGATTTCTTACCAACTGGTAAGGGTATGAGATTCCAAGTGTTGTTGTCATGTAATGCAGTGAACTTCTGTGTCATGGCTGATTATCCAGCAGGATCTAATGCTGCTTCTTCATATGATGATGGCTCACAATGATGTGTGACATTCATTACAAAAGACTGACTATCATATGATAGATCATTAAGGGAAATATGATGACTATGGGACAGGGGTGCATTCAAATAGATGGATGGATTGGTGGAGGAAATAAATGATAATGATGGTAGATGTAATGGGTGAACATAGTCATTCAGGTAAAAAGGTAACTTAGGAGTTCTGCGTGATTTTCTAATGTCAGTTCTAGGTTGTAATGTGGGGCTGGGCAATGTGGTTAAGCAGGTTGGTGATTGACATATTCAATAGGTGATGATTTAGATGATATAATATTGGATGATGAGGGTCCTGGTGACACAGGTGGAGTTGTACCAGATGCATTCCTGTAATCACAATGTATGTTAGTTGAGGAAGGACTAGAAGATGAAAGATTAGTTGAGGAAGGAGAAATGACAATAGGATAAGAATAATCAGAAAATGAAATTTGATTAAAAGAAATAGTAGGAAAATTTATAGTATCTCTTGTCAAAGCAAAAGGGAACACTTTCTCATGAAAGATTACATCTCTTGAGATGTAAATCTTTTTAGTGGCCAGACTTAGTACTTTGTACCCCTTCATATCAAAATGATATCCTACAAATACATGTGAAGTAGCCCTTGGGTCAAATTTGATTCTTTGGGATATTAGTGTGGTAGGGTAACATAAGCAGCCAAAGCCCAAAGCTCCTTAAGTGAGAATACAAGGGTTTGGGGTTGTATGCATTCACCTAGTACTTGAGTAAGAGTTTTGATTGATATAAGAGGGCCTTAGCTATTTCAAAATATATCTATGTTTTCTTTTCACCACCCCCATTCTGTTGGGGTATGCATGGATAAGACTTTTTGTGTATGATGCCTTTAGACTGGAAAGACAAAATGGACTCATTGTTACTGAACTCAAGGCCATTATCTGATCTGAGTGTTTTGATAGATGTTTGGAACTGATTTTCAACCATGTTAACAAAGGCTTTAATTATGTGTAGGGCATTGCTCTTACTGCTGAGCGAGTGTATCCAAGTGGACTTGCTGAAATCACTACTAATGTGATGAAGTATTTTAAGTTTTTATGAGTTGCCACTTGATATGGACCCCATAAGTCTACATGAAGCAATTTAAAAAATTGGTATTGTTATGGGATTTGGTTGGAAATTGAAGTCTTGATTGTCTTTCCATTGAGCATATAGTACAGAAAAATGGTTGTTTGGGTGAGATATGGAGGATATGCTTTTCATTTAGATAAAGAGAACAAGGACAAGCCTATAGTGCCACAATAATTTTGCATCATCGTTATGAGTTAGCCTATGATGAGAATCAACAACATTGTTTTCATTACCATTAGAAATGTTCATTATAGTACAAACAAACCTAAACTTACATGAATGTAAGTGTTCATTGTAACAGAATGACAAACACATGAATGGAAAATACAAGAATGTGGAACATAACTGCATTGACACTGATCTTTATTAAAACAAGAAGTAGTGAGGGAAATAGCATACTTGTCTCTCCAATGCAGATAATATGAGCATATGAAGTATAATCCATAAGCACACTACCAATATCCAGAGGCCTATTCATTAAAGGGGCCTACAGTAGACAAGAAGTGTCAGAAAAAGATACAATACATTTGAGATGTACTGCAAGAGAACTGATTGATATCAGATTATACTTGAAGGAAGGAACAAAGAAAACCTTATATAGTGTGATCATAGGGGAAATTTTTACATTTCCAATTTCTGTCACCTTGACCCTATATCCATTAGGTAGTTTAACTAATAAGGAAAATGAAAGTGTTATAATGTTGGTTAAATGGTTCTTGTTGAAGGTCAAGTGGTGTGAAGCCCCTGAATCTATTATCCATGAGTCGCCTTTTGCTTTGAAAGATCCACATGAAAGTTTGTCAAAATTAATAGAAGAGGTGTAAGCAATAATACCTGCAAAGTTAACAGCTCCACTAGTCATCTGTAATTCACCAGATACCTCACCTATGCAGCCATTCTTCCGAAATTGTTGCAATAGATGTGCAATGTGGCTATTTCTCTTAGTGAGAGTGATGTTCTTATTAATGATTTGACTTGCAGTCTCTCCTTCCTGATCTGTGCTATAATCACAAGACAACCCACGGAGTTAGCTGCTATACCTTTTCCTTTATTATTATACATATAGTTTTGATTTTGTGATCCATGAGCTTGTGGTTGCCTTTGGAATTGAGCTTGTCTTTGATACAAATTCCCACTGTAATTATTGAATTTTTGAGAGTTGTAATTGTTCTAATAGTTGTTGTTCTGATAGTTGCTAGTTGGATTTTGAGAAGGATATTCATGTATCTTGAAACACTTATCCTTAGTGTGGCCTAGTTTCTTACAATGCTCACAAAAAGGCTTGTCTCTCCCATTTGACACAAAATTGGAGGGTGAATAGTAGGTTCTGAAACCTCTACCACCTGAAGAACTTGCAACAAATGAACTTGGTTCTGCATATGACCTCATTCATGAAGAACTTGCATTAAGAGACCTTGATTCGGCAAAATTTTGAATATTTGGCTTGAATTCTCTTTGTTTCTCCTCTTGTATCAATATTGCAAAGGCATGTGCCATGGATGGCAATGGATTAATTATTAATATACTTCATATAATCACAGTATAGACCTCATTTAACCCCATAAGGGAATGTATCAATCTCCTATCTTGTTCTACTTTATGCATATGCTCCTAGCTCCACAGGTGCATGTACAACTACATTGGTTCTTAACACTCAAATTACTTAGCTCTTCTCATAGTTTATTCATATTAGTGTAGTAGGTGGTGATATCAAGTGCTTCTTGAATTAAATCATTGATTTCCTTCTGATTTGGTATAGTTTTGCACCATTAGTTTGGTCATATCGATCTTCTAGTTCCTTCCACAATTCCAAGGCATCATACACATACTCTACACTATCTGCAATGTCCTTTCCTAATGAATTAAGAATCCAATATGTGACCATATCATCACACCTTTCCCATTGACGATAGGTTGGATCATTTGGATTTGGTCTCCTACATTCACCATTAATAAAACCTAACTTATTTTTCACATATAGGGATCTAAGTACACCACACCTCCATGAACAATAATAAATTCCATCAAAAGGAACCTATACAAGAGTAATCCCAACACTATCAGATGAATGTATGTAAAGAGGGTTCGTTACCTCGATCATAGACTATGTACCTTGCTCTGCATTCGTCGCCATTGTTGAATCGAAAAGTTGTGAGAGAATAAGTAGAAACTTCTAGAATTTTAGGGCAAATCCACCAATTGTACTTGAGGATTGATTTGAACTGTAATGAACCGATAATTGCACCAATTGAACAATTGAAGATGCAATACACAATACAATGAAGGTTATTGTAGACGAACATAACTGAATCATGAAAGCAATCGCAGAATTTTGAGAATCAAGCTTCGAGAACTGATTATTAGGCTTCGATAATTGATGTTTGAAGAGATGTGATATCGTATCTGAGCTCTG
The DNA here is from genome assembly GCA_029783415.1 of Anisodus acutangulus. NCBI lineage: Eukaryota > Viridiplantae > Streptophyta > Magnoliopsida > Solanales > Solanaceae > Anisodus > Anisodus acutangulus. The sequence goes on from CM056489.1 coordinate 11,737,510, forward strand.
ATATCATGTTAAGATCTGCAATGGCAGAGTTCTGAAGAAACACAAGCTTCACCAATAATGGTGGAAGCTTGGAGAAGAAGGCATCAATTGGGAGAGAAATGGTTCTCTTTTCTATTATGAAAAACTTAATGAGTAATGCGTACAAGGATGAGTACTTATACAATGCAAAATGAAAACATCTAAACTAATTCTAACCACTGACAGCCTGTGTACAGCTGGCCATTGTAAGTAACTAACTAACTCTACTTAAATAACTAACTACACAATTAACTAATAAGATAATACATTGAATTAGATAATCTCACCGTTTTAATATTATTTAAATAGATCTGATAATATTTGAAGCCTAATTCGCGTTGGTTTAAGAAAATGATGCCACTCTATATTCATTGGTGCTTGAGTCAGTGTAACCATAATTCGTGTTTAATCTATTCTAGAAAAGACTTGAAGTTTCACAACTCTTATTCCAAGAACTGGTAATATTTCCTTAAATGCAAATTCAATAGCACCAATTATAGGGTGGTTGAGTTGGTTGGCTACTGGACTCTCACCTTGTTGGTGAGGGTTCGATTCTCCATCTTATAATCCCCTCCCCTATTACACCTTTCCTATCCCCCTATGCAATAAAAATGTTTTGAAAGAAAATAACACCAATTGTGAACCTCAAAACAAACGGAAAGAAAGCAATATCTACCTAGACTCTCACACCGCCAATGGGAGCAGTAATAGTAGATATGTGAAATAGAACTAGCGGAAAATATTTAAAAATCTCAACCAACCAAAGTGATAACACTTTGACCCTTTCTCACTTCTAGTAGAAGAAATTGGAAAACTTATCCCGCTCTTTGTCGACTCAATGACAAATTCATTCTGTGAGTGCAAAAAGGATACTGTCAAGAGGTCAAAAGCTACACATAACAAACACAATATCATGATGGGAACACTAGTTATGCTAAAACCTCCAAATTACGCTACCTTATTCGACCTATGGAAGAATTAAACGAAGTCAATCACCTTTTGTAAAGGAGTTAAAATTTACCTAAATGATGTACATTTAATGGTGGAAATAAGAGTCTTGCTTCCCCATTGTCATAAATTTATCGTTGGAAGCTATAACATGCATGAAATGGTTCATCCCATTTCATAAATGCAGCATCTAAACTGATGAAAGAAACTAGATACTACACAGTGGTGATTCATTGTTGTAAAAAATGAATTTTGGGCCTAACTTAACCCCAAAAGCTATCTTATAGGGTGAGGATTGCCAAAGTTCATATAAGGAGTCCATGTTTCCATTTCATTTCCGATGTGGGACTCTTAACACTCTCCTGCACCCCCAGACCTCGTTAATTGGAGCGTGGACAATATAATTTGGGGGCCCAACATCGGTGAACAAATAAGTGGAATAAGTTTGACTCTGATACCATGTAAAGAATGAATTTTGGGCTTAACTCAACTCCAAAAGCTAGCTTATAGGGTGAGGATTGTCAAAGTCCATATAAGGAGTCCATGTTTCCATTCCATTTGGGTTTGGCTCTGATACCATGTAAAGAATGGATCTTGGGCCTAACTCAACCCCAAAAGCTAGCTTATAGGGTGAGGATTGTCAAAGTCCATATAAGGAGTCCATGTTCCCATTCCATTTTCGACGTGGGACTCTTAATAATTATGTCATGATGTTAAGGTTAAGAGATGGAGCAAACTCATATCCGACCCAACCTCACCAAATGCTGCTGGTGCTTTTAAGCAAACGCCTTATCAGCAGCTTCGCACTTGAGCGCCCTCTTTGCACGCCGGCCGACAATTTCTTTTGGACCAACAACCTCTTTATTCTTAGTCTGGCGTAACGCAGAGCCAGCACCTAAGTCCTGGGACTAGGTGAACTAGTAAAATAAAAGTCTTCTAGCTCTTCGTCATCCTCGTATGCATATGCATAGGGGTAATCCATGTCATCAATGAGTTCTTGTTTTTCCTCCACAATCAAGGGTTTGAACCATGATGCTCTTAGGAGATGACAGAGACTCTCCTCGAACATGTAGTCCTGAATACTATAAAAAAAATGATGTTATTTCTTAGAATAAAAATCACCAACCACAACTACGCGATGTTCAAAAACAAAATTATAGAAAAAGGTTAAATCAAGTTTTATTAATATAACTCAGAAAGAAAGGTTCCCCGAGTTCTTTTTTCGTAGTTAGACGAGTCCAAAATCAAGTTCGAAAGATATAAACAAGGAAAAGACGTTAGAAAAGACAATAATAAGCTTTTGGCAACAACAACAACAACATATCCAGTGAAATCTCATAAAGCTTTTAACAAACAAACCATATTTTTCCAAGGAAAATATAGATCTCTCATTAAATAGGAGCGGCATTCTGGCCAAATTACTACTGCATTTTTGAGTACATTGGATGTTCATCGCTGCTGTATTTTTTAGCCTAACTGTTGGTGGCTTCTTGGCTAAAAGCCTGCTACTTTGAGGCTGTTTTGGATAGCTAATGTACTTCGAATATTCCCATGATTTGAACACGATACTACACAGGGCCGATGAAAATGATTTTGAGGTCATGTCCCTTTTGAAAGGTTGTCCCTCGGTTTGCTTCCTTCGGAATAGGGTGATGATGCGACTTATAATAAAATCACATATGAGAAACCAACGTGCGTTGGCAAGGCAACTAGATTGACCGACAAGTCTCTAGTTCACAACGACAACATGAATTGAATTTCTTTTGCTTTAAAAAAATAAGTCTGAGCCTTCCGTAATCAAAACTTCTATTTTTTTATTCGGATCTGAAGGTTTTACTCGCATTTATTCATTTCTAACTATCTTTTCTTTTATACCTTGCGAGGAACATCTAAACAATATGGGATAGTAAAGTGGGGTTCTATAGAGACGAAAGAGAACAAGATTGCCGGACTTGCGCCCAAAGCCCAAGAGATGACACTATCATCACCTTAGCCATTACCGTTTTAATTTCTTTTAATTTCGCCTTCCTTTTATTTTGTATTGAAATTTAATTACTCTACTTGTGTGATTGTTTGAATATTTAGAAGAATTAGGCCTAGAACTGATAAACTAGAAAGAGTAGTTTAAAATTGAAAACCCTCCGCTAGTATATTTATTTTAGGCTCGGGTAGTTTAAAATTAGAAATCCTCTGCTAGTTTATTTATATTCAGGCTCGTCATGCATGTTTAAAACTTTCAAAATAACTTGGTCATCTTTTATTCGCATTATTAGTCATACAAATAAGGTTTTTTTTTTCATCCGATTTGCGATTTAAAATAACTGTCATATAAATTATTTCTTTGCATTAGAAATAATTTACTTTCCTCCTTTACTATCAAATTTCAAAACATATATTTTATAAATAATGTCATACAAATGCATGCTTTTATCCAATAATCAATTTTACATGTCTTTTATAAATAATGTCATACAAATGCATACTTTTATCCAAAAATATACTTTATATATATTTTATAAATAAAAGCCATACAAATGCATGCTTTTATTTCAAAAAATTAATTTCACAAGTATTTTATAAACAATACAATGCATACTTTTGAAATACAATGCATACTGTTTTAAAAAAAAAAGGAAAATCTTTTATGTTGTCAAAATACATCTTTTTATTAATTACCTGCAGCATCTTTTAATTAACTTTATACTTTTAAACATGCATTTTCCCCCTTAGCATAATAATTAACCTGAGTTTGACCGGATAACCGCAAGTTAGCGGGTCTTAAATGATGTCTAACCCCTTCCCTTTAGGATAATAAAGAACCCTTACTCGGAATCTCATAGTTTAGCAGACCAGTAATCGGAGTTCATTTTGCAACATTTATAGTAACATTTAGGTGCCCTAATTCACCGTAGAATAGTTAGGTGGCGGCTCCTTAACAACTTTATCAATTCAGGAAACGCTCATACGTCGCGACCGCGTCGGATCCCCTTCCTTAGCGGGCGGGGCGGTTAAAAACGGGTGCAACAAAGAATACATTTTTTTAAGTAATAATATATATAGAGAATCTTTAGGAAAAATGATACGCCCTCCCGCATTTAAAAATAAGAAGTTACTATTACACTTTCTCTTTAAAAAGTAACACATTTAACCTGGTTCCAATTACGAATTGTATTAGCGGTATCAGAGCATCAATCTTCTGACATATTTAGATGCAGCAAAAAGAAGATTTTCCATGGAAATGGGGAATATCAAGTTGTTGTTGTCAACCAACATCAACACTCTTAATATGATGGTCTTCCAAGTTCTAATAATTTACCATTTCTTGTTACTGGAGGGTTGGAATGAAGAAGTACTACTGGAATTTTATGTGATAGAAGGATGCCTACTAAAGAGAATGGTAAATTTCATAGAATAATTATAAGACTAACAATGCTAAATACGAGTGAATGTTGGAAGGCTAAAATTCAAGATATTCATAAGATGAATGTCACAGATATGAAAATGCTAAGATGAATGTGCGATGTTACATGATTGGAAATGATCATATTTCAAAGAAGGTTCAAGTAGCATATAACAATGATAAAATGAAAGAATATCACTTGTATGGTTTGCACATGAATCATGGTCAATGAGGGTATTAAAATGAGGTGGACCTGAAATCATATGAAATGTAGTTGTTCTGAATGACTTAGAATTCACGGGATTTATATAGTTTTAGCGAAAGATAGGGCATAATAGAAGAAGGAAAAACTACATAAAAGATACCTATTAGTTGAAAAATGCATTTTAGACATAATATTAGCACTTCTATTATCGGTCCTATGCTTTTTACAAATAGCTTAGCCTTTTAAAAATTTATATAATCATGAAATATATGTATTTGCTTAGTTTTGACATGAGATGAGTTCAAATGGATTAATGTAACCTTTAATGATTCAAATAGCGATTTCTAACTTCTTTGAGATTAAGGCGTTACTAGTATAATATTTGATTCATGCAATATATTAAAACATGAGTTCCAAGTGGCATAATTTCTCAGGTTGTAGACGTGACAGTCTCTCATTGGTCCAGACAACCCATCTGCACGTGCCTCTCCCAATTAAAATCCTTCAAAATCCCAAATAAAACAGTTAATGACTCATTTAACCCAAAACTTAAAACCCCCTATTTTGACTTTGGAAAATCAAGTCAAAATCAAAACTAAAACGTTACAAAAATATATCTTATTGAAAAATCTCTCTTGATCTGTGTACTCTAGAGAAATCAAGATCAGTTTACTTCTATTGTAAGGTAAATATGAATAAACACTTTCTAATATATGTGTTTTAACTTAATGTCTGGGAATAATTATGGTTCTTGAATTTTTTTTTCATTTTATTGAAATAAACAACAACAACAATATACCCATACCCAGTGTAATCTACGGGTCTGGGAGAGTAAGATGTACGTACAATTTGAATTTTCTATTTATTTCAGAAGCAAAATTCATGCTTTTAAGCTAATTGGGTATTGTTGAAAATTTTTATTTTTGAATTTTTAATTGGGTTTCCTTGATTTTTCAGAACAAATTTATGCATTTTAGAGGATTGGTTTTTTGTTGAGAATTTGAATTTTTTAAATTTATTGTGTTCCCATGTTTTTAGAAGTAAATTCATGCAATTAAGAGAATTGGGTTTTTGTTTTTTATTTTTATTTTATTTTTCCAATTAATTTGTTTCCATATTCAGAGGCAAATTTATTCATTTCCAAGAATTGAGTTTTTGTTGAGAATTTGGAATTGTGAAAATTTTAATTAATTGGGTGTCCATGTTTTAGAGGTAAATTCATACAATTAAGAGAATTGGGGTTTTTGTTTTTTATTTTTTTTCCAATTAATTTGTTTCCATATTCAGAGGCAAATTTATTCATTTCCAAGAATTGAGTTTTTGTTAGGAATTTGGATTTTTGAAATTCTTAATTAATTGGGTGTCAATGTTTTTAGAGGTAAATTCATACAATTAAGAGAATTAGGGTTTTTTTTTCAATTAATTTGTTTCCATATTCAGAGGCAAATTTATTCATTTCCAAGAATTTGGTTTTTGTTGAAATGTCAAGAGAGACAAATCTTGATAAGATTATAATTCTCTAAACTTGGTGAGAAATATTGCTAAAGATTGCATCTTTTTTCATTACATTAATGTTTTAGGATCTGAAAAGATGTAAATGTTGATTATTATTGTTACTGATACTTTTTTTTTCAGGCTTGTTGTAGCTTATCTCTGTTACTTTGTGGGACGAAAACGGAGTGTTTCTGAGTTAGTAGTCTGTGATGATGATGAATAGCGAGCGGTTAGCGAATGTTGCTTTAGCAGGTCCGGTTTCACTGTTCGATTTGATTCATTCATGTTTCTTCTGGTGGTTAAATTACATAGTACTACGAATTTATCTTGTGCAATTCGATTCATACTTGTTTCTTTTGGTAACCTATAGTGTAATGAGTTTGATTATTTTAGTAATAACTTGGAAATGAAGGAATCCATATGCAGGATGCGAGACGAGCAGCAGTGTTTGTTGAGTTCATTTTGGTTAATCTTTAGAACTCGTGATTCTTAAGTTTCTTCTTAGATTATGAAGAATGGATTTATGACTATTTGGATGTGCATCATTTAGATTTGCAGAGATAATAGACGCTACTACTGTATTTGTATGATTTTGTTATTACTAGTATATTTTTTCCCACTTCAGATGTGTTGTAAAACAGATTAGTTCCTCTATTCCAATGTTTTACTTCTATCCCTTATGCTTGTCAAAGTTAAGACCTAATATCCTAATCTAAAACTGCCATAGTATTTTGTTGCTCATTGTAAGAGATCAATACTCTGGAAATTCTCATTGGCTTCACATTGCCGTATTTCTTAAGCTTGAACTTTAATACACTGTTCGATCAAATGGTGTATATATTTGCGCTTCTGAGGTAGGCATTGGGCTTATTATTCAAGGGGCCTATGGCAGTTTTAGATTAGGATTAGGTCTTAACTTTGACAAGCATAAGGGATAGAAGTAAAGCATTGGAATAGTCAACTAATCTGTTTTACAACACATCTGAAGTGGCTTCACATTGCCGTATTTCTTAAGCTTGAACTTTAATACGCTGTTCGATCAAATGGTGTATATATTTGCGCTTCTGAGGTAGGCATTGGGCTTATTATTCAAGGGGCATATGGGACTTCCTTGTTACTCTTGGACTTCAATGCATGTCCAGAAAAATGTACTTTACTAGGGTAAGCGGTGTTTGGCCCTTGCCGATCCTATAACTAGTTTGGGAATAAGGCATAGTTGATTGATGGATTGATATGCTGGTGTTTAGCACCCCTCCCCTAGTTGGCCATTTCCCCTACAAATATCACAATACTTTGTGGATTCTTGTTTCTTGGTTTTCTCTGCTGTTGTCCCTTTCCCTTTTCATTATTTTCTCCCCTTCTCCCAATGCATCTTTTTTGTGGATAGAAACAAGTTTCTGGTTGTGTGTGGTATGAAGAGAGGAGAAAAGGCTGCTGGTTATTCCAAATCTCTTTCTAGATTTCATGTTTTTGAATTACCTTGAGAACTCTTGCTTTTTGGTTGTGAATTTCAGGTTTGAGTTTGGCCCCAATGGTTGTGAATGTGGACCCAAATTTAAATGTTGTACTAACGGCTTGCCTCACTGTTTATGTGGGTTGCTACCGTTCTGTTAAGCCTACTCCACCTTCGGTATATTCCCAGAACTCCAAGTTGCAGTCTTACTTTTGTGTTTATCAGTTTTTGTTTCCTAAACTTGTTCTGTTCTACTTTGTAGGAGACAATGTCTAACGAACATGCAATGAGATTCCCCTTAGTTGGAAGTGCAATGCTCTTGTCATTGTTCTTGCTTTTCAAGTTCCTGTCAAAAGACCTGGTTAATGCTGTATTGACGTGCTACTTTTTTGTTCTTGGAATTGCTGCTTTTTCGTATGTTCTTTCCATATGGATCATTCTACTATGCTAATATATTCTTTTGCAATGTTCTAAGTAGTAGTTTCGTTATATATATTTATATCATCCGTTTCTGGGCTTTGCAGTGCAACACTGTTACCTGCTATCAAACGATTCTTGCCAAATAAGTGGAATGAAGATCTCATAGTATGGCACTTCCCATATTTCCGCTGTATGGACCTCTTTTTTCTCTTGTGAAAATGCTATTTGGTGACCAACTCTTTCTTTTTTCCCCAAAAGATTCTGAATCGTGTTTTGCTCACTGTGGCCTTTCTTATTTTTCCGTACCCTTGTAAAATCATTATTGAATGGCATTTTCCCCACATCCCACTGTGTGGTACACCTTCATGCCTCTTATGAAAAATCCACCTGATGACTGAACTTCTGTTTTCCTTTCTCAAGTATGGTAGTCCTTTTTCCCTCTGGCGAACTGGCGTAGCTCATAAAATGGTACTTACCATATTTCTTTTATGTGATATGTTCTTGGCTATTCTGACAGCTAGTTGGACCCTACATCTTCTTAAAATTCTGAGGCTTTGAAGTTGCTATATGTTCCTTTTGGTTTTCTCTTATTTTTTTCAGTAGAGTCAGCATAATATGTATTGTTTGGCACTTGTGAATCTTTAAGTCATATATTTATTCTTTGAACAAATCAACTAGCTTATTGGTCTAGCATTTTGTTATTATTTTCTCTTTTAATTCTTCAATCCATTGACCGGAATATATAGGTTTTCTACCTTTTCTTTTTCTCTAGGTATGATGTTTATGTGTTTCTTTTTCAGCTTTGGAGGTTGAGTTCACAAGGTCCCAGATTGTTGCTGCAATTCCTGGAACTCTCTTCTGTGTATGGTATGCTAAACAGAAGCATTGGCTAGCTAACAATGTATTGGGCCTTGCGTTTTCTATTCAGGTTTGTCTGCACAACTAGCAGAGTTACATTATCTGCTGCTTTGAAATCCTGAAACAACCTTCTCACAACTACTTTGAAATCCTGAACTGAATGTTTATTTCTGTAAGCAAAGCTTATTAAATTGCTGCAGCTAGTTCCATTACCAGTGTGCCTGATGAACTGTAGATCTTGTTTTGATTGCTAGAAATAGTGATTTTTGATTTATCTGGCTTCACTTTTCTGCATAGGATTTTCTTTTAGTTCTTTTTTATTGAAAACAAATTCTACTTGTTAATTTTTGTCATTTGTTCTGACGAAAATATATGTTAGCATCAATCATTCAATCAGGTTAATGACATGAGTGTGTCATTCTCTCTCTCTCCCCCCCCCCCCCCCTCTCTCTCTCTCTCTCTCTCTCTCTCTATTTGATGTCTGTGAACCATCGAAATCTGATGACTTTAGCCCACTCCTTTTGATATTTACTTCAAGATAGGTCATATAGATTGGTCGTTCAACTTACATTCATTAGTACAGTTCACTTGTCTGTGAGTCCTTTATTGGCCAAGAATCTCTCTCTCTCTCTCTATTTGATGTCTGTGAACCATCGAAATCTGATGAGTTTAGCCCACTCCTTTTGATATTTACTTCAAGATAGGTCATATAGATTGGTCGTTCAACTTACATTCATTAGCACAGTTCACTTGTCTATGAGTCCTTTATTGGCCAAGAATCTCTCTCTCTCTCTCTATTTGATGGCTGTGAACCATCGAAATCTGATGAGTTTAGCCCACTCCTTTTGATATTTACTTCAAGATAGGTCATATAGATTGGTCGTTCAACTTACATTCATTAGCACAGTTCACTTGTCTATGAGTCCTTTATTGGCGAAGAACGTTCCTGATATCTTTTGGAGAAGCTCATAGATCTACATAGGTTATAGCTACCATTTGGATCCACCGTGACACTTGCTGACTTACTTTCTCCACTGAATTTGATTTCTTTTAATTTCATAATAGATATTTGTTGTCTGGGCAGAATTTGATTTGTTCTGCCATTTTAAATTGCAGGGGATTGAAATGCTTTCACTTGGATCATTTAAGACTGGTGCCATACTATTGGTAAGGAGAGAGGTTTTACTTTAATATGTAATAATTAGTTGTGCATAGTTCAGAGGTGTCATTCTATTTACTGTATTTCTTATTGGGCTCAAACTTTACGACCAAATAGTTGAAGTGGGACCCTTCAACAAACCATCTCCTATGTGTGCATTACATAAACACATAATGTATCCTATGTTCTTAAACTGCAGGCTGGACTTTTTGTCTATGACATCTTCTGGGTCTTTTTTACCCCAGTGATGGTTAGTGTTGCTAAGTCTTTTGATGCTCCTATCAAGGTGCGTATAGTGATCTTTTTTTTCATTTAATCTTTTCTTCCAATTTGTCATTACTGACCTTTTTCGCCGTTTTTACTGTATGGGAGTTAAAATTTGTTCTTTTTTTTTCTTTTGCAGCTTTTGTTCCCCACAGCAGATTTGAAACGTCCCTTTTCAATGCTGGGTCTCGGTGATATTGTAATTCCTGGTATAACATCCTTTGTACCATAAAGACCCGTTGCTTTTAAGTTAGTTTTTCATGACCCGTCTACAGAAGCCATTTTATGAATTTGCATTAGAGGACTTTATCGACCGCTGAACTTATGTTTCTTACCTTCCATTTAGTTGGGATAATTACCTTTTGGGCCACCCTAAAAAACAATAGCCGGAATTAAGCATAAATATACATATAATATACGTATTGTATGCATAAATATACATATAATATACATACAACAAACAACAACATACCCAGTGTAATACATAGTATATACATAATCAGTGTATATGTTTTGGCTAGCGCCCGTAATTAATTTTGGTCAACGGACCAAAAATGAAAAATGTCCTTAGTTGTTTTTGTCATTAAATAGTAGTTATCCTGTTATTCAGGCATTTTTGTGGCATTGGCACTCCGCTTTGATGTCTCCAGGGGGAAGGAGCCTCAATACTTTAAAAGTGCGTTTTTAGGATACGCAGTTGGTGTGGTTTCAACCATTATTGTTATGAACTGGTTTCAAGCTGCACAGGTTGGTGTCTCAGAAAAGCTTGTTTGTTTTATTCCTGTAGCAGGACTTTGGTGCCCTTATTTTTCAAGCTTCTAGTTATCTGACTTGGCAATTGGTTCACTCCTTTTTTCTTCCAGCCCGCATTGTTATATATTGTTCCAGCTGTTATTGGATGTTTGGCGGTGCACTGCATTTGGAATGGGGATGAGAAGCTGGTAAGCTTTTCTTTTAATAAATTATAACTTCCTCACTCTATTTTCTTCTGTCTTACTGTTTATGGGCCTTGAATGTTTGTTTACTCTTTACTCCAAATTGCTGTGTACCACAAGGGCTTATGGATATTAGGATCTAGTCCTTGGTGTTTCGGCCAAAAAAAATGGTAGTAGGCCATTTTGGGTCAAGCATGTCTTGTTGGCCAATTTTTCTCAGTGACATCATTTAGGAGTAGATAAGAGAAAAACATTCATCATGGTTTGTTCGGAACTAGGGAAATGAAGAGAACAGAAGGGACAGAGAACAGTAAAGATGAAAATGCAAAGACAGTGAGGGAAAATTCTACTACTAAGTTTGGTTTGAAAGGATAGTAGGGATTACCATAATTGTGCATTTTCTCCTCTCATTTTTACATCTTTTGACAGCGATAGTGTCCAGAGCAACTTGTGAGCCCCTCGATTATTCTGTCGAGTACCTGCTATCTCCCACCAGCACATGTATCGAACAATTTTGCCCACGAAGGTTTAGGTTTAGGATGATAGGAAGAAATCACCTATTGTTTTGCCTTCACTGGGATTTGGACCCTGCTTTTCCATGGTTTTCATGCCCTGCTTTTTCCCTCTCATTTAATCAAATTCTTTTAAGGGAAGGATGATCTCTAATCTTGTTTTATTTTCTCCTTTAACCATATCAAACTCTAGAAGAGAACTGGAAACTAACTTAGCTTCTGTTGTTCATAAAGTATTAGATATGATGATTTTTATTTACCAAAAATAAAAAGGAGTTAAAGATGAATTTTCTTATGAGAGCAACACTAGATGGGGTTTTTCATATATAGCTCTTAGCATTATGTTTTTCATTCAAGCTGAATTGTATCCTTGGTTTTCGGTTGAGCAGTTGTTGGAGTTCGATGAGTCGAAAACACAGAGCACTGAAGAAGTCGCCGCCAAAGAGAGCAAGAAAGTAGAGTAATGAGGCAAGAAGAATGACAATAAGATATGACCTTCCAACTTGCAGAGATTGTTGATTTAAGGATAAACTTCTTGTTGTACTTGATTATTGTTAGTGAAAAATTGAAGAAATTGGCTTCATATGTTATTTTACCCAAATTAACATTTCAATTGTCAATCTTAACATATTTTCCCTACTACATGCATGAGTTTTGAAGTGCTTAATCTTTGCAATGATTAACCACTGATTACAGATTAATGGTGTTTGATTACTCTATCCTGTGGTGTTTTTTGCTATAAGGCTCTTTATCTTGAAGATGTTGATTAATAGCTCAGCTAAAGTATTTCAGATTTTGCATAAACAGATAAACTACTCCATCGGCAATAGGAAAAAGATCGATATTGAAATTGTTCTCTCTCTAACTAACTGAAAATAATGGTAACCCTAATACCTAATATCCAAATTGATGGTGATGGCCGTGACGGCCACAGGACAGCCTTCGCCAGAGTCTGTTCAGGCACCCAATCCGGCGCAACAACCAGTAACTTCATATGCTACCATCCTAATCCCCAATTCTAAACCAATTGCTAAACCTATTCCATTAAAATCCATGACTTATCTTCACGGAGAACCTCAATGTAATTTGAGATGAATCAGAAATTGAGCAGATGATTATCAGAGAAAATCTACAGTATGCAATTGTTGGAAAGTATTCGTATGGATGGCCGGATATCAAAAAATTGCGTACATTGATCCCTAAACAATGTGAATTGAAGCAGGAGTGCACTGTAGGATTATTGCGAAACAACTATGTTTTACTCTGACCATCGCTTTTGGAAGATTACGCCAACTTATTATCAAAGCCGATGTTCTAAATCACATATATGAACTGGTCTTATCCAATGAGGACGTTTAAGTGAGACCCATGGTTTGATCCGGATGAAGAAACCTCGATTGCAATTGCATAGATATCTTTTCCATATTTTCCTCCCAATTACTTTGTCAAAGAAGCAATTTTCTCTCTGACTTCAGCAGTAGGTAAGCCTTTACAAGTTGATATGGCTATTAGAAATCAAACTCGACTTAGTTGTGCTAGGGTTAAAATAGAGGTGAATTTGTTGAGTGAATTCTCAAAAAGAATCAACATTGAGATGGGGAATAAAAATGGAAAAATTGTTGACAAATGAGTTCAAATTAATTATGATCATGTCCCTAAATATTGTAAGAGGTGTAAAATATAGGGTCACAATGAACAAGACTGTTTTGTCATTCATCCAAAATTATATCCAAAAGAGGAGGATGAAGCATAGAAGAAAACAATGAAGGAGAAGGCAAAAGCAAAGAAGACGAATCTACTAAGAAAGTGGAGAGTAGGGAGAACGGGATTGAGGGTAAAAATGCTTTAACAAGGGGGAGGGAAAAGGTAAGAAGATAGACAAAGATCCAAAGTGGGACAAGAACAAAAATGATAAATATAATGGTGAGAAGAAGCAACATTATGGTGGATATTAGAGAAATAATCAACAGTGGAACCCTATTGCAAACAAAAGAACAGGAAAAGGGAAGGGCCATCAGGGAGAAAAGAATAAGGACACACAAAAGAATGGAGCTGAGATTGAGAAGAGCAACAAATTCTCAGCCCTTCAGAACATTGAGAAAGTAAAAATACAGAACAAGAAGAATAATCAACAGTCAAATAATAATAAGGAAAGCAACAAGAGTACAACATAATTGAAGGTGGGTACAGAGGAAGGAGAACAATTAACGATTATGAATAGCAAGGAGCTGAAGGATCAAACATCAAAGAATATCACAGAATCAAGTAAGGTCTTGGTGGAGCAGTATTTTGGTAAAACAGTTTAACAACAATAAAGCACTAGAACTCAACCAGATGATACAGAGGAAGTTAAGACTCCAGAGATAGAGAAGTGTCAACAGAGTGAAGATGAACATGAAAAATCAGAAGAGCAAACAATGACGGATGGAGATTCAAGGTGTATAGATGAAGATGTTGAGAGTGACATAATGACTTAGATAAAGCCTTTGCAAATCTTATATCCCGAGGAGCATACATGTGTTATAAAGAATAAGGAGTATCAATTAGAAGTCCAGCTTTCATAGATCATAGCAATACAGAAAGAAGAGGCTCACTTACTTGGGCTAAGGGATAAGAGTGAAGATGATTGTATGGAACAAAAGATTAGCAACATATCTCAAGAAGCAGATCTATCAGCTAGACAGGAAAAAACCTTAGAAGTGCAATGAAAATGACAAAAGTAAATTTAGTCCTACCACTCCAGGTTACTACAAAGAGTAATAAGGTGAAGTCCTCCTACCATTCTCAATGATTGACAAACTATTATTTTGGAATATAAGATCAGTCAACAGTCATAATTCTTTTGAGAGGCTGATTGATCTTAATAGGAGACATCATTACACTTTAGTAGCTCTTATGGAGTCTTTTCAAGATTCATAAGATGTGGAGGAATACAGAAGGAGATTGGGTTTAGAGTATGCCATGGATAATGTATCAGGGAAGATTTGGGTGTTCTGGTCAGCTGATTGGAATGGCCAAGTAATTGCAGATGAAGCTTAGCAGGTTACTCTCAAACTTAACGATTCTTTTCTCCAAAAGAAGTGATGGTTACAGTAGTGTATGTAAAGTGTACAGAACTAGATAGACATAATTTATGGGATTCTGTAGAAAACAATAGCTTTAAATTGTCATCTTCCTTGGATAGTGGGTAAGGATTTTCATATAATTTTGTCTGAAGAACAAAAAATTTGAGGCCTGTCAGTACACCATCAAGGGACTGCAGATTTTGCTCATTTTATAAACAAGTGTGTCTGGATAGAAATGAAATACTCAGGCAACATGTTTACTTGGTGGAATGGGAGAATTGAAGATGACTACATATTCAAGAGATTAGATAGGGTATTTGATAATCATGAGTTCATGCACCTTTGCCATCTAGTGAGGTTTCACACCTTATTAGAAATGGATTTGACCTTGCCCCCTTCATGTAGTGCGTGATAGCAATGAGGAGTTAATAATAAAACCTTTTAGGTTCCTCAATTTCTGGACTAATCACAGTTCTTTTAAGGCCTTGGTGGAAGAACATTGGAAGTTAGACTATGCTGCTAATCCTTTTTTTTAATTGCAGGCTAATTTCAAAAATGTAAAAAAAGCTTTGTCAAGGTTACTCAAGGAGACCTATGAAAATATATTTCAGTAAATATCAACCTTGGAGGATGTGATCAAAGTTAAGGACTTACATCTAGAATTGAACCCTTCAGGCCTGAATAGAGAAGAGTTTCACAAAGCTCAAGTTGAGCTGAATAGATACCTGCATCTTGAAGAGGAATACTGGAAACAAAAATCTGGCATGAAGTGGTTCAATGATGGAAACATGAATACATAATTTTTTCATTCTTATGTAAAAGGCAGAAGAAGGAAACTAACTCTACATGGCTGCAAGAGGAATTTTATAAAGATATTTCTCAAGCTAACAAAATCATATCTTTTGTTCCTTGGTTTATGGTCAAATATGTGGGAGATTATATCTCTGTTCTAGAAAGAGAATACAAACTCTCTAACGGAGGAGTTGCTCATACTATTTTCCCTCCCCAACAACCATTCCAGATTGAAAGAGATAATAAAGTTCTTGATTTTGCTGCCTTTTCAAATCTTATTGAAAATAATACTGCTTTAGTTACAACTTCGCAAATTAATATTATGCTTAAGCAAAATAATTACACCAATATTTATATGAATGTTTTTGGTGAACAAATTGTTCTGTTACATAATAGAGTAGGGAAATTGACTTCAGAAATCATGAGGTTATTCCCTTCTTCTCTTAGTCCTCATACTTCTGCAGCAACTCCTAGTGTGCAGCCTCCACCAGAGATTAAAGATTTCAAGTTAAGAGCATACTCAGAACTTGAATAGTTACTAGATGACAAGTTTAAAGGTTTGCGAATCAGTCCTTTAACAAAAGATTATGAGTTGGACCTATCTGGAGATGATTATAAACAGAAGATGTCTGACGAGATTAATAACCTAAAAAAATATGCTAGGAAACCAGTACAAAGAATGTACTACTATCCTAGGCCTACTCCTCAAGATGTTTTGTTTGAAGAACAAGAGATTGTTGATAACAATAGCTATAGTGGAAAAAGTATCTATGAATGGAACATAGATGGTTATACAGAGAGGCAAATTTATACGGCAGTTCATAAAATGCTCATGTATAGCACAATCTTCAAAGCTAACAGTAACACAGACAAAATTGTGGCAGAAATGATCATATCAGGATTCACCAGCCAGCTAAAAGGATGGTGGGATCATTATTTAACCCCTCAACAGCGTAATAGTATTATTGGAGTTGTGAAAACCGAAGCAGGGGTAGAACCGGCACAGAATGTTGTTTATACCTTATGGATTAATATCATAGAACACTTTGCTGGAAGATGATCAAATGATTCTGAGAATATCAGAACCTTACTCCAAAACTTAAGATGCAAAACCCTCACCTCTTTTAGATGGTATAAGGATGTTTTCCTTAGTAGGGTCATGGAGCTACCTGAATGTAATAGTTCTCACTGAAAATCCAAATTTATAGATGGATTACCAACCTTTTTTGCGGAAAGAGTTAGAAAATCCCTTAGAAAAGGGGAAATTACAATCAATTATGATATTTATACCTATGGTAGTCTAATAGGCACTTGCATACAAGAAGGTTTAGCTTTATGTAATGAGATCAAGCTGAACCAACAGATAAAAAGTCAGAACCTCAATGAAAGACAACAATTGGGAGAGTTCTGTGGTCAATTTGGTATGGATATACCCAAAGCCAAGGTGTCTCATAGACAAAAAGCTAAGAACCAAGTAAGCTTCAAAAAATGGAAAACAAAGCGTATGGATAAAAGGGTGAGAAGGAAAAAAGGAGTTTAAAACTCGCAAGAATTTTATAAATTCTAAAAACCCCAAAGCATGTTGGAAATGTGGCAAGACGGGCCACTATTATAAGGATTGCAGGGTTAAAAAAAAAATTAAAGCCCTTAATATTGGAGATGATCTAAAAGAATCATTATCCAAGCTTTTGCTAAACTCGGAACCAGAGGACTCAGACTTCGAAAGTGATGAAGCAAAGGATTCCTCCTCAGATGAGGAAATTCGGGTTCTTAATAAAGAAGATTATATTCCTTCAGAAGAAGAATGCCTACCATGTCAAATAGGACAACCTTGTTCCAGCTAACAGAATAAGGAGGAAGATGAGTTCTATAATATTTTTGCTCAGTTCCAGGACATGAACATTAATGTTCTCAAAGGTGATAACCTTGTGGAATTGTTAAAACTAATTAAAGATCCAAATATGAGGTCACAGATTATAGATCAATTTCAGGATACTCCTGAACCTTCACAAGGAAGGAAAACTCTAGAACGATCAAGCGCTTATACTATGTCTGAATTAAAGAAGCAGATGAGGGAGAAACGAGGTATTACGAGTACTCCCAGAGATTTAGAAAAAGAGATTAATAATCTCAAGAAAGAGATATTGGATTTAAAAAAGAGTAATGATATACTCGATGCCCGAATTACCAATATTGAAGGTAAGGAAAAAGAGAAGATCATAGATTCAGCAACAATGGATGATATCTCCGATTCAGATAATCTTCTGATAACAAGTGCAACTGATGAAACAATAAACTTTTTACAAACCCTGGAATTAATTACTTCTCAAAAGTTTTATATAAAGATTAGTCTTTTAATTGATTATAATTTCAAAAAACAATTCACTGCTCTTGTTGATAGAGGGGCAGATGTAAATTGTATACAGGAAGGTCTTATTCCTTCTACTTATTTTCATAAAACTACTATAGTGTTCGATCTGCTAATGGGCAGAAATTACAAATTACTTTTAAATTGTCAAAAGCTTATATTTGCAATAATAAAACTTGTATAGCTGAAAGTTTTATTTTAGTAAAAGATATTTCCAGCCAAATTATTTTAGGCACACCTTTTATACAAAAGCTTTTTCCAATTACTAAAATTGATGAAAAGGTATCATAGGAACCTTTGAGGGAAAACCCATTATTTTCCAGTTTATAACTGAACATTTTTCTAGGATGTTAAATGAGCTCAAACATCGTTTGGTTCATAAACACCAACAAATTAGTTTCTTAAAACAAGAGATTTATATTTCTAATATTGAATAACTGTTGGGAAACCCCAAGCTACGGAAAAAAATTGATCATATACAAAACCAATTTTCAATACAGGTTTGCAGTGACCTTCCCAATGCTTTTTGGGATAGGAAAAAGCATATTGTCTCCCTCCCTATGAGGATGATTTCAAAGAGGGTAATATCCCCATAAAAGCTAGGCCATGCCAGATGAATTCCAAATATTTGGAATTGTGCAAAAAAGAAATTGCTTCGTTATTACAAAAAGGTTTGATAACACCCTCAAAATCCCCATAGTCTTGTACGACCTTTTATGTCAATAAACATGCTAAGCAGGAAAGGGAGTTCCCCGACTTGTTATTAATTATAAACTGCTTAATAAAGCTCTAAAGTGGATTAGGTATCCTATTCCCAACAAAAACGATTTACTCGATAGGCTTAATAGCGCTATTATATTTTCTAAATTCGATTTAAAATCCGAATACTGGCAGATTCATATTAAGGAAGCAGATAGATACAAAACTGTTTTTAACTTTCCTATGGGACAATACGAATGGAATTTGATGTCATTCAGATTAAAAAATGTCCCTTCTGAATTTTAAAATATTATGAATGATAATTTTATGCCTTATAGCAATTTCATCATCGTTTATATAGATGATATTTTAGTATTTTCTAATAGTATTGAAACTCATTTCAAGCATCTTGATTTATTTAAAAAAATAATTATACAAAATGCTTTAGTCATATCAAAACATAAAATGACCCTTTTTCAAACTATTGTAAGATTTTTGGGTCATAACATCGAAAAGGGAAAAATCATTCCTATTAATAGAAGTATTGAATTTGCTTCAAAATTCCCGGA
Organism: Anisodus acutangulus; assembly: GCA_029783415.1. Taxonomy (NCBI): domain Eukaryota; kingdom Viridiplantae; phylum Streptophyta; class Magnoliopsida; order Solanales; family Solanaceae; genus Anisodus; species Anisodus acutangulus. The sequence continues at coordinate 11,756,669 of CM056489.1, forward strand.
TATTATAACCGACAAGACCCAACTTTAGAGATTTTTGGGCAGCCTGAATTATATCAGTCCTTTTATAAAGGATTTGGCAAAAGATACATCCATCTTATATGAAAGGCTGAAAAAAGTTCCTATGCCTTGGACAGATAATCATACTGAAGCTGTCAAGAGAATTAAGGTCAAGGTTCATAACCTTCCTTGTCTCACTTTAGCCAATCCTACTTGGCCAAAAATTATAGAAACAGACGCCTCAGAAATCGGATATGGGGGTATAATGAAACAGCATTCTCCAGTTGATAAACAAGAGTATCTAATACAATTTTACTCAGGCAATTGGAATCCCAGCTAGAAAAACTATTCTACAGTTGCAAAAGAAATTCTAGCAATTGTAAAGAGTGTTATAAAATTTCAAGGAGACTTACACAATCAAAAGTTTATTATAAATACGGATTGTCAGTCAGCGAAATTTATGTTTAATAAAGACTGCAAACATGATGTTTCTAAACAGATATTTGCAAGATGGCAGGCTTTATTGACACCATTTGATTTTGAGATCCATTATAAAAAAAGATACAGATAATAGTCTGCCTGATTTATTGACCAGAGAATATTTAAGTTCATAAATTAATAATTTTCTCATACAGGATGATGAGGCCTAATTGGCAAGGCGGCGATTCCAATTATAGAGGACGCGGCTGTAGAGGTAGAAGAACTGGACGAGGTAATATTATTGTCCAACAAGGAAACAAGAAGTTTATAGCACAAACAGGGACTTCAGCCATTGATAAAGAAAGTCCATTATACCAATAGTTCATGGATTTCATCAAATCCAAAGAAAACAATGACAATCCACAACCGCCATCGCAACCATCATATGCAGAAGTTGCTCATGAAGAGCAGGATAATAATGAAGGTTATGAAAAACATGAGAAGAAAGATGTTATACTCCTCAATTATAAAGATATGCAATGGAAAGAGAAACCATGTAAGCTCATGGAAAAGTATTTGGAAACTGGGTCATATACCATCTTGACTTATAAATCAAGAATGCATTATGAGACCATTCTCACAACCACGGGATCAGCTGAAATTCAGCACTATTTCCCGATGCATACTAAAAACGTTTATAACTTTTCTAAAATCATTATAAAAAGATCTTTACTCCAGAAGACTGGGATTTAGCACTTTAAAAGAACGGGAATATTTTCATCTGGAACAGAGAATTCAGGTAAAGTTTAATTATTGGGATTATATAGATAGTTTTTATAAAACCTTTTTATATGAAAATCCGAACAAAAAGCATTCGTGGTTTATAAAAATATGTTCTCATGTTTATAAACAGGACATACCTAATTGGTTTTGACATTGGTGGGTAAAATATGGCCCATCTATTAATATCTTGCCACAAACATTCAAAGGTTTATATACCGAATGGATTGATGTTTCTCCCAAAATTATAAAATTAGAAAATCATAATACAATTATAAATGGCATTGCTAATATGCATTTCTTCGTCGAATTTTCCATCCCATGTATCAAGAGATGGTCAGTAGAAGTGGGTTATACCCCAGAACAAATTCCTTGTCTACAACGAGCCTATTAAATAAGGTTCTGGAAAAAGTTATTACAAAAGACCAATGAAGGTGTTTTGAATGGACAAGAACTCATAGATCATATAACCTCGGCAGTTAAAGGTTATACCAAATTAAAAGAAGACCAACCTCAGTCAGAAATTAATAATCTGTTTCAACATATTGCCAGAAAACTCCAGATTAAAAGGGGGTAATATCAAAAGCAGAAATTATAGCATCTTATATGGCAGAAGTAAAAAAGGATTTAATGAAAAATCTGGATGAGGAATTTCCCTCAGATACTTCTATGGCATCTATTCATATAGAGAAGGAAGATATTCATGACTCCCAAGACCCTTATGATGCAGACTTTGACATCCACGAGTATGTTTCAAAGTTTCAAGATAAAATAGAAGCATCCTCCAACACAGGAAAAGACAAAGGGAAAGAAAAAGTGTAATACACAGGAAAGCAGCCGGTGGACACATCATAAAAGCCACCGAACAAATAGAATTTACTTTAATAAAGTAGATGAATTATTGTACTTTAGTAGGGCCCATAAGTTTTGGCCGTTTTTACTTTATTACTTTTTATCTTTGTCGGCCACCTGTTAGGCCACTGTTTACTTTTACTTTTTATCTTTTAGGATTGTCGGCCACTGTTTACTTTTGAGTTTGTCAACCACATGATAGGCGACTTTACTCGTAAGGATCTATTATAAAATGATCCAGAGGTTGAAGGTAGAAGGCAATGTTTCGCCAACTACTCTCTTCTCTTTGTTAAAACTCTCTAAAATAAAAGATTAAGTTTTGCTTTACATCCTCCTGCACTGAGCACAATCTCTTCATCTTAGGTAATTTAATTTTTTGTATTTTAATTTTAATTATTTATTATATATTTTGGATTAGCTCATGATCGGCTAATTCCTTTGTGTTAAACCTATGTTGCACTAGACTACTTGGAATCATGGTACTAATGCTATAATATAGCTAATGATTCATGTGAGAATGTACTAAGGTTGGGTTGAGGACAGCCCAGTCGGAATGTCTGAAACTCAGGTTGATGATCCTGTCGTAACCCGCTAAGCCATGGTGGCGTTAGGATGTTTTGGATCTGTTCTGAGTCAAGACGGCCCTGCCAGGACTGTCAACCCGTAAATAATACATCTTATGGTACCTCTCTGTGATCACTTCCGCTTGTTTTGGATAATTGTATATATGCTCTCTAAAAATATAAAATATTTATATTAATTGCAATCCCCTTATTTATAAAACTTAAATAAAATCGTGAAATTACAAGTTCACCTCCAAGAAAATAAAAATAGTAAATATTCTTTTTGATAATTAAATTTTTTATATATCTAGAAATATTATTTACAATTAGTTAAAATTTATAGTTAAGCACTGTGCTCAGTTCTACTACCATTCAATTGTATCTTTTTATTATCTACTTAGACATAATTTTACAATATTCTGCAATTTTTGTTCGAATTAATATTTTCCACAATTTAAAAATATATAGAAATATTCAAATGGATTTTATTATTTAAAAACGGGTGAAGGAGTCTTATGATCAAAATTAAATTATTTTACTTTTTTGAAAATATGAGCATACTTTGATGACCATATTATCTAAAAAAAGTTACTTTAATAAAAAATTTCTACAAGTTCAACCACCGTTGGAGGAATCTATATCTATATATAATATAAAGCTAATCAATAGAAAGATGATGTAACACCTATGTATGTCCACTAATGATATTTATCCTTTTTTGGCTATTTTTTCACCATTTATATGCTATATTAAAAAGTTCAAAAGTCACCTATTAGTTTCTTTCTAATAAATACTTTTCTAAATGTATGAGCCATGTAGGTGGTATACTATTTAGATAGAGTATTTTGGCCTAATTAATATCAGTATAGCATTTTGAGTCCGTTTGTCTCCCATTTTGGATTATTTACTTGGTTATTATATTTTCATTACCTACTTCTTTCTCTCTCCCATTTGTGGTATTTGTTTACCTATTAAACTCCCATTATTTACTTCATCAAATGTAACCTTCAAACATATAATTAACCTTTTTACTTATCAATAGTACACTAGAATTATTATTAATTAATAATAATAATAACAATAATAATAAAACAAAAATAGAAAAAAAATAACAATTGACATTCCCCTCTCTCCCACAAGAAAATATCTATATAATGGAGTTTTGAGGAAGGTTTTACTTCACTCCACCAAAATAAAATATGCACCACTTACAAAAAGTGAATGGTGGTAGCCAATTTGAATTTTCCAAAGAAGTAGGAGCACTTGGTAATCTTCTGTAGTTTGGTGGCTAAGATTCAGATATACTTTTTGCTCATTATGAAGGACGATAAAGATCTTTGTAAAGACTGTAAGGTTATTCCGAGCGAGAATCTTACAACCCAACATAAGCTCTTGGTGATGGACTTATAGATCAAGACGACGAATAAGAAGAAGTGGGTCGTGGATGACCGGCCTAGGATAAGATGGGGGAGTTTAACCACGACTAGTGACCTGGATATGAATGAGAAATTGACGGCTATGGGGGCTTGGGAGAGTAGTAGGGATGCGACCTGTATGTGGGATATGATGGCCAGTTGCATTAGGGTAGTAGATAAGGAGGTACTAGCAGTCTCGAGAGGTAGTTGTGGTGGGCATGGAGAGGGACTGGTGGTGAAATGTGAAAGTTCAAGAGAAGGTGAAAGCAAAGAAGGTGGCGTATGTGAAGTTATTAGAAACAAATGATGATGTGGAGAAGTGGAAAAATATAGAACTATATAAGATGGAGAGGAAGGAGGCGAAGTTGGCGGTTTCGGTGGCAAAAATGACAGCTTTTGAACGCCTATATGCCGAATTAGAGGACAAAGGCGGGGATAAGAAGTTGTTCAGGCTAGCCAAGGCTAGGGAGAGGAGGGCACATGATTTGGATCAAGTGAAATACGTCAAGGACGAGGATGGAAAAGTATTGGTAGAGGAAGCTCTCATTAGACGAAGATGTCACTCATACTTCCATAAACTCTTTAACGAAGAAGGGGACAAGATATTTTATTGGGAGATTTGGAACATTCTGAGAGGCATCGTGATTTTGAGTATTGTATAAGTATTAAGGTTGAGGAGGTTAAGGGTATCGTTCGTAGGATGCGCAGGGGAAGATTAGTCGGGCCTGACGAGATTCCTGGGAATTTTGGAGGAGCGCAGGCACGACAGATTTGGAGTGGCTGACTAGGTTGTTTAATGTCATCTTTAAGACGGCGAGGATGTCTGAAGAATGGAGGTCGAGTGTAATGATTCCATTGTGCAAGAACAATGGTGATATCCAGAGTTGCAACAACTATTGAGGTATCAAGTTGTTAAGCCATACTATGAAAGTATGGGAAAAGAGGGTGGAGATGAGGGTGAGGAGAGAAATGTCTACTTCAGAGAACCAGTTCGGATTCATGCCACGACACTCGAATATATAAGATATTCATCTTGTAAGGAGACTGATGGAGCAGTACAGGAGAGGAAGATGGACTTACACATGGTATTCATCGACGTAGAAAAGGCTTACGACAAAGTTCCAATGGAGGTCCTATGGAGATGCTTGGAGGCTAAAGGTGTACATGTGGTATACATTAGGGAGATCGAGGACATGTATGATGGAGCAAAAATCAGGAAAATGACAGTAGGAGGAGACTTGGAGCACTTTCCAGTTGTGATGGAGTTGCATCAAGGATCAGCTCTTAGCCCGTTTTTATTTGCCTTGGTGATGGATGGATTCACGCGGCAAATTCAAGATGAGATGCCATTATGTATGCTTTTTTCGGATGACTTAGTCCTGATCGATGAGACTCACAATGGAGTAAATGCTAAGCTGGAAGGTTGAAGACAAACTCTAGAGTCTAAAGGGTTCAAGTTGAGTAAGACCAAAACAGAGTACTTAGAGTGCAAGTTCAGTGACACACCACATGAGGCTGACGTGGAAGTGAGGCTTGATACCCAGGTCATCCAGAAGAAAAGTAACTTCAAGTATCTTGGGTCTATTATACAAGGCAATGGGGATATTGACAAGGATTTCACACATCGTATTGGTGCAGGGTGGATGAAATGGAGGCTGGCTTCCGGAGTGCTATGTGATAAGAAAGTGTCACCTAAACTTAAGGGCAAGTTCTACAAAATGGTGGTTAGACCGACTATGTTGTAGGGGAGGAGTGTTGGCCACTTAATATCTCTCACGTTAAAAAGATGAAAGTTGAGGAGATGAGAATGTTACAATGGAATAGGTGGGCACACTAGGATAGATAGGATTAGGAATGATGTTATCCGAGACAAGGTGGGAGTAGCCATGGTGGAGGAAAGATACGGGAAGCAAGACTGAGATGGTTTGGGCATGTGAAGATGAGAGACACAGATATCCCAGTGCAGAGGTGTGAGATGTTGGCTATGGACGGTTTCAGAAGAGGTAAGGGTAGGCCAAACAAGTGTTAAGAAAAGGTGATTAGACAGGACATGACGCAGTTACAGCTTACCGAGGACATAACCTTAGATAGGAGGTTATGGAGGACTCAGATTAGGGTAGAAAGCTAGTAGGTAGTCTTGCTTATCCTTTCATATTAGTAGTCTTAGTATTTCTCTATAGTTTCTTGTGCTTTGATTTCTGCTACTATTTGATATTTCTTGTACTTTGATTATCCTATTTTATTTGTGGTAGCTATTGACTATTTTTCAAACTGCTTTATCAGGGTTAGTCACTTTCGTTATTTTCATTCCATACTGCTTTGAATTGCTTTGAATTTCTTGTCCTTATCTGACCTCTTTTTATGATTTCTCTTGAATCGAGTGTCTTTCGGAAATATCATTCCTACCTTGGTAGGGTTAAGGTATGCGTACACTCTACCCTCTCCAGACCCCACGTTGTGGGTTTTCACTGGGTATGTTGTTGTTGTCGTTACAAAAAGTGAGAAAGCACCTTCCCTTCTCCATTCTATTTCCCTTCTCATTTTATTTTCACATCTCATAGTCTAAGCCTCTCATGTATGCACTACAATATAGAGTTAGAGAAACTATTAACGTGTACCAATAGGTTTAGAATCCCAATTCAATCTCACCTCCATAATTAGAATATCCCATATATTTTGTATATAGAATTACGGTAAGTAAATGATTCATTATTGTACTAGGGTTTTACACATTGTACACTATATATATTTATATTAATGAGAAAGTCTCCCCAAGGGAGATTAATACTATTATACATGGTATCAGAGCCAAAACCCTACTCTAAATCAAAATATTTTTTTCGGCCACTGCCAGGATTCTTTTTTCACTTTTAAATTTTTCTTCTCTTCCATTCAATCCCAATGTAATGGATGTATTGGCTACTCCCACCTCTTTTGATGTTTCCGCTTCCAACCCCGTCGTCATCCAAACTCCTTCCACAACCCTCTCATCGCCATCTTTCCATCCAGCTCTCGCCGTCACCCACATCAAGAACTTCATCTCGTTGATTCTTGATCAGGAAGATGGCCAATACTGGTCATGGGTGGAACTGTTCTGAATTCATGCATGTGTATATCATGTGCTTGACCATATTGATGACTTTGTACCTCGTCATCCTGATATGGATGACACAACATGGCGTCGCCTTGATGCCGTGGTCAAACAATGGATATATGGCACTATATCCAAGGATTTACTCCTCACCATCATAAAAACGGGGTGCATCCGCCCGTGACCTATGGATACGGCTGGAAGAAATATTTCAAGACAACAAGAACACTCATGCAGTGTACTTGGAAGAACAATTTAACACTACCCGTCTTAAAAAATTTTCTAATATGTCCGACTATTGCAAGCAATTGAAACTGGTGGCAGACCAATTGTCCAACGTTGGTACGCTCGTGTCCGAGACAAAGATGGTGTTGCAACTTATTGCAGGTCTCCCAAAAGGTGAATATGACACCCCAGCCATGATGATTCAGCAGGCTGGCCCTCTTCCTAGTTTCAATAAAGCCCGCTCGCAATTATTATTAGAGAAAACCCGTCGTGCAAAGTAAGACGAGCTCAACCAGAAGGCGTTAGCGGTTGAACCGTTTGCACCAAATCACGCAGCCGCCGGCGGCCTCTGCTAGGAGAATAGCCGATCGCGCGTAATCTGCGGTGGCGAGGGTGGCGGCGCGGCGATGGCGAGGCGGCAAGGGACGCGGTAAAGGAAAGGGCCAGCAGCCGCAATAGCCCAATCAGTTTTCTTCATAGACCGGCCCAACGTCAAGCACCCAGAACCAGCAGTGGGCCTCATTCCCATATTACCCTTCAGCCCACTATCCGTTTCAGCAGCAATGGGTACTGGGCCCAGCTCCAGGGTCTCGACCAGCCCAATATCAGCAGCACCAGGCCCACGTCGCACAAGCCCAATTTCCGCAGCAGCCCATAAATCAGATGCCCACTGATTTTGGCCAGGCATTCAGCAGTGTGAATTTGCAACAGCCCGATGAAAATTGGTACATGGACTCCGTAGCCTCATCTCACCTTACCCGGTCTGCCCGTAATCTTTCCTAATTGTTTCGTTTAAAGTCTCCTCAATTTATTACAGTTGAAAACGATCACCGCATTCCAATTCAGGCCTATGGTCACACCCACACTCCGACACCTCACCCACCCCTCTCCCTAAATAACGTCTTATATGCACCAAACATCATCAAAAATTTAATCTCCATTAGGAAATTTACTCATCATAACTCTGTGTCTGTTGATTTTGACCCATTTGGTTTTACTGTGAAGGATATACGTACGGGGACTCCTCTTATGATATGCAATAGCACATGGGACCTATATTTGTTCACACCCTCATCGGCTGCCAATTTTAATTCACACCCCGTCCTATCTGCTCTGTCTCCGTCAATTTCGTACAATAGGCTTAGACACCCAGGAGCTCCTGTTTTTAATTTCCTTAGAAGCAATAATTTTATTCATTGTAATGGGAAACTTGCCCAAAACTGCGAGTCTTGTCAATTAGGCAAACATGTTCATCTTCCCTTTAATTCATCTATTAGCATTACGTTTGCTCCGTTTGATATTGTTCATGCTAATTTCTGGACGTCCCCCATTACCAGCTCCCTGGGTCATAAATATTATCTCGTACTATATCATGACTACTCTCACTTTATTTGGATTTACCCACTAAAATTCAAGTCTGAAGTCTTTGCCAAATTTTTTGAATTTTGCACACTTATCAAAATGCAATTTGAACGAGCCATAAAATATTTCCAATGTGACAATGGCCGTGAATTTAACAATTTCGCGTTTCAAAAATTTTGCAAAAATAATGGCATGATCTTTCAATTTTTTTGTCCTCACACGTCCCCTCAAAATGGTAAAGCCGAGTGTATCATCCATACTATAAATAACATGGTCCGCACTTTTCTATTTCATGCCTATATCCCTCCCTCTTTCTGGATATATGCAGTCAAAATGGTAGAATACATCCTTAATATTTTACCCACTAGTACCCTGCATAACATGACTCCAACCGAAATCTTACACCGTCGGATTCCCTCTTATAATCACCTTCGGATATTCAGTTGCCTATGTTATCCTAATCTCACGTCCATTGCCCCTCACAAATTAGCCCACCGCACCACTCCTTATGTTTTCTTAGGATTTCCATTAAACCATAGAGGTTATCGTTGCTATGACTTGGACACTCATCAACTTCACGTATCTCGTCGCGTCACCTTTGATGAGACCACATTCCCATTTTCGAATAACCAAAAGTTTCAGAAACCAGATTATAATTTCTTAAACAAGTCAGACATTTCTCCTGTCATTCTTAGGGAACTGTGTCAGCCAAACACCACCACCCAGTAACATGTGCCACACACCGCCGGTCATTTCCGGTCACCCACTGCCATATACCAGAACTACCCGTCGGCGCCACTGCCACATGTGCCGACTTCATCCAATTCCACCAGTCCATCGATCGTCGTCCTTGTCCCTGTACCGTCACTACAATCTCCCCATTCTGCCTACAACGACTCATCCACCGGCAACCAGTCAACCAACCCTCTTACCGGAATCACTCCACCACCGACGTTGTACCGCACTATACCATCTGCCATCAGTCTCGGCACACCGACAACAATCCCCAGATCCTACCCAGAACCTGCCACTACCATCGACCCATCCCATTCGATGCCCAACCTATCACCCATCACTGATCCCACTCTACCCAGTCCAATAGACAAATCAACCCATCCCTTTGCAAACCCAGCACCCTCACACTATATGGAAACCCGTGCCCAGCACGAAATTTTCAAACCCAAAGTCTAATTTAACCTGTCCGCCCACACAATTTCCCTTATTCCCAAAAGCCTAAAATTAGCCAAACTGGACCCAAATTTGAATGCGGCCATGTGTGAGGAGTTTAATGATTTAACGAAACAACAGACTTGGGACTTGGTTCCTAGACCAGAGCGGGTGAATGTCATCCGGTGCATGTGGCTTTTTCGTCACAAGTATAGGGATAGTGGTGACTTAGAGAGATATAAGGCCAGACTTGTGGCTAATGGCACTAATCAGCATGCAAGTATTGATTGTGGTGAGACATTCAGTCCGGTTGTCAAACCGGCCACTATCCGCATAATTTTGAGTATTGTTATGGGTAAGCATTGACTCATTCATCAGCTTGATGTGAAAAATGTGTTTCTACACGGGGATCTAAAATAAATTGTTTATATGCATCAGCCACCTGGATTTGTCCACCCCGCCGCCCCTCAGTATGTCTGTCGTCTTCGTAAGTCACTATATGGGTTAAAACAGGCCCCTCGAGCGTGGTATGATCGCTTTATGCGAATTGGGATCCTCTGCATCAAGTGCGATAATTCTCTTTTTATTTTCCATCGAGGTAGTAGCATTGCTTATTTGTTGTTATATGTGGATGATATTGTGCTCACTGCCTCCTCTGATGTGTTAAAGAATGAGATTATTTCACTCCTTAAAACCGAATTTGCTACGACTGACTAGGGGAAGTTGAGCTATTTTTTGGGCATATCAGTGACTCAGTCTATAGATTCTATGTTCCTAGGTCAGCGCAAGTATGTAGAGGAGATAGTGTACAGGGCTAAAATGGAGAACTGCAAAATCATGTCCACTCCGGTTGATTCTAAATCAAAGCTTAATATTGATGATGGTAACCCTGTGTCCGATCCCACTCTTTACAGAAGTCTTGCAGGTGCACTCCAGTATCTTACCTTCACCAGGCTTGACATCGCTTATGTTGTTCAGCAGGTATGTTTGTTTATGCATGTCCCCAGGAAGCCTCATTATACTGCCCTTAAACGCATCATTTGATATGTTAAGGGCACCGTTGATTATGGATTACATCTATACCCCTCAGTACCGATCAAATTGTTAGCCTACACGGATGCTGATTGGGTAGGTTGTCCGAACACACGACGCTCCACCTCAGGCTACTGCGTGTTTTTAGGGGATAATCTCATTTCATGGTGTGCCAAGAGGCAAGCCACATTATCCCGTCTGAGTGCAAAAGCAGAGTATAGAGGAGTTGCAAATGTTGTTGCTGAGATCTGTTTGCTCCGAAACCTTCTTTTGGAGCTTCAATGTCCCTTGCGTAAGACGTATGTCGTCTATTATGATAACATCTCCGCTATTTATGTATCTCATAATCCGGTTCAACATCAGCGGACCAAGCATATTGAGGTGGATATACACTTTGTTCGTGAGAAGGTTGCTCTCGGTCATGTTCAGGTGTAGCATGTGTCTTCCTCATATCAATACGCGGATATCTTCACGAAGGGTCTTCCTTGACAGCTGTTCCTCGACTTTAGATCCAGTCTCAGCGTCCAGCCTCCTCCCGCCTCCTCCCGCTTAGACTGAGGGGGTGTATTAACGTGTACCAATAGGTTTAGAATCTCAATTCAATCCCACCTCCATAATTAGAATATATCCCATACATTTTGTATATAGAATAATGGTAAGTAGAGGATTCATTATTGTACTAAGGTTCTACATATTATACACTATTAATATTTGTATTAATGAGAAAGTCTCCCCAAGAAAGATTAATATTATTCTACTGAAACAAATATAATCTTCACTAAGGATTTAAGATTATCAGTTTTCTTACAAGGCTATGGGCGTAAAATTGATGATTATGATTGGACGACCGCATAATGGAGAGATATTTGTGTAACACGACTATGTCATCTATGATGTTATAAATTGTAAGAAATGTTACAGTAGTATGTATTTTTATTGTATAGCTTTCTGATTCTGTTTTTGTCTTTATAATTAATTAATTAATTAATTTTTTTCATTTGATAAGTTTGTGTTATTTTCGTCAATAGTTCAGTGGGAAAACTAAAATTCATTTTCAAGAATTACTGACAGAAAGGTTTGGTCCTTATTTCTGGACTTTTTACTGTTTCAATTGAGACCAAATTATTTTGATCCTTTTCTGTTTATTGTCTGCAATAGAAGTATGTTGATGAAGAATTGTTATCCTTTATTTATTTATTTATTTATTTATTTATTTATTATAATAATTATTATTATTATTATTGTTTCCCTTATGTTTGAATGATAATCCAAATGGTTGTATACTTTGATACTACTTTCTTTTTTCAAATATTTGGGCACCAAAAAACTATCACTCTCTTCGTCTCAATTTATGTGATATCTCCCGCTTATCGATAGTAAATTTGACTTATTATCATAATTAACTCAATATTTTAAAATAAAATTTAGATATTCAGAAATTACACAAAAAATATCATAAGTTGCAACTCTTCTCATGTCAGTATGACTTTTATAATTTAATGTTAATCATGAGATCTTTCATAAAATTCACTCGCCATGGGAACAAACATCTTCCCCTCCTTCAACCTATATAATATTTTAATATAATACTCCCTCCCGCCCAAAATAATTGAGATTTTAAGCTTAGGCGTATGGATTAAGAAATTCATTGACCCTTAAAAGTTAAGAGGGGTTTTAACTATAATACCATTAATTTGATTTTTTTCTTTTTAGGTTGACATAATTATTATGGATATGGGAATGTGTCAAGCGCAAATTGGGAAAATATAACAAAATACTTTCTTGATTTTGTAAAATATTAATTAATTTCGATCAATTTTTAGAGGCTAAAAACTCAATTATTTTAGCCGGGAGGGAGTATTAGTATTCTTATTTGAAAGGAAATATCAAATATTTAAGCTGGTTACATCTTTGCAATTCTTATAGCAGTTCTTATTAAAGATTCTAAAGTTACCCCTTCTACCAAATAGAAATAGAATCATGTATAACGAAGTTCATAAGACGATTAATGCATGTATAATATTGGCATGGCTCATTTATGTTGAATGCATCTACTAAGCTGTTTATATGCAATTCTTATTTCAGATTCTAAATCTGGCCCTGGCAACGTGAAAAAAGAACCACACTCCATGATATGTGTATTATATAGTGAATTAGGAGCTGTGTAAAACGTGGGAGAAAGAGTCAAAGCTTGGGGAAGAAGTCGAGTAAGGAACAAGTCAAAGTTGTTGACAATTTCACACTCCATGATCTTCTCCAACAAACACATCAGCTGCCCACCTTTCCCTCAACCTCCACAACCAATCGATGAGATTTTCAAGAAAGACTTTCTACTATAAATAGAGAGGCTACTACAGTGAATCGATATCCAGAATCTAAATGTAAAAATACCAAGAGAGTTCTTTCATCTCAGAAATCTGGATCACAAATGTTGCTTGAGTGTGTCGACAACATTTTGTCCAACATTACAATTGTTGTTTAGATTCTAGATTAGTGGAGCGATTGTAATGAGAGGTTGTCTATGTCTACGTCGTTAGATTTTTCAGGCAGAAGTCATCTGCGACTTCAACTTTTAATTCCTTTCCATTTTATATTGTATATATGTAAAGAAAGGAAATTGTAATTTTTGTATATAATAAATATATACAATACTTTCGGTCATTGACCGTCATAGGTTATATATATTATATAACCTATGTCAATTTTAAACCTTTGTGTTCTTTATTTTTCCGTTGTATTTACTCTTCAAAGTTTCTATTTTATCGAATTGTTGTCACTGGTGTCGGACGCCATTGTCGCCGACATTCGAAAACTGAATTGGCATTCAATTTATTTTATTTCCTATTTGTTTTTATTGTTCCATAGCATACCCGAACCTAACAAGTGGTATCAGAGCCAACACTTAACACAATAAATGTTTGGTCCTGTTATTTAAAGTTATGGATCCGACAAATCCAACTATTGGTAGACTTCCCATTTTAGATGGTTCAAACTATGCCTATTGGAAGACTCGCATACGTTCCCATATCAAATCAATTGATGTTAGGGCATGGAGATCTATAACCAATGGGTATGTTGTTCCAATGTTGCCGCCGGATGAGGAAGGTGACATTCTTGTTAAACCTGAATCCAAATGGACAATGGAAGAAATCAATAATGCTAGTTTTAACGAAAAGGTCTTAAATGCAATTTTTTGATGGGTTGATCTATACATGTTCAAGCTCATTCAAAACTGCCCCACGACTAAGGATGCATGGGATACTTTACAAATTCATTGTGAAGGTAACTCAAGTGTTCGTCGAACAAAGCTACGCATGCTCATGAACAAATATGAACGTTTAAGGATGGAAGAAGCGGATGATATTAAATCTTATTTTGAAAAGTTGATTAACATCTCTAATGAATGTCAAGTGCTTGGTGAACCTTTAACCAGCACTCAACTTGTTGAAAACACTCTCCGTTCTCTTCCTGAAAAGTTCAATTTAAAGATTTGTGTCATTGAAGAAGCTCACAATCTTGACACAATGGACTTTCATACCTTGATGAGCATTCTCAAAACCGATGAGATGAACATTGAGAATCAAAGGGAAATATATAAAAATAAGAATGTGGCACTTCAAGTTCAATCCTCGAATAATCAAATCGAAGAAGAGGATGAGAATCTTAAAGAAATTGGTGAAGGTGCTAATGTTGCCTTACTCACTCGAAAATACAATTCGATGGTGAGGGAGAGAAATCAATCAAAATCTAAACAGCATCAAAACCAAGGCTTCAATCAAAATCCCACCAAGTTTCTTCCAAGTACTCAAAACGAAAGTCCACTAAGAAGAACCAACTCAGATCGTACCAAATTTGATCCCAAATAACTCGAGTCTGCACAATGTCATACATGCTCGGGTTGGGTCTCGCTTAGTGACGGCGAAGGAGAAGATGAAGGAGATCAAGAAGTCGAATCACATGCAATGATGGCCACTGTTTACGAACAGTCTCTGTCTGGTAATGAAGATGTCGTCTGTAATGTTGCCTCAGATGTCATGACATTTCAGGCAACATCTGTAATAATATCTGCATCCCCAGCAACATCCAAGAGGTACATATTCTTTAACTATCCTGATGTTAATTGCTTTAGTGGTTTTATTTCTAGTGGTGAGGCTGATTGTATGGATCAACTTGAATGCAAAGATGACATGATTAATGAATTACAAAGTATTTGTAAAGGCTTAATCATAGAATCCAAACAACTTGACAAAAAGGTAAAATCTTTAACTCGTGAGAATGAAGATCTAAAGGGCATAATAACCCGATTAGAGGTTGCACTTACCAAAAAGGATACATAATTTGGTAAGATTAGTGCAAAATTGGATCTAGCCGAAGCAACCTTCCGCAAACTCAACACCAGGACTTCGAAGTTGAATGAGATACTCAGTTTTATGAAACCATCACATGCAGGTACTAGGTACGTAAACTCTTTTAAAACCTTGTGCTCTAATCTCTTTGATACAAATAAGAAAATGTGCTTTGTTAAAGAAAAAGAAATAAAATTTCAAAGAATATGAAGTGTGTATGTCATCATTGTAACTCCCCTGGATACTTAAAAGCATAATGTTTCAAACTTCAAGATTCTGTGAGCAAAATGTTGCCTAAAAGGCTGTCCAACATTTCAGATAACATTCGAAGCAACATTTCTGAGCCGAAAGGTAAAAAATGTTTTAAAAACGTTTGGGTTCCCAAAAATGATGTAACTTGTAATATTGTGATAACTGCATTAAGAACTAACATTTCAGGTTCTTGGTGCTTTGATAGTGGTTGTTCTCGTCACATGACAGGTACAAAGGTTTTCTAAAGAACTATGAGTCATTCAACGGAGGAAACGTGACTTATGGAGGAGGTAGCAAAAGAAAAATAATTGGAAAATGAATCTTGGATGTTCCTGGATTTCCAGCTTTAAGAAATGTCTTACACATTGAGGGTTTAATGGCTAATTTGATTAGTATTAGTCAATTGTGTGATGACAATCTTGAGGTAAAGTTTAATAAGAATGCATATAAAGTTACGAATGAAGCTAATGAATGTGTCATAACAGGTACTAGAACATGTGATAATTGCTATCTTGTTGCAAGACAAGAAACATGCAATAATTTCAAGATCGATGACACAACACTATGGCATCAAAAGTTGGGGTATGTCAACTACCGCAATTTAGAAAAATTGGTCTCATACGAAGCGGTTAGAGGCTTACCAAATCTTAGCCATAAAGGTAAAATTGTCTGTGAAAATTGTCTGAAGGGTAAATAAACCCGTGTCTCTCATAATATTGTCCAACACAACGGATAACATTTAGGTACATCTCACTGTTTTCAATTACTGCATATGGATCTAATGGGTCCAATTGAAGTAGACAGCCTTGGAGGCATAAGGTATTCCTATGTGATAGTAGATGATTTTTCCAAATATTCATGAATATACTTTTTGAAAGAAAAATCACAAACTTTTGACATGTTTAAAATTTTGCACTCTAGAATTAGGAACTTGTTTTATTCTCCTATTTTTGGATTAGATTCGACCATGGAAAAGAATTTGAAAACAGCTCCTTCACAAAATTTTGTGAGAAAAAGGGAATTTTCCATGTGTTTTCCACTCCCAAAACTCCTCAACAGAATGGGGTAGCACAAAGGAAGAATAGAACATTGCAAGAAATGGCTAGAGTTATGCTTAGTTCTAAGAAACTGTTAAAATATTTTTGGGCTGAAGCCTTAAATACTACTTGTCACATCACTAATAGAGTCTATCTAAGGCCTAGAACAAATATGACACCCTATGAGATTATAAATGGAAAGAAACCTAACTTGTGTTACTTTCATATTTTTGGGTGTATTTGTTACATTTTAAATGATAGAGATCATCTGGCAAAGTTTGACTCTAAGAGTGACAAAGGAATTTTTGTTGGCTATTCACAAAATAGTCATACTTATCGAGTATACAAGAACTGTACAAGAATCTGTAAATGTTATTTTTATGATTTTTCTGCTCCTACAGGAAATACAACTGAAAATAACATTATAGTTTCATTGGAAAATGTGCAGACTGCTGAAGAATCAGATGTTGCCCGAAATGTTGTCACACCTAAAGAAACATCTAAACCTGAACCAGAAACCACAGAGGGTGAGGATGAGGAGTCAAATGCTGAATTGCTAGATCAAGTTCGAAGGGACCCCTCATCAAGGATTAGAAAGAATCATCCAACAGACTAGGTGATATGGAGAGGTTTTTAGGGAATTAGAACAAGAGGAAAAGAATCACTCAATTACAGAGATATGGTAAGGTATGTGTGTATGTCTACCATATACCAAGAGGTTAGTCTTTCTTGTTTCATATCTACTTTAGAACCAAAAAATATTTTAGAAGCACTCAAAGATAATTTTTGGATTCAAGCAATGCAA
Organism: Anisodus acutangulus; assembly: GCA_029783415.1. NCBI lineage: Eukaryota > Viridiplantae > Streptophyta > Magnoliopsida > Solanales > Solanaceae > Anisodus > Anisodus acutangulus. The sequence goes on from CM056489.1 coordinate 11,774,013, forward strand.
GAAGAACTTGAACATTTTCTCGAAATGAAGTTTGAGACTTAGTCCCTCGTCCAAATAATACAAATGTAATTGGAAATAAGTGGATTTTTAAAAATAAATCAGATGAATCGGGAACTGTTGAGAGATACAAAGCTCGTCTAGTTGCATAAGGCTATACTCATGTTGAAGGAATCGATTATGACGAGACCTTCGCACCTGTGGCTAAAATTGAGTCAATTAGACTATTGCTTATTGCCTGAAAATTACTTTATACCAAATGGATGTAAAAGATGCATTCTTAAATGGTTATCTAGATAAGGCAGTCTATGTAATACAACCAAAAGGATTTGAAGATCCTCACCATCCACACTGTGTACAAGCTCAAAAAGGATTTGTATGGGTTGAAACAAGCTTCTCGCGCATGGTATGGTCGTTTAACTAACTTCCTTCTTGAATTTGGTTTTAACTGTGGTGAAGCTGATCGTAATTTATTCATTAAACGTCATGGTGTAGATATTATTATTTCTCAAATCTATGTACATGACATAGTCTTTGGTTCGACCTCACAGTCTTATCTAAAGTCGTTTGTTGAATCTATATCATCAACATTTGAAATGAGCATGATTGGGGAACTAATTTTTTTCTTAGGCTTGCAGATTAAGCAAAGTGAAGATGGAATTTTCATCTCAGAAAGTAAATATGCCAAGAATCTAGTGAAGAGGTTTGGGTTGGAAAATGTTAAACAGATGAAAACTCCAATGGGATCTTCGCAGAAGATATGTAAGGATAATGTTGGTGAAAATATCGACCCAACATTGTATCGATCTATAGCCTTATTTATCTCACTGCTAATCGCCCATATATTATGTTTAGTATTTGTGTTTGTGCCCATTTTCAAGCCTGTCCCAAAATTTCCCACTTAAATATCATAAAACGTATCATTAGATATGTTGCCGGCATATGTGAGTTGGAAATTTGGTATTCCAAAGACACTAATCATAATTTAATAGGGTATAGTGACTCAGATTGGGCTGGTGATGTGGATGATAGGAAGAGTACAAGTGGAGGATGTTTTTATCTTGACAATAATCTTGTTTCTTGGTATAGTCGTAAATAAACTGTGCTTCACTTTCAACTGCTGAATCTTAATATGTAGTAGCTGGAAGTTGTTGCTCACAATTAATATGGCTACGACACCTATTAGACGACTATGATTTTACTAGTAACATATTAGTTTTGTACTGGGATAATTTGAGTGCTATAAATATTTCCAAAAATCCAGTCCAGCACTCATGTACAAAACATATTGATATTAGACATCACTTTTTAAGAGATTTAGTAAAAAACAATAGCTAGTTCAAATTGAACATGTTGACACTATTCATCAACTAGCTGATATTTTTACAAAAGCTTTGGACCATGAGAGATTTTCTAGTTTGAGGAAATCTCTTGGCCTTTGTAATCTCTAAAAATGCATTTTTGGTGAATGTCAGCTGAAACACTGTATAACATTTCAGGTGACATTTACCTATGGAATATCATAAATTGATTATTGTTCCTGTATAGTGCATAACCTTTGGTCACACAAGCATGATCCTTCAATGAGAATAAGTTATCAATGTGATACCGTTCTCTGTGATGATATAAATATATCATAAAAAGGGAGTATAAAAATAAGGCAAAATCTTAACAAATGATTGACAACTGTGAAAAATGGGCAAAGCCCTTAAAAAGATACCGTTCCTATTCTATAGGAGTATCGAGCGCTTCAAAAGGAAATTTGAGAATACCAAATAAGTATTCTTATTTTTTACAAAAAAAATCTTTTGTATGTATTTTATGATTAGGTCAAGGACACGATGAAAAAAATGTTACATTGGTCCAGTAATCAAACTCATAAAATATGAATAAAGTGTGTCTTGATTTGTTGCCAATACGAAAAATTCTTGAGGGATCAAAATACTTGTGTCGTCCAAAATGTTGTCAACATTGTTGTTGACATTTTCAGATTATGATATTTGTTGGGATGTTGTTCTTAACTGATTCCAGAAAACTCAGATTTTCTCCCTATTTTTATGCCTTGTTCTAATAGGAATTTCAAAACTTTAAAATGATAAGATCAAATTCCTACCGTGATGCTTATCAATTTATCCCAAAATTTTAAGTGTCAGTTATTAGATAAATCTCTAACTCCTGAAACTAAGGATTTTGTTTTACTTAGAAATTTTTTTCCATGTATTTAAATACTCCTCTTATTTGATATTTTCTTTTCATCATTGATTTTTCCGAAAAATCACATCACAACCTCGGTAAAACCCCTACCTAACCGATAGAACTTTCATCATTTCAAACCTATCGTTTTGAAAAAATCCTAAACCCTCAAAATCCTCTCAAAACTCACTGATGGAAACATCCCCAAATGTCAATACCTATGTCGACCAACACACCCAACAACACTCTCATGAGCACCAGTCCACCTCAACAACTAGGCACATCTTCTTCTCCACACCTGCCTAAAAATAGGTGTACAGATATTGTTCTTAGAGGTGATGAGGAACCACTAGACATCAGTTACCCCGGGGATGACAATAATCCCATAGATGTAGATGATACATCAAATTATTCGACCCTAGGTAAAAGACTCAGTTCCTCATCATTCCCTACTCGTAGATCGAGTAGAGTGTTCGAGAGAACAGTTTAACAGGAGACTAGAACCAAGAAGTCCAGATGTGAAACTACTGTACTTGCTTGCTCAAGCAATGACACTGAAGATATGGACTTTGAGCTATCATCTGAAGAAACTGAAGAAGAACCTACTGCCTTTGTTCCTCAAAGTGTGTCTCAAGACGAGAAAATTCCTGATGATACCCCACTGACGAGATTTTGTCCCAGAGGAATTCCCAGTTGTGCTAAAACAGATGTTGCCTAAACTATTGCCGATGAAGCCACAACATCTCAAGCAACATTTCAGCACACTTCAGAAGAGACACCAATACCATCATTCTCCAGCAAAACCGAATCTGATTCTAATTTTGAGGTAAATGCTTTTTCAGAAATGTTCTATTCCAAAGCTAAATTTGACAAATGGGATTGGTATAAGAATAGAGTTATTAGGACTGAAAAAGTGTTAGATATAGCCTCATGTTCAGAATATGGTTTGGTTGAGTTCCTGAATGATAGAAAACTACTTAAAACAGTAATCGAGAAAGAACCATTCATTGATGAAGTAATTAGGCTGTTTTATGCGAACTTGAATTCTGATATAGAAGATGCCTCCGCAAAGAAATTTGGAAAGGTATACCTCTATAGCAAAATTTATCAGTTTACACCTTTAATTATTAATCAATGTTTGGGAATTGAGCCTGAAGAAAGAAGTAGCACTACAGAAAGAACAACAAAGAATAAGGATGAGATAATTGAATACCTCACATGAGGTATAATGAAGAAACGGATCCCTCGATGCCCTGCTTCAAAGTTAACTACCTTATTCTCCACCCCCCATAAGATTGTCATTCACAATTGGCTCCCTTCACTAAATGAGTCAATTGTAACAACTGATCAAGCATCACTGTTGTTCAAAATTGCAAAAAGATTAAAAGTTGTCTTAGGGAGTATGATTTTCTATCAAGTAGCCAATTTGGCAGAGAAAGAGTCAACTTTAATCATTCAATTTCCCTCTCTGATCTACCAAATCCTAACTACCAAAGGCTTTGAGCCTAGAAAAGAAGATATTTTAGGGAAAGCTCCTGAGGTATATTCAGTTAACAAGGCAATTTTGAAAAGCAAAGAAAGAATTATTGACCTTTCATGGAAAAGGAAAGCTGACAGTGAGAATGTTGTCAGAAATGCTACACACATTCAGGGCAACACTGGTTCTGGACAGTCACCTCTGACAACTGAATGGTTAGATGGTCAAATTGCCAAGATAAACCAACAAATTTTAGAGATTGATACTGCCATGGATGCATTAGTTCAGGCCAGGGACTAGTTCTTACTGTTGCTTTCTTCTCAAAAAGGGGGAGATGATTCTTCTGTGCAGGGGGAGCAAAGGAATGAAAGTTTTGAAGGCAATGTTGTTGCTGCTGAAGAAGTTGTTACTGCTGATGTGCAGAGAGAAGAGTATGTTGGGAGGAAAGTGTAGCTGAAGAGGTTAAGGCTTAGAGCTGAAGCAAAAGTTGTCATGCAAAAGTAGAAAGCGGCTGAAAGTTACTACTGATGCATGATAAGATATGGGGAGCAAGTTGATTTGATGTTGACTTGTTATATGATTGATTTGCTATCTGACTGAGTTGCTTTGCTGAACAAGTTCTGCTGAAGAGGTTAAGGCTTAGAGCTGAAGCAAAAGTTGTCATGCAAAAGTAGAAAGCGGCTGGAAGCTACTACTGATGCATGATAAGCTAGGGGGAGCAGGCTGATTTGCTAGCTGATTGATTTGCTATCTGACTGAGTTGCTTTGTTGAACAATGTTTTTATTTGGCTGTTTTAATTGGCTGAAGTGTTAATTGGATGATCGATTGTTGAGACATTGGTTTAAAATTGACATTTGGGTATTTTCTTTTGCATATTGGACGATCTGTATATTAATGTATGTGTTAATATTGTGTTTAATCTTATGTCTTGGTATACAATGGTATACATATGTTGTGATTGTATGACATCACAGGTTAAGGGGGAGCATAACTATAATCATAGATGTTGTGTCCCAACATCTATGACATTGCCTTAAGTCATTTGCACAGGTCATAATGAGTTTTGTGAAGAAAGACAAAAAGGGGAGAATGTTAATGTTGGGTTTGGTGTTGTGACATTCTATCCAACATATCATTTTAATTACTAATTTGAATTTAAAAAATGTTGGAACAAATGTCACAACATTCGGACCAACATTTTATGAAAAATAGTTTTGCCTTACTTCACAAAATGGAGCAATATTCGTGGAAATATTACTATGAAGTAAAAGTGACTTGGCAATGTAAATAGGAGCTGATAAAAAATGTGGGAAGAACAAGTCAAAGTCGTTGCTATGCTTAAGGAACAAGTCCAAGAAGTTAGAGGATTTTGCTCCATGATCTTTTCCAACAAACCCTACCAGCTGCACACCTTTCCCTCAACCTCCACAACCAATCGATGAGCTTTTCAAGGAAGACTCTCTACTATAAATAGAGATGATACAAGAGTGAATCGATATCCAGAATCAGATTGTAAAATATCAAGAGAGCTCTCGAGAATTCATCTCAGAAAACTGGATCACATGTGTTTCTTGTGCGTGTCGACAACATTCTGTCCAACATTATAATTGCTTCTTAGATTCTAGATTTGTTATGTATTGAAATAATTGTAATGATATGTTGTCTATGTCTATTTAGGTAGATTTTTCATGCGGAAGTCATCTGCTACTTCAACATTTAATTCTTTTCCATTTCATCTTGTTAAATTGTAAAGAAAGGAATTTGTAATTTTTGTATATACTATAAATATTAAACCTTTGTGTTTTTTTATTTTTCCGCTACATTTACTCTTTAAAGTTTCTGTTTTATCGAAGTGTTGTCACTGGTGTCGGACGACATTGTAGCCGACATTCGGAAAATGAATTCGCATTCGAGTTAGTTTATTTCCAGTTTATTTTTATTGTTCCATAGCATACCCGGGCCTAACATTTTCATTAACGCTGGTTTTATAATACCAGATATGACACGTGGCCTTCAATTAGAGGTCCACGTCGTTTAATTCAACCAACCCAATTTTAAATCCCAAATTAATAAAATATCCGACTCATACACCCGACCCACCCCACAACCATAATCTAGTTGGAGGTCACGTGTCATATATGGTATTGTAAAACTGACGTTAGTGAAAAATGACATGTATGAGTCAATTTGGTAACAGTGATGTCATAAATGAGTCAAACTATTGACGAGTGACATAAATGAGTTATTTTCGATAGTTTAATGACATATTTAAGTTTTTTCGTTTTATTTATATAAAAAAAAAAGATATAGGAGTTATTCTATTTCCATATCAAGAAAATGTTTTCAACACCAGGGCCAGCTTGCTTAGATATAAAATTACGACACTGGGATGGCATATCAGTATGGATCTGGTATTAAAATGAGTGCCCTAAATGTCGAAACTGTTTAAGATTCACACTGTAGTTGAATTTCCTAGAAGAATAGAAATAGAATGAGAAGAAGAAAGGAAACTATCTTTGGTGAAGTTCCGTTTGGAGGTTTTGCAGAATGTCTAAAAGAATATTTAGGTGTCTTATTGATATACATACATATATAATCAACTTGGTGAACTTGGTTTTCTAGTTGTGATTAGTTGAGCATAATTTATCGCTGGTTTTATATATTTGTACATGCATATTTGGCCATCCAATAACTTACTGAAGCTGGTATGTGTTTACCTCCAAAAAAAGATACAATTAAATTTGTAAGTGATTTTAAGGATATGTGGATCGATTTGTAAATAAATGCAATAAACAATAAGTAAGCAAATCAAAATAATACGCAAATAAATTAACCTGAAATAGTGTGATCTTGATTAAATTGTCCAATGATTTTTGGTCCAATCCTTAGTTGATTTGCATCGGGCTCGAGCCAACAATAAGAACAAAAAGTTGTAATTGTTGTAAGTAAATTGTGCAAGTATGAATAATGAGAATGACATGTCCTTCCAACATGAAGGTTAGGATCCTTTTATAGCTATCATTATAAGGCATTTATGCCCGAGAATCATTCTCTTAATAAATGCAATTAAATGATAAATAACGGTCACTTAATGAACAAAGAGTAACGGCTGGTGCCATATCCGGAACGGATACGCGTTGAGCCTCTTTGTTCTTCCATCCGGTGTTACCTGGTCCGATCACTATCCGGTGCCACCTAGTTCGACCGCTATCCTATATTTTCTTTGATACCCGGACTCACCTCAGTTCAACTTGCATCTGATGTTGAATATCGTTGCATCCATGATTTTCATATCAAAACCATACCACGTATCGTGTCGGTTTTCACCGTATACAGATAGTCCCCACACTTTCCGGATCAAAGTTTACTGAATTGATGGGAAGTGTAAATGATTCCTTTGGTGTCTTCTTTCGCAAGCTTCTTTTCAAATTACTCTAAAATAGCCAGGAAAATGAAACGCTTCGTATTCCACAAAATCTGACGCACGTCTTATCACTCTGCCACTTCCGGTACGTATCACTCTTTGATTGAACCGTCACTTTGGTGCGTGAATCAAAGCATTTCGTAATGATGACAACGCCCCTATAAAACTCTCTCTTTTTTCCTTTCGCAATTTTTACTTTCTGCCAATTCTCCAAATCTTCAAACATTCATCCTTCAAATCGTCAAATCTTCTTAACTCCATACCTTCAAATATTCATATCTTCAAAGCTTCAAACCTTCAAATATTCATATCTTCAAAGTTTCAAACCTTCAAATCTTCATATCTTCATAACTTCAAGCCTTCATGTCTTCACCGCCATCAAAAAATCTATTTAATCTTCTTCTATAAAATTTTCTCTGGCAACTTCTCCACCACCGGCTTCTGATGAAGCCATCGGCGCCGGTGAGACCTCTAAAGCTCAGGTCACCGCCGACCCTAGAGCATACGACATACTTCCATCTACTTTTTGCTTTGACATCGAATTTGTTGTTTCCACTTCCTCTTCAAAATTTGATCGGGGTGAAGAAGCTAAAAACTGGTCGAACTCCATTAAAGCCTCTGACCTTGACACAGTCCGAAATGATTGTGGTTGGACTGATCTCTCCGGAATCATTATACAAATCCCAAATGAAGATATTACCACCTTCAGATCTAGGTACTCCAATGTATACACCAATACTTTCACTATCAAGCTCAATCCCCCAATCCATAATGTAATCCTCGAGATGTGCAGGACTTATGATTTGTGCCTTGCACAAATTGGTCCATCAGTTTGGAGGGTTGTTACTTGTCTCTGATTCTTTTATAGTTGACTTCGTGGCATCTAAATCATCCGGCAACACAAATGACCTCAGTACTCGATAGTAGTCCTCTATTTATTTGTAATTTATTTTTTCTCCATTTTCTTTCTTCGGACTCGATGGGTCCGAACCATGTGATTGCTATTTAACTTATTTACTTTTATTCACATCCTTCACCTCTTATGGTATTTATACTGATTCCTCTATCGCAAACATCTCCCTTGCTGCTGGTTGCTATCCTCGAATTGTCTTAATTCCCTCCGGAGTTGGAAACTTTAACATCATATGCAATAAAAGGTATGACCCGCATGTCATGCATCCAAGGCCTGCCGAATAGTGCGTTGTACCTCATTCCGCCTTCAATGACATAGAACATTGTTTGTCAAATTATCCCAGCCTCATTGACTGAAAGAGTGATTTCCCCTTCATAGTCTCACTTTCCATGTTGAAACCGTTTAGAACTCGAGTTGCTGGTACAATTTAATCCAACAAACCCAATTGTTCCACCACCCTCCATCGGATGATGTTGGCTGAACTATCTGGATCAATTAACATCCTCTTAATCTAAAATTTATTAATAAATATATAAATTATCAATGCATGATTATGAGGTTGAATGATTCCCTTCGCTTCTTCATCATTGAATGATATTATTTCCTCCAGTACGTAATCTCTGGATCTCTTCTCTCAAGTTATTGAAAGTTTCATTTTATTTGTGGTCACGACGGATCCCTTCGAAACATCTATCCCTCCAATAATCATGTTTATGACATGTTGGGGTTTGACCAAATTCTCTTGCTTGTTTTCTTTTTTTATTTCTGTAATTTCATTTTGCTCTATCATATAGAAACTCGCGTAGATGGCCATTTTTCAACAACCGGTCCACTTTATCCCTTAATTGGCGATAATCATCCATTCGTTGAATATGAGTTCCATGCTAATCACAAATCAAACTCGGATCCCTCTGAGTCGGGTCTTTCCGGAGTGGTCGTGACCATATTGTCTTCTTAATATGTCTAATGGCCAAAATAATCCCAACTGCATCAACGTTGAAATTATATTCAAAAAGCCTCAGTCTTTTCACACTATTAGAGAAAGATCCACTTGTATCATTTTTGAATTGCAGAACCCTACTGGTAGACCCTCGATCATGGTGTTCGTCTCCTCTATCCGACGGGAAATTACAATTATTACGTCCCCTATCCGATCTGAAGTTTGACCTCTCCTGTTGCCCGTGGGGTTGATACCTATCTTTTGAAGATTTCGGCTCTGACTCAACTACCTTTTTTTATTTATCAAAAAAATTATTTCGTCCTGCTGACCCCGGTGGGAGTTTGAGCTGATCATTCTCCCCCCGAATTTTGGACTCGTACCTATTATGTACGTTTGCCCATGTTACCATCGGAAATTCCAACAAGTTCTCCTTTAATTTAAATGAGGAACTGGAGCTCCTAGAATTCAACCCCTTGATGAAAGCTTCAGCTGCCCATTGATCAGGTACGGGAGGAAGGAGCATCTGTTCCTTTTGAAACCTTGTCATGAACTCACGCAGTAATTTTGTATCCTTTTGTGCATTTTTGAATATATTCATTTTCCTTGCTTGAACCTTCCGTGCTCCGGCATGTGCCTTTATAAAAACATCTGCAGGTATTTCAAATTAGTTAATAGAATGTTCAGGTAACATAGAATACCACGTCATTGCTTCCTTGGATAGTATTTCGCCAAATTTCTGTAACAATATTGATTCGATATCATCCAGATGTATGTCATTTCCCTTCAACGCACAAGTGTACGATGTTACATGTTCCTGTGGATCCGTTGTCCCATCGTACTTTGGGAGATCAGACATTTTGAACCTCTTAGGTATCAACTTCGGTGTTGCACTCAGGGGGACGACAACTGGATGTATCTTTTTGAGTCTGGTCCCTTCAGGATATGAGTTGCTTCAAGAATATTGTCTACCCTGAATGGTAGGTTTCAACCTTCTTTTCATTAGTATCCACCTGCTTGGTCAAAGCTTGGAGCAGCCTCAAAATCTCCGAAGACTCATTAGTCCTCGATCCATTGCCATTTTCATCAACCTGATCCTCTTCTTGATCTGGATCATCATTGTGGACAGGATGAGCTTCATCCGATGCACTTGCTCCGCTGCTTTTATTTTTCAATGGGTTATAGCCTCATGTTTCTCCTTCAGCATGTTAAAGATTTGAGCCAAATTTATGTCACCATCCTAATCATCGTCTAGTGTTTTCTGACGTGATCTTCTAGACCCCTGGGTGAGATCACGGGGTTGTTTCCATTCACCGGATCGGCGGGCGGAATGCCATTGATTGGATCAACGGGTGGAATGTCGTTGTTGTTAATGATGTTTTTAGAACCATTGTCACTGTTGTTGTTGTCATCGTGGTTGCTAACCTCAACTTGGATGTCACTAGTCATTTTGTAGCACTTAGTTTTAACATGAAATCACAAAATCTCGAAAGGAACAAGTGAAATTTGAGTTTGAACAAATCAGCACTATTATCCTTAGCCCCACGGTGGGCGCCAAACTGTTTACCCCAAAAAGTTACAATTGAATTTATAAGTGGTTTTAAGGATACGTGGATCGATTTTTTAAATAAGTGTAATAAACAATAAGTAAGCAAAAGAAAATAATAAGCAAGTAAATTAGCCTGAAATAGTATAATCTTGTTTAAATAGTCCAATAATTTTTGGTCCGATCCTTAGCTTATTTGCTTCGGGCTCGAGCCAACAATGAGAATAAAAAGTTATAATTGTTGTAAGTAAATCGTGCAAGTATGAATAATGAGAATGAGATGCCCTTCCAACGTGAAGGTTGGGATCCTTTTTATAACTATCATTACAAGACATTTATGCCCGAGAATCATTCTCTCATTAAATGCAATTAAATGACAATAACGACCACTTAATGAACAAAGAGTAACGGTTGGCGCATATCCGGAATGGGTACGCGTTAAGCCTCTTCGATCTTCTATCCGGTGTTACCTGGTCTGGTCACTATCCGGTGCCACCTGGTTCGGCCGCTAACCGGTCTTGCTTTGATACTCGGACTCATATCGATTCAGCTCGCATCCGATGCTAAACATCGCTGCCTTCTTCGATTTCCATATCAAAACCATGCCACGTGTTATGCCGATTTCACCGTATACAGTATGCAAGCCGTTTGGTTCTTCTTGCGGCACTTAATAACTCACTTAATACTTAAGTCATATCAGTTGGTCACCTAGCCTTCAATGTGGAGCTATCTCTTTTGCATATCCTAAATAAGTAAATAAAAGTGTACTCTCTCTAGACTCTAATAGCTTAAGATTTTAGATGAAATGGTCACACACTTCAATAGCTACCCCTCATTGTTTATCACAAAATTCTATTACTAAACCACTAAAGGCAATGCACTTCCTAGTTAGTTCTCATGTTACTTAACCTACATGAGCTGAATGTACCGGAAAAGGACATTGAGGACTTGTTGGTCTCACTAATCTTAGATAATCGGATTGATGGCCACATTGATAAAGTGAACCGGCTATTAGAGTGTGGCGACATGTTAACTGATAACGTTGGCATGCCGAAGATGATTTGCTTATTGCTACCTAGTCTGGATGCTAACTTGTTTTAAATGACTTGTTTGTGCGTGCCGATCAAAAAGGAAGAAGAAGTACACTGTCATAGATAAATGGAACACAAAGCTAAGGTCTCTCTACCAAACTGTTGGCAACAGAGTATGTTGAGATTTCCCCCGTACGTCTAAAAGAAGTGATTATATTTGTTGGAAATTTTTCTTTGGTGGGGAGGTGCGTCCACCCATATTTAATGAATTAAACACTAGTATTTCGCATGTTGGAGGCTTTGTCTCTTCACACATACATAATCTACTAAGTGAGTAGATGACCGTAGGGCCAAGAATCATCAAATTTCATTGAGAAATGAATGAGATATTGGTCCACGAAGTAAGGTGTTTGAGGCATGAAAATATGGTGTGGGACAAATCTACCACATCTATGGGAAAAGGAAGAATTGCTCTATTTATAAGTCTCATAATTGGCTAAGGGTTTAGAACCCCAAGGGGTAAACCATGTGTTTAAATGAGGGAGGACCTAGATGTGCTTGGCGTCAAGGCTAAGCCCACACGTGCGCCACCGCAGCCCACCCGTCCCGTCCCGTCCCGTCCGGTCTCGGGTCTTGGGAACGACGGAAGGCAGAAAGTTTCTACCTACCGTTGGAGTTGATTTTTGGGGCGTTAGTGTGCATTAACCAGCCATTACTTGGCTGATTAACTCCTCTATAATCAGCCCTTCAATGGCCATAAACAGTCTCACTAATGATCATAAACCTACCATTAATAGCCCTCACTAATGGTCATTAACAGCCATATTTTGGCAGTTGAGGAGTCCCTCCTTCATGCTATATATTGATGCATTTTGGCTTAATTGTGTAACATGAAAAACACACAAAAAGACAGCAAAAGCGAGACTACAATATAATACACAGACAAACAAAAGAGAACAACTGAAATTCTGTCCACAAACAGTGAACAGAAAACTCAAGACTCTTCCTTCCTTTTCCGTTCTTCAGCAAGTCGTTTCGTATTTGTTTTGTTCGTCAGAATCAACCTATTTGCTTTGTAGTGTTGATATTAAGTGTTGTTTTATCTTGGAATACTATTGCCCATTAACGTAAAAGCATATATACGGGGCAATCTTGTCTTAAAGACAGAGTGTCATCACTCGACTCAGCACACAGTTGTAACCATCCAGATTTAGTGTTTCTTGATTTCAGGTTATCAAGATTCAAGACTCAACAACTTTGCGGCAGTTCTGAACATTGGCCTATTTGTTTATCCTTTCAAACACTTGTAATATTTATTTACTTCTCATACTGCTTTACAATATCCAACAAGTTTAAGACAACATTGTATTAGTGTTCGAAAGATGTCGGTCGAAAGTTGTGTGACCAAATCTGGATATGGTTGTGGTTTTCTGGTAGAAGATAGTGATGATTATGTTGTTGAAGGTCAACGTGTTCATGGTGTCACCGCTCCTGAGAGTGGTGGGAACAAGCGCTCACGAGAGGCTGAGGATGTCAACTGGAACAAGAGGAAAAGGCTGAAGACGTGGTTCTATCTTGTAGCAGAAGGCCTATACATGTGTTGCTACTTGCTAGTAGTCATTTTTATCTCCCTTTTACACTAGGAAAGTATATAATTAACAATCAAATTTTAGCAACAATAAATATATTATTACTAAAAAAATGTAAATGAGAACAAAAATTTAATAATTGTTGCTAAAAACGAAAATGGCAACAATTTTAATATGTTGTTGTTGCGAAAACTTTTTGCATTGGAGGTTATTGAAACATCATGCAACATTTTTTTTTGTTGCGAAAAGTATTTTTGGCAATAACATCCAACATTTGGTAACAAAAAATATTTTTGACAAATGTCTTTTTTCTTGTAGTGTTATATCGTTTGATTCTTAATTCTAAGAATAAACTTAATTTGTTTGAAAAAGTTTGAAGGTGGAGCCCAAGCAATGGTTTTTTTTTTTAATTTCTGTGACTTCTCCTAGGAGATATTTCATTCAAACTTAATACTAATAAGGATTGCCAAATTTCGGTAGTCGAATTTTCCTAATTAGAAAATAAAAAAGTAAATACAACATCTTCTCGTAAAACCCTATCCAAATAATGAACTTATATAAAACGCGTTCCCTTGTAAATTTCGTACAATGACTTTATTATTCTTTTAATATTTCAATTTGAACACATTCAGTAGAGAAACATATTAAATCATTGTCTAATTAGATATTCTACGACTTTTGTGAAGTTTCTTGGGATAGTGATTTTCCCAACTGATTAATAACTAAAATTTGGGAATCCTTCGGTTTGTTGGTTTTATGAATAATTAGTGTTTCAATGGAAGAAGATAGTAGAGAAACATATTACTCTTCTATATGCAATTGTTTCTTTGGAAGAAACTAATCAGAAAAGTTATATGAATTATAGAAAGTATATTCCATAATCTTTGTGGAGTATAATATAAGTTATAAATTTCTTTTCATATTTCTCTTTACTTATTATATCCTTTTAAATGAAGCTTCCTTGCCGCAGCGAATTTTGACAAGCAACTAGGAAGTGATTCAGTAGTTGAGGTGACACCAAACCTTTATTAACATATATTTCATTTATTCTATATGATACTATTTCTTTTTTATTTCATTTACAAAATAACTTATGAAATAATTAAACTTAAAAAAATTTCAAATCTAATGATAAGAAAATATCCTTTCTTAAATTTTATGTCCAGATAGACAAATTCACGGAAGGAGTTCATTTTGAAAAAAGTCATTGACCGCATCTCATGATGATTTGTAAGCCAGTCTTCCCAATGTCTACAAGTGTAACAACATAAACAACTTATTTCTTTTTTTCTTATTTTTTTATTCGATATTCGGTACTCATATTGAAATTTGACTATATTCATATTTGCTCCTATCAAGGATTTTTCATCTCCGAGGCTCAAACCCGAGACATTTGATTAAGGAGGAGCAGTCTCATCCACTGAATACATCATTTGATAATTAACCAACCTATATCATTTGATGTACTAACAGCCCTAATTTGTTAATTATAAAGTTAAATGGTGAAAAATATCTACATAAAAATGTCAAGTCACTTATGTTAATGATTCTATTCTATTCGCGCGAGTCAAGTCACAACCTAACACTTTAACAAAATTCGTTGTTGAATCTCTTATAGAGTCGGCCAACACTCAAAATACGAATCAGTATGTTTCTGTTTTATTTATATAATGGTATTTAATTGAATGATATGAAATATAATATGTTAATTTGACTTATATAATAAAAGAATGATAATGAAAATAAGTATTAAAATGGTCGTTGAGAAAGTGCAACACCACATCGAAGTCGGAATAATTTGTTGAACCTAAATGCTCGAAAAATTATACTATAGCTAGGTACATTCTGTCAAACATTTTCTGACGCCACAAAATAGAAAGAACGTGACATAAATTAGAAGGGAAGGTGTATAATTTTTTATACCAACTTGATTTTAAATATATTTTCCCTAATATTTGTATAATTTAAAATTATTATGTAGTTTTTTTTATTCAGCGATGTGGTGATGAATTATTTATTTATCCACATACTATATTATTAGCGAATATTCTCCATATATTCGTCATATATTGTGTAATTATGAATAGTGTATATTTATGGTATATTAGGATCCTTACCGAATTAGAATTCCTCTCTTGTACACACTATATATATTTTGTAATAATGAGAATACTCCCCAAGGGGAAATTATTACAATCTTACATTGATATCAAGAGCCAAAACCCTAGGGTTTCTCTGAGCTGTGCCCCCCCTGTTTCGGACTTCTACCGGCGGCCACCCTTGGCCGAGACAACCACCCTCCTTTCAATATTTTTCTTGTCTCCCTCTCCTACTCCATTAAAATCCATCCACTATAATGACTCCTCCCACAACTCCCACAGTGGCCTCCTCTTCAACCGTCGTCACCCCTGCTATACCAAAATCATCATTTTCTCCCACGATTCATCCAGCCCTCACTGTCACCAACATCAAGAATTGCCTCCCAGTTATTCTTGATCAAGAAAACTGTCAATATTTCCATGGGTTGAACTCTTCTGTATTCATGCATGTGTCTACAACGTGCTTGACCATATCGACGACTCATTCCCTCGCCCACCTGAGGTTGACGACACTACATGGCTTCATCTTGATGCCGTTGTAAAACAATGGATATATGGTAGTATCTCTCCGGACTTGCTCCTCACTATAATGAAATATGGCGCCTCGGCCCTCGATTTATGGCTTCAGTTGGAGGAAATTTTTCAAGATAACAAGCATACTCGTGCTGTGTATTTGGAGGAACAATTTAATAATACATTTCTTGAAAATTTCTCCAACATGACTGATTATTGCAAACAGTTGAAACTTGTGGCGGATCAACTATCCAACGTCGGCTCACCCGTTTCTGAAACAAAGATGGTCTTACAACTAGTTGCAGGCCTACCAAAAGGTGAATATGACACTTTGGCCACCATGATACAACAGGCTGATCCATTACCCAATTTCAACAAGGCCCGCTCGCAATTATTGCTAGAAGAAACCCATCGTGCAAAGTAGGACGAGCACAACAAAAAGGCATTAGCAGTCGAAACGCCTCATCAAAATAACAATGTCGACATCCCAACCCCGCCAGAAAACACTCAGTCGCGGCAGAACCGCCGTGGTAGGGGAGGCAAAGGCCGCCGCGGCGGCAGAGGTGGCAAAGGACGTGGAAAGGGTCGCGGCCAGCAGCAATACTCACAACAGCCGCAGCCCAGTCCATACTCTCAGTGGGCCGGCCTAGCTGCATAGTTCCAGCTTTCAAACTGGGCCTCAGTACCTGCCTAGCCCAATCACATACAACCAACAAGGGTTGTTAGGACCCTCACCAGCTTCTCGGGCAGCCTCATACCAGAATCCTCAGGCCCACTTCACTCAGGCCCAGTACATTCAGTCATCGCCCAGTTTTCCCCCAACTGATTTGGGTCAGGCCTTTAGCAGTCTGAACTTGCAGCAACCCGACAAAAATTGGTACATGGACTCGGGAGCTACATCTCACCTCACTCGCTCTGCAGGTAATATTCATACACTGTTTCGATTAAAGCATCTTCAATACATTACTGTTGGCAATGGTCATCGCATTCCAATACAGGGCTATGGTATTTCCCACACAGCCACCACATCCTCATTTTTCCCTTAAACATGTCATGTATGCACCAAATATCATCAAGAACCTAATTTCTGTCCGCAAATTTACTCGTGATAATTCTGTCTCTGTTGAATTTGACCCATTTAGTTTTACTGTGAAGGATCTTCGTACGGGGACCCATCTTACGAGATGCAATAGCACGGGGAATCTCTATCCATTCTTATCCACCTCCGTTGCCAGATCCTGCTCTCTCGTCTCTCTCACTGCTATATCTTCATCCATTTGGCATAATCGGCTTGGCCACCCAGGCACCCCAGTTTTTAATTTTTTTAGAGGCAATAATTTTATCAAATGTAATAATGGAAAACTTTCCCAACACTGTGTTTCTTGTTATTTAGGCAAACATGTTTGTCTTCCGTTTAAATCATCTACCAGCGTCACTTTTTCATCTGTTGATATTATTCATGCTGACTTGTGGACATCTCCTATTTCTAGTTTCCTTGGTCATAAATATTATATGGTATTGTTAGATGATTTTTCTCATTATATTTGGATATACCCACTCAAATTTAAATCGAAAGTGTTTGCAAAATTTCTTGAGTTTCGGACATTTAGCAAAACACAGTTTGAAAAATGCATAAAATCATTTCAGTGTGATAATGGTCGTGAATTCAATAATTCGATGTTTCACCGATTTTGTAAAAATAATGGTATGGTTTTCCGTTTCTCCTGCCCCCACACCTCACCTCAAAATGGTAAAGCTGAATGCATTATCCGCACCATTAATAATATAGTATGTACTCTACTGTTTCATGCCTCTCTTCCTCGGTCCTTCTGGGTCTATGCCGTCAAAATGTCCGAATATATTCTAAACATTTTACCCACTAGTACCCTTCATAATATAACTTCAACCGAAATTATATACTGCATGATTCCCTCATACGACTACCTAAGGATATTCGGTTGCCTATGTTATCCTAATCTTGCCTCCACCGCCCCTCACAAATTAGCACCTCGAACTACTCTGTGTGTCTTCGTAGGTTTTCCGTCTAATCATAGGGGCTATCTATACTATCACTTGTCCACTCGTCAAACCACATCTCTCGTCACGTCACGTTTGATGAGACCACATTTCCTTTTTCGAATCTCCAAAAAATTTGAAAAATGGACTATACCTTTCTTGATGAGCCCGACATCTTTCTCGTCATTCTCAGCCAACTAAATCAGTCAGCCACCGGAACCTCCTCTCTACCACCCACTGTCGCCGCTTCTGTCGTCAGACCCGCGGTGGTGTCTACCGAGTCATCCTCGAAACAACCATCACCGGTTGCCACCAACACCGGCGACCATTCGATCTCCACTGTTTCACCACCAATCAACCACTTACAAATCACCCAACTCCGTCACACATCACCAGCTGCTATGTCACCTCCACCGACCGTCATTTCCAACAGACCAGCACTTAACGCAGATTTTGTCGATCAGACCGACACTAACAACCTCTCTTCCTTACCAACGCACCAGAACCACAAACCTAACCCACCACCCTCCCCTTACCCGACGCTACCAACCCTATCACAATCGTCTCCGACCGTACCACCACCACTGTCGACCCCACAAGATCTACCAGTACCCGTCGCAACACTCATATCCATATACTATTCTGACATACCGCCACCTACACACCCTCAGCAATACCCAAACCCAACACCAGCCAACCACCAGCAGACCAAAACACCCACTACCTCCACTCACCAAATGGAAACTCGTGCCAAACACGAGATTTTCAAACCCAAAGCCCAGTTTAACCTGTCTACCCAAACCATCTCACCAATTTCCAAAAACCCCAAATTAGCCAAACAAGACCCTAATTGGAATGCCGCTATGTGTGAGGAATTTAATGCTTTAATGAAACAGCACATGTGGGATTTGGTACATAAACTGGAGGGGGTGAATGTGATCTGTTACATGTGGCTATTTCATCACAAATTCAGAGACAGTGGAGACCTAGAGAGGTATAAGGCACGACTTGTGGCTAATGGCACAAATCAGCAGGAGGGTATTGATTGTGGTGAGACATTCAGCTCGGTTATCAAATCGGCTACCATTCGCACAGTTCTGAGTATAGCCATGGGCAAGGCATTGGCCAATACATCAGCTTGATGTGAAAAATGCATTTTTACATGGGGACCTGAAAGAAACAGTCTACATGCACCAGCCACCTGGATTTGTCCATCCCGCAGCTCCTCATTATGTTTGCCATCTCCGTAAGTCAATGTACGTCCTGAAACAAGGCCCTCGTGCGTGGTATGATCGATTTGCCATGTATATTATGCAGATTGGGTTTGTATGCAGCAGGTGTGATATCTCTCTTTTCACTTTTCATCGAGGTAGTAGCACTGCTTACTTACTGCTATATGTAGATGATATTGTTCTCACTGCCTCATCTGATGGGTTGAAAAATGAGATTATTGCTTTACTTAAAACCGAATTTGCTATGACTGACTTGGGCAAGTTGAGTTACTTCTTGGGTATATCAGTGACCATATCTGCAGATTATATGTTCTTGAGTCAGCGTAAGTATGAAGTGGGAATAGTATACAGGACTAAGATGGCAAATTGCAAAATTGTGCCCACTCCGATTGATTCAAAGTCCAAGCTCAGTGCTATGGATGGTGCTCCAGTCTCCGATCCTACTCTATATAGGATCCTTGTAGGTGCACTTCAGTATCTCACGTTCACCAGACCAAATATTGCATATGTTGTTCAGCAGGTGTGTCTGTTTATGCATGCCCCAGGGAGTCTCATTTCACTGCCCTTAAGCGTATCATTCGATACATGAATGGGACACTTGATTATGGATTACATCTATACCCCTCTGCACCGACTAGATTGCTCTATTACACAGATGCAAATTGGGCAGGGTGTCCGGATACGCAACGCTTCACCTCAGGCTATTGTGTATTCTTAGGGGATAATCTAGTTTCATGGTCTACTAAGAGACAAGCCACCCTATCATGTTCGAGTGCTGAAGTAGAATACAGAGGTGTTGCCAATGTTGTAGCTGAGATTTGCTGGCTCCGAAATCTACTTTTGGAGCTCCACTGTCCTTTGCGTCGGGCGTCCATCATATACTGTGATAACATATCTGCCATATATGTTTCTCACAACCCGGTTCAACATCAGCGAACCAAACACATTGAGATGGATATACATTTTGTTCATGAGAAGGTTGGTCTCGGTCATGTCAGAATGTTGCATGTGCCTTCGTTATATCAGTACGCAGATATATTCACCAAAGGACTTCCCAGACAATTATTCATTGACTTCAAATTCAGTCTCAGCGTCCGGCCTCCTCCCGCTCCGACTGAGGAGGTGTATTAGCGAATATTCTCCATATATTATCATATATTATGTAATTATGAATACTATATATTTATGATATATTAAAATCATTATCGAATTAGAATTCATCTCTTATATACACTATATACATTTTATAATAATGAGAATACTTACGAGAAGTTATTACAATCTTACACTATATACTCTCGAATGAATTCGTGAAAGAGGTAACTGTTCAATTTAAAATAAACGGTGTTATTTGGAGAAGACAAAAGGTAATCGAGTACACAGATAATGTGATATGCTCTAAATAATGAGTCCAATAAAAAAATAAAAAGGAACTATAAAGAGAGATAATTAAGTAAGTATAATAAAATAAAATAAAGGTAGATAAGATTGAGCAACACAAAAATAATTTATAGCAAAGTTTAGAATTCTCATGATTACCTTCTTAGAAGCAGTCATAATCTATAAATAGTAAAATCATTAGTGTATCTACTATGATTATATGGACATGCATGTTGTCACTCAAATGTTGGCAGCTCAATCTTTTGCTATAGTAATATAATCTTTTTTTTGTCTTTCTCTTTTATCTTTTTTTCTTCCCCATGCTAGGAAGATCATGATGGAACTTCATAATTATCTGTGTGTTTAAGTAAATGAATCCATTTTTAGTCTGACGAAAGAAAAATTAAATAAAGAGTTTTGTTGTCCTTTTTAGGCAATTTCTCCATTTATAATTTCGAATTTTGGCTTTTGAACGTAATTGTCTTCTTCTATTTGCAATTTTTATTACTTTTGGAATCCTTCGAAAAAAAAAATATCTCTTCCAAATTAATTTACTAATTTGCTTGTGATATAATAAAATACTTCCTCTGTGTCATTTTATATATTCTCTCCGTCTTAATTTAAGTGTCTTACCTTTTTTGGCATGTCCCAAAAATAGTGTATCTTTCTATATTTAGTAAGTCGATAATTCAAACATACCACATGTCAAACTTATAACCATAAGATTCAAATAAATTTTTGCTACTTTATACATCTTTAATTTAAAGCCACAAGATTCGAAAGTCTCCTTTTATTTCTTAAACTTTGTGTTAAGTCAAACTAAGACACTTAAATTGATATTGCGATTCGCTTTTTTATACGGGTGAGTGCATAAAGAGCTACTAAGAGTTTGGATGGTGCTCTATTGGATAATGTGTTTTAGAGTTGCACCTAATTTATAGGTAAATAAGGAAAACCAGTGTGAAAGAGTTTATTCAAATTCCTTTGAAAATCCTATCTAAACCAGAGGTTCTGGTGATCCCGGGAAGGTGTTAGCACCCAGGTATTAAGGATTCGTAGAATATGATCGACCTATGGGCTCTATAACATGCTTTCAAAAATGATAAAATTGCTTAAGGTTTAAAATCCGTAAAATAATTTGTCATTTCATGGTTTCAAGAAACTCAAGGTTTTATTTAAATAAAGAGTTAAAATCCTCCGCAAAAATAGTATGCACGAGATGTTTAATCAATTTAGCTTTCGGGCTAAGAACACTCAAACGCGAATTTGAGTAGAACTCCATATTTAGTCCAACTATTTTGATTATTTTACACTTGTGTCTTTCATCCAAAATCTTTTCAAATTTCAAACGTGGTATAATTTCATTTAAAAAGACAAGTATGAGTTTTTGAAAAGGGATAACAAAATGGGTTTCTTTTGTTCTTATCATGTTGTATTGCCCAAGTCAAGTATATATATATATATATATATATATATACACTCCAAAATTCTTAGTTTAACTCAAGTCCAAGATATGCTTTTATTTGTCCAAATCATTTATCATATGTGCTCAGCCCGGACTATGACTTTTAAAATATTTATCTCTTTAAGACAATTAAGATGTAATTCTATTATCTTATTTAGTTAACCATTCCCAAATTCGATGGAGCGGAACATTAATTTCTTAATTTGAAAACTCTTTAAGACAATTACATTTATAATGGTCGGTTAAAATTCAAAAATCGTAATTAATGATCAAATTGTGTATAATTGGGATATGATATACAATACATATACCAAGTGATATTTTGTCAAATAAAAAGACAAAATACTCATGAAATAATTTTGTAAAATCATATCCGCTCTGTGAAAAATATATTTCACTTCGTATGTGACTCGGAAATTCTGAATAATTAAATAAAATTATTGAACGGTAAAAATTAGGTATCAACAATTGAGATGAAGTAATATTCTTTTTAAATCTGTTAAAATATAATACATCTGTATATTTAATTTTCTTTTTAACTTTTTAACTTTTTAGCTTTTTAACTTTTTAACTTTTTATATTATCATTTTAAGTAGAAATTCTTATTATCTATAGATGGAGCCAAAAATCAAACAAGGGATTTAGAAAAAGCAAAAGCGCCAGAGTCTAATAGTTCAACTTGTGATATAAAGAAATTTTGGTACCACCTTTACTACTGGACCTAGGCAGCAAATTAATTACTATTTCTTCTATCCCAATTTATTTGAAGATTACTTAATTCGAGGAGTTAAAATAGCTCTTTTTTTAAATTAATTTTTTCTAATTGTATTCATATATTGTAATTATTAATTATGCAAATTTATAGTATTTTCTATATAGTTTATAAATATATAAATTTTATTATAAAATATTTAAAGAATCTAGGTATAAAATTAAGTAAAAAAGAAAACTGTTTGATTCTCCAAAGGTGAATCTTCAAACAATTTGGGAAGGGGAGTACTATATATAAGACCCTAGAAGCAGCAGGCAGTTGTTCGTCGACATGCCTACTTCTGATCAAGGGGTAATTTGGTCATTTCTGCTACAAAAGCTATTTGTTTCTCATTGGCTGCAAGATATAATATGTTACCATAGTAGCTAGGTTGCTTGTCGGACGGATTTGACGGATAATTACCTTTAACGATTTGACTTATCGGTTATCAGCTTTTAAATATACTAATTTGTTAGTCAATCGATAAGTTATCAGTTAATTTGGTATCAGATTAGCAATTATTGAACGATTATCGGGCGATTTATCGGTTAAAACATACACAAAATATTGACTCTCTATTCCGATACCCTCTAGCAGAGATAGAATACCAGATATTCAATACCAAACTCCAATATGGCCCCCAAAGTCTAATAACAAAATTATGAAAAGGAACTATAGTAGTAATTATAGAGAAAATTACCAAATAGCAGTTGAACTAGCCATTAGATGCAAATTATGAAAAAAGATATGTAGAAGTGACGAGTGGAGTCTGGAGCAATTGAGTTAAATTGAAAAAAAAAACATGGTTGCTCGTTATTTCCTAAAACGTGAATAGAATATTGAATTTGGATGAGACTTTAATCTTAGGATTTACCATAGATACTTTATATATTTAGAGGTAAGAAAGTAAAATATGATTATTTTTAACGGGTTAATAATTTTATCTGATAAGAAAACTAAGTAATTCGCCCGTATCGATAAATTGTTAACTATAAAATTTTAAACCGTTCACCAATCGTTAATCAAATAACTCAATAACAAGAAGCCAATGAACCAATATTGCTGTTGAATTATCGATTACTCTAGTAGCAGCTCCTTAAAATTCTACATGTGTTGACTATTATCTCCCTATCTACAACACCTTTCCGAGGTTGTGGGCCATTTACTTTCTCGGTCCCAATTTATGTGCTATATTTTTTTAGTCTATTTAAAAAAGAATTATACATTTCTTTATTTGATAAGAATTTAACTTTACAATTTATCTCTTAACAAGATAATTTATAATCACATAAATATCCTTAATTTGTTTTAAATTACAAAATCCAAAATCTTCTTTTATTTTTTAAATTTCATGCCCAATCAAATTATATCACAAACTGAGACGGAGAGAGTAACTTTTACATTCTCCGACTAACTTTTAGCTACATTGCTAGCTAGCCACGTCATTTTATACATAACTGTGAAAACTTGCTTGTGGTTTTTGTTGGGATACAATTGTTGTAGGGAACGGGAAGTAAGTAACTATTACAATGGTAAGAGAGGATAAACCAAATATTACAATAAACTGGAAATCAAGAACTTAACAAACTGCTTGTGTGATTTGTTGAGTCGAGTGATGACACTCTGTCTTTAAGATACGATTGCCCGTATATCTCCTTTTACGTTGTCAGACAATAGTCTCCCAAGATACAACAGCAACTTAACAATTGAGCAAAGGAAACTCAAATGTTACTTTTGAAGAACTTTGAGTATAGTAACTTTGCTAGAGAGGAAGAAAATGAATTCAGAAAATTCTGGAGTATTTTCTAAGTGTTGTGTAGTATTCTTCAATTGAACCAAAAGCCTCAATTTATAGTGCAAGAGAAGACCCGTCAACTAGCCAACTAATGACCTTCAATAGCCATGTAATGACACTTAATTGAGGGGTTACATTAAGCCAAATAATGACTGAATTCATGTGCCATGTAATGGAGAATCAATGCTCCAAAACCAGCCCAAAGGTCAGAACTTTCCAACTTCCCGTCGCAACATTCTGTCTCCGAAGCGCCGCGGCTCCGACGATGTGGCGCCGCAGCCCTTCACGGCTTCGCGACGATTTCCGACTCGTTTCATCTTACACTTTGTACACTTCTTCCTTCGTTTACCAACGTGGAATACTTTGTTATTTGGCCAATAATTGTCCATCATTCTATGTCTCAAATGTATTACATACGTACCAATATCTCTTTCACTAATGAAATTTGCGATACTTGGCACTACGTGTGCATGCGTGTGAAAACGACGTTTCTGACATGCGGGACCCCAATTGTTTGAGTCATAAATAATGAGATATACTTAATTTCACATTTTGTAAATTTCCAACCGTTTTGAGGTCCACTTGTCTCATGTTCATCTTGTCTTCTTATATCCATTTGATTTAGTGGCTAATTTATTTGATTTTTTAGATTTTGATTTTTATATTACAGTTTATTTAAATAAATTTTTATATTGGAGAACTAGATTAAGAATCTTCCTTTATTATTTCCCATGATATCTTTATTTATGGGAGCTTTAATATTATCAATTCAAACTTTTAAAAAAAATATATCCATCAATTTCAACATTTTCATTCGTTTTTGAGCCTGTGCATAGCACAGGGTTTTATAACTAATTTTTATATATATACAAGATTTTTTTTTAACTTTATTTTTTCAATATAATATTCTGACAATTGAGATCCAATTAAATCTCCTTCATTAAACTAAGAGTCGCTATTGCTTGTAGCCACAAAAATACCATGACGCATTTAAGACCATCATTTTCTAAAGCACCTTCAATGATAAATGTAGGTTATTAGCTATGATTTTAATCCATAACTATCTGTTCGACACGAAATATGAATATAAACCACTAAATATGACTTAATATTATATTCTTAATTTACCTGTAATTTCAAAAATATAAAAATTAGAGTATTAAAATTTTAAAATTTATATTATGAATCTATCTCTAAATATCCTCCGTACTTGGCAAAAAAAGA
The DNA here is from genome assembly GCA_029783415.1 of Anisodus acutangulus. Classification (NCBI taxonomy): domain Eukaryota; kingdom Viridiplantae; phylum Streptophyta; class Magnoliopsida; order Solanales; family Solanaceae; genus Anisodus; species Anisodus acutangulus. The sequence continues at coordinate 11,799,596 of CM056489.1, forward strand.
AAGATATTCTTAAAATCCGTATAAATCAACCAGGTCACATGGGGAGGAGGAAATAGACAAACAAGTACAGAAACACGGTACGTACATAATAAGGACAGAAGATAAGAGAATTAGCTGTCACCATTTTTGTAATAATGTGTTTCAATTTCATCACAAATTAATTATTAATGCCTCAAAACTATCCTCGCAATGACACAATCCACATGCATGCACCGCCGAATTCCTACTCACATGAACCTTTGGCCCCACCCTCCAATAATACCACGTGGATTAGATTCTCATTTTTATTTATTTTTTACTTATTTTAGATAATTGTTCCTAACACCTCATTCTTGATATATACTTCCTCTATCTCTACGGAAGTATTTTAATTTGACTTGACACAAAATTAAAGAAATAAAAAAAAAAAAAATTAAAAATGTATGTGGTGTTTTAAATCTTATGATCTTAAATTTACTCTGAAATTGAAAAACTTACTAAATATAAAAAAAATAATCTTTTTGAGATAGATCAAAAAGAAAAGTAACTATTAGCACGTGTATGTACAAATATAATTACCATATCTTGTGTTATATAATTATGGTAGAATTAAGATCCTTATTATAGAAGGATTCAACATTGTACACCTATATATATTTTATATTAATGAGAAAGGCTCCCCAAGGGAGATTAATATACTCTTACATAGTATCAAGAGTCAAACCTTAACCCTACTTCTTCTTTTTTTCGCCGCTCGCCTAAGGTCTACAACCACCAGCAACTCCACCACCATTTGGCCGAGAACCACCATTGGTTTTCCTTGTCTTCATTTTCTATTCTTCAATAACTATAATCCACTATCATGACTCCTCCCACAACTCTCACATCAACCTCATCCTCATCTGTCGTCACCCCTGTCATACCAACATTATCATTTTCACCCTCTATTCATCCAGCACGCACAGTCACCAACATCAAGAACTTCATCCCCATAATTCTTGATTAGAGAATGGTCAGTATTCTCCATGGGTTGAACTATTCTGTATTCATGCATGTGTCTACAACGTGCTTGATCATATCGACAACTCTTTTTCTCGCCCCATTGAGGTTGATGACTCAACATGGCGTCGCCTAGACGCCGTAGTCAAACAGTGGATGTATGGTACTATCTCTCAGGACTTGCTCCTCACTATCATGAAAATCGGAGCCTCAGCTCGTGAGTTATGGATTCGGTTAGAAGAATTTTTTCAAGATAATAAGCACACTCGTGCTGTGTATTTGGAAGAACAGTTTAATAATACACGCCTTGAAAATTTCTCTAACATGTCAGAATACTACAAGCAATTGAAACTAGTGGCGGGCTAATTATCCAACGTGGGAACACCCGTTTCCGAAACAAAGATAATTCTACAACTAGTCGTAGGTCTTCCTAAGGGTGAGTATGATACCCTAGCCACGATGATCCAACAGGCTGATCTCCTACCAAGTTTCAATAAGGCTCGATCCCAATTATTATTGGAGGAAAAACGTCATGCTAAACAGGACGAACACAACCAAAAAACATTATCCGTTGATTCACAAACCATTAATGTCGCCCCTCCCACCCGGCCAACCACCGTCGGACAACCACCAACAACGGGGTGGCCGCGATGGTGGAAAATGTGGTAAGGGTTATGGGAATAGAAGGGGTGTCCGCAGCCGTGGAGGTAAAACAACACAGGGTAGTCACCGGCTACAACAACTTGGGTTGGCTCAGGACAGTGGCCCAACACTGCACCCTGGGCCTCTGCCCCGATTTATTTCTAGCAACAGTCACGGGCCCCCTATAATTTTCAGCAGGCTCAACACGGGTTCTAGAAGACCAGTCTTTTGGGCCCAGGTTCGGGTTATACCAACAACCTGCATGGTCAAGCCCACTTTGTCCAGGCCCAACAACAGCAAGTCCAAGGCTTGTCCTCTACTGCCTTGGGCCATGCCTTCAGCCCTTTGAATATGCAGCAGCCCGATGAAAATTGGTACATGGATTCAGGGGCCACATCTCATCTCACTTGGTCTGTAGGTAATCTATCCCAATTATTTCGCTTAAAATCTTCTCAATCTATTACTGTTGGCAATGGTCATCGCATTCCAATTCAGGGCTATGGTCATACCTACACTCAACCACCTCACTCACTCTTCTCCCTAAATAATGTCATGTATTCTCCTAACATCATTAAAAATCTAATCTCTGTTTGGAAATTTACTCGTAACAACTCTGTGTCTGTCGATTTTGACCCATTTGATTTTACTGTGAAGGATCTGCGTACGAGGACACCTCTTACGAGATGCAATAACACATGGGACATCTATCATTTCCCATCATCTTTCGCTGCCAGCTTCCGCTCACATACTTCCCTCGCTGCTATCTCTTCCTCAACTTGACACAATAGACTTGGACACCCAGGAGCTCATGTTTTTAATTTTCTTAGAAGTAACAATTTTATTCATTGTAATAATGGAAAACTTGTCCAAAACTGTGTTTCTTGTCAATTGAGCAAACATGTTCGTCTTCTATTTTAATCGTCTATTAGTGTTACGTTTGCCCATTTTGATATTGTTCATGCTTATTTATGGACATCCCTCATTCCTGGCTCTCTGGGTCTTAAATATTATCTAGTCTTATTAGATGATTACTCTCACTTTATTTGGATCTACCCACTAAAATTCAAATCGAAAGTCTTTGCCAAATTTCTTGAATTCTATACTTTTATCAAAACTCAATTTGAATAAATCATAAAATCTTTTCAATGTGACAATGGCCGTGAATTTAATAATTTCGTGCTTCACAAATTTTGCAAAAATAATGGCATGGTTTTCCATTTTTCATGTCCTCACACTTCTCAAAATGGAAAAGCAGAACGAATCATTCACACTATAAATAACATGGTTCGTACCTTCCTATTTCATGCCTCTTTCCCTCCCTCGTTCTGGGTTTTTTCAGTCAAAATGGTATAATACGTCCTTAATATTTTACCAACTAGCACCCTTCACAACATGAGCCCAACCTAAATATTACACCATCGGGTTCCATCCTATGATTACCTTCGGATTTTCGGCTGCCTCTGCTTTCCCAATCTGGCCTCCACCGCCCCTCATAAATTAGCACCCCGAACCACTTTGTGTGTCTTCATAGGTTTTCCGTCTAATCTTAGGGGCAATTTGTGTTATGACTTGTCCACTCGTCAAATCCACATCTCTCATCACGTCATGTTTGACGAGACCACATTCCCCTTTTCGGACATCCAAAAATACCGCAAATGGACTATACATTCCTAGACGAGTCCGACATCTCCTCCGTCATCCTAACTAAACTGTGTTATCCCCCTACCACCACAAACCCATCCATGCCACCCGCTACCGCAACCACCAGCAACATCCCTGCGTCTCCGTCACCACAAACTCTGATTGCCACCACTACTGGCATTCAGCCCAGTAGCTCAGTCTCACCACCTGTCGCCATCCCACCAGTGTGTCGCCTCCCCTAAATCAACACATCCTCGTTACTAATCCAGCCACCGGTAACCCACATTGTCCCACAATAATCCAACCGCCAACCCACTCATCCAGTCTCAACCCACCACCGATACCATACCCCACTTCGTCGACCTCAACCAGTCTCGGTCTACCCAGATCGGTGACAACTCCCCACCCATCATGACACTCATAAATCAACCACCCCGCCACTGTACCCATCCCACATACTGTTCCGACCTCCTGACCTGAACCCGGATCCACCCTAACACAGTAACCCAGTCCCGACACCCAGCAAGAATACCCATCCAACCTCCTCACACCCAATAGAAACCCGTGCCCAACACGAGATTTTCAAACCCAAAGTCCAATTTAACTTGTCCGCACAAACCATTTCCCCTATTCCCCAAAACCCAAAATTGGCCAAACTAGACCCGAATTGGAATGCGGCCATGTGTGAGAAATTTAAGGCTTTAACGAAACAACACACTTAGGATGTGGTTCCTAGATCGGAGGGGGTGAATGTGATCCGATGCATGTGGTTTTTTCATCACAAATACAGAGACATTGCTGATCTATAGCGGTATAAGGTGAGACTTGAGGCTAATGACACTAATCAGCAGGAGGGTATAGATTGTGGTGAGACATTCAGTCCGATTGTTAAATCGGCCACTATTTGCACAGTTCTGAGTATTGCTATGAGTAAGCACTGACCTATTCATCAACTTGATGTGAAAAATACATTTCTACATGGGGATTTGAAAGAAACATGTTATATACATCAACTGCCTAGTTTTGTCCATCCAGCCGCCCCCAGTATGTATGTCATCTCCGTAAGTCACTTTATGACTTGAAACAGGCCCCTCGAGCGTGGTATGATCGCTTTGCATAGTATATTTTGCAGATTGAGTTTGTATACAACAAGTGTGATAATTCTCTATTTATTTTTCATAGAGCTAGTAGCATTGCATATTTGTTATTATATGTGGATGATATTATGCTTACTGCCTCATCTGAGTTATTGAAAAATGAGATCATTGCACTGCTCAAAACAGAATTTGCTATGAATGACTTGGAAAAGTTGAGCTATTTTTTTGGAATTTCAGTGACTAGATCTGTAGACACTATGTTTCTTTGTCAACGTAAGTATGTAGAGGAGATTGTATATAAGGCTAAAATGACAAATTGCAAGATCATGTCTACTCCAGTTGACTCCAAATCAAAGCTCAGTGCTTTGGATGGTGATCCAGTGTCAGATCTCACCCTATACCGGAGTCTTGCAAGTGCCCTACAATACCTGACTTTCACTAGACCTAATATTGTTTATGTTGTTCAGCAGGTATGCTTATTCATGCATGCCTCAGAGAGCCTCATTTTACTGCCCTTAAACGTATCATTCGATACGTTAAGGGCACACTTGATTATAGATTACATCTCTACCCCTCAACACCGACTAGATTGTTGTCATATACGGATGCTGATTGGGCAGGCTGTCCAGACACGCGACAATCCACCTCAGGCTATTGTGTGTTCTTGGGGGATAATCTCATATCTTGGTCTGTCAAGAGACAAGCCATACTATCCCGTTCAAGTACAAAAGAAGAATACAGAGGAGTTGCTAATATTGTTGCTGAGATCTGTTGGCTCCGAAACCTTCTTTTAGAGCTTTAGTGTCTGTTGCGTAAGGCGTCTCTGGTTTATTGTGATAACATATCTGTCATCTATCTATCTCATAATTCAGTTCAACATTAGCGAACCAAGCATATTGAGATGGACATCCACTTTGTTCGTGAGAAGGTTGCTCTCGGTCATGTCAGAGTATTACACATGCCTTCCTCTTATCAGTACGCAGATATATTCACAAAAGGCCTTCCTAGACAACTCTTTCTTGACTTCAGATCCAGTCTTAGCGTCAGGCCTCCTCCCACTCAGACTGAGGGGGCGTATTAGCACGTGTATGTACAATATAATTACCATATGTTGTGTTGTATAATTATGGTAGAATTATGATCCTTATTATAGAAGGATTTAACATTGTACACCTATATATATTTGTATTAATGAAAAAAGCTCCACAAAGGAGATTAATACATTCTTACAGTAACACACTTAAATTGGAACGGAGGAAGTATTACTCTTCCATCCCATTTTATGTGAAAGCAAGGATATATGAAATTTGTTGATATTGTATTTATCTTAATTTAATATTTTTAATTCTAAAGATAAAAATATAATTAGAATTATGCTTTAATAAATAATAAATATGATCTCATAATTTTAAAGTATAATAAAAATAAAACTCGAGTGACAGAACTAGAATTTCTTTAAAGTAGTAAATAGTAGAAGATGTATTACCTGTGAAAATATATTATCAGTGAATAGGTAAACTTTTATGACTGGACGATATAAAAATACTTACACATTAAGGTTACTTACAATGTAATTATATGTAGATTTATATAATAAAAATTAAATAATAACTTAGTAAAAGAATACTAACTTGCTATATCATATGTTGAAATTTAATAATGTAAAAATATTCATTAGTGTATGGACTTTAAATCTATTAACATATGATAATTGAGTAATTTCATTGTACGTTTACCAAATACATTCATTTTGACAAATTTCAGTGAATACTTTATATCTTGATTTAAGTTAAATACACAGATAACTCAAAAATTACGTTACTAATATAATTTAACTTGTGATGGTACGTAAGTAAATTATTATTTTACTATATTATCAATTAATAATTTTCCTAAAAAATTATATGTAATTATCTTACGAGTAATCCGATTATATAAATAAATTTACCCGCACAACAGTTAAACCCATCTGATATGATACATCAGACTTATTTTACATACGCCTTTGCTAATATCTGAGTTCAGAAAATTAAATTAAAATATGAATACACTAGTAATTAAATTCAGCACAATGGCGAAATTAATAAAACACTTTATTTACTAGGGGCCTAAAAGACAAGAAAACAAACATGGAAATGGAATGTAATGACATCCTTACAATGGAGTGTCCACACATTTTATTTGGTAAATAAATAATTAACTGTCTTTCTTTGTTATCGTGTATGCACAAGCACAACCATACAACGTAACTATTTCTTTTTACTAAAATAATAGTACTATACTAGTAATGATAATCATTAAAAATAAAAAACATTTATATAGTTGTGGCTGTGATACAAAAACTACACTTTTGAAGTTTCTTCAAAACGTTTGATTTAGTGGAGGGAGAAACACCATTTTCACTATCTGAATTTCAAGATTTGATTGCACTGTTTTTCTACTCAAATTTGTTCTGTTCAACTGAAAGTGTGTGTTTATTTTTCTCTTTTTCTTTCCTTGTTCTTTTTTACCTCTTAAATTTTGCTGGATTGTTTGGTTTGCTCTTCCTGGAGCTAAGTTATATCCGAAACAACCTCTCTACCTTCCAACGTAAAGCTTCCAAGAGAGTTAAGGTCTGCGTACACTTTAGCCTGTCCAGACCCCACTTTGTGTGGTTCACTGGCTATGCTTTTGTTGTTGTAATTTTGCTGGATTGATAAAAATTGAGTGTTTGTTGTGCTGATGTGGGGAATTTGCTAAATTTTGTAATTAGACTTTTGGGTGATCTGTGGAATAGCTGATTGGATATTTCAGTTAAGTTAGTTTGAGGATTTTTCTTACTTTTTTAAGTTTTCAAGAAAGCTTATGTTTATCTGCATTTCATGTACTCAACTTTTGAAAGTGGTCATTTTTTTTCTTGTGGGGTTTTTTGCTATTAGTTAGTGGGACTTCAAATTTGACTTTGTTGGAGTTCTTGCTAATTATCAAGAAAATTTGAACTTGTAACTGTTTTTGAGTGCAAATTCTGAAATTGGGTAACTTGGATTTGAAGTTTATTTTCTTGAATTCTCTTATCTTGTTTGGGTGGGGGGGGGGGAAGGGGGGGGGGTTGGAGAGCTATTTTTTGTGAATCAGAATTTATGGGATCAGTTCTTGAAGATTCTTGCTTTTTTTCCCCTTTCAGTTTTTCATTTTTGGGTGAAGATTCTCTAGAAAGTTGAGGTTATTCTGTTAGTTCTTCTATTGTGAAGCAGACGTGTTTGCCCAAGAATTTTTAGTTTATGGGTTCCGAATCACAATTTTTTTAGTTAGTGTTAGTGGGTTCTAGATATATTGTTTATACATATCAAATGATTATTTTAAACACAAATATACAATTTAAGCTAAAGGTTCCGAATTCTGCCGAACCCGTAACTAAAAGGGTCCCGCCCCTTGATGAAGTAGATTAATTCTTGCTGGATTATGCTATCATCTGTTGCTGTTAATAAATTCCAAAATCCATTTCTCTCTCTCACACACAAATGTCCTTTGATCATTAATTGCTCCAATAATTCTTTGTTTTTTAATCAGTCTCTCTTGATTTTTTTAGTAATTTCCAAGAAATGTGTATTATATATGACTTAGTTTAATTAGCTGGTGTTGTCATCTTGATTCTACTTTTAAAAATTAGGGAAGTAAATAAACAAAGAGTTGGATATGATGAACTCTTGATTGCCATTAACTGCTCCCCACCACCCACCCCTTCCCCCATTTTATTTTCTTTGATGTTGGGAAGGATTATTTTGAAACCGAAATTCTTCACAAATTACATTAGTTCCCAACTTACAATAAGGGACTTCTTTTTAAATGAATTGAATAATGGAAGGATCTTTGTTTTACTTTGCAAGTCTGTGAATGAATTCAATGAATGTAAGTAGTAGAGTCATTTGTGTATATAGTAATTTTCTATTTAGCTATGTGTATGCATAATGGGAGGGCTAAATTATAACTGCAACTTTCTACTTTCTACAGAATAGTGCTGGTGTAGTCTCGATAATGAATCGGACAAAAATCAAGCGTAGAGTTGGTAAATATGAAGTTGGAAGGACAATCGGTGAGGGGACGTTCGCAAAAGTCAAGTTTGCAAGGAATTCAGAGACGGGAGAAAATGTGGCAATCAAGATTCTCGATAAAGATAAGGTCCTTAAGCACAAAATGGCTGAACAGGTAACTTTTCAAGTTCTCCATTCACTTTGCACTCTTGAACTATTGCCTTTTTGGTTGTTCTACATTTATAATCAGTGCAAGGCAATATAAATTAGATTGCACAATGCTATTTGGATAAATGTTTCTTCAAAATGTTAATAGTCTTGCCTTGTTGTACATCTATTCTTGTATGGTTTATTTTGTTTCTCGTGTGAGTTTCTGATCTGATATTGTTAACTGTTACGCGAAATTTGACAGATAAAGCGGGAAATAGCTACAATGAAGTTAATCAGACATCCCCATGTTGTACAGTTATATGAGGTTGGTCTTTTCTCGACGTCTTTTATGTGTTGTTGGTATGTTTGCTTAGTTTATACCTGTTTATGAAGGCAATACATCTGAATACTGTATCCATGGCACATATGAACTAATAACCAAGCTTATCCAACTTGAGTTATGAGAGTACGAATGGTTCATTTCACTTTTAGGAAGAAAGAAGGAAAAAAAGACACGGGTTGTCATTTCTTAGATAGAATTTCACCTGGATAGGTACCTAGGAATTGTAGTGCTAGTTCCATTTCCTGGGGGATTACAATCTTAGTATAGAACAGAGGAGGAATAGAAACATTGTGATTGTGCGTAATGTGTGTCAAGTTGGTCTATTGTCCATCTCAAAAATCATGTTTTCAGAAAGCACTGCTAATCTAGGCCATAACACTCTTTGCAAGAGAGACCTTAATTTCACAAAACGTGAGAAATGGCAACAAAATATATTTGTAGGCATTGTGTAGAGGGTTGATAGCTTGGTAACAGAACATTGTGTGGGGAGTTGATAGCTTGGTAACAATATGATCTTAGACATTACTGCAATGCAGAGTTAATAAGTTGGAAGTACAAGCGGGCAAAAATCATGTGGTGTCATATAGTTTGTTTATACTGACAAAACATTCTCATGAACGATTAATGCTTATACGGGGTTCCTCTTTTAAGTTTTTGATTGTGCATAGCTCTGCGTTTTCAATTAGAGTCCACTTTGCATATTCCTAAATTGTACCTTTGTTTAGATGTTGTTTCTCCCACCATGTTTCTTCACTTGAATTGGAATGATTGATTGTCATTTGACATAACAAACTAGCACAGAGTTAAGTAGAATGTAGTTCTTTAGTTGCATATCACTTATAGTTATCTTTTGTAATTCTGTTGTCTCAAACCCAAGGCTTTGATTTAAGTGGTTAATTGGTGGTTCCATTCATGAATGCCGAAAATCTGAGGTTGAGCCCACAAGAAAATAATGTGATGACTGGTTTTTTTAAAAAAACTATCAAATGCCTTTGGGAGCTTCTGGAGCACTTATTATTGTTCAATCATGTCCCTATTTCATGTGCCTGCAGGTGATGGGAAGCAAGACAAAGATATTCATTGTTTTGGAGTTCGTTACAGGTGGAGAGTTATTTGATAAAATTGTAAGTTTGATTCTTCCTTTTCTTCTAAGATATGCATTAGGAAAAAAAAGAATGCCCCCCCTCCCCAACCAAAAAAAAAAACTAACTTGTCTCTTGCCTATTCAAAATTTGGTTTTTATCTGGATTTGAGCAGCTATTCAAAACTATTTAGTGCTTACAATTTTTTTGATACTTTAGATTGTGAGTAAAGTGTATCACCTGATTTATTGGTGTAAAGGTAAATCATGGACGAATGCGTGAAGAAGAGGCAAGGAAGTATTTTCAGCAGCTTATTCATACTGTTGATTATTGCCATAGTAGGGGAGTCTATCACAGAGATCTAAAGGTGAACAGTGTTGCTGTTGCCATGTCTTTGTTTCCCTTACGTCTATCCGACCTTTTTAGGTTATCAAATTAAAATTATTAGGGATAGTTAGTTACATGTTGTAGGTCACTTTTACCTGATGATGTAAAAGAGTTTCACACTGTTAACACAGGAATTACACTCTTTTTGTTGCTGTGCAGCCTGAGAATTTACTGTTGGATGCTTCTGGTGACCTCAAGGTTTCTGATTTTGGATTGAGTGCTCTATCCCAGCAAGTCAGGGTAACTATTTTATTCTACTCTCCGTTTCTCTTTAACTTCTGAAATGGAATCTTCAACTCCTCGTCCACTTTGCGGTTATTAATTAAGTAATGCAGCAAAAACACATTTATTTGAGCCCTTACTGAGCTTGTTAAGGGAACGTATAAATCCTTACAGCCTCCATTGATCCTGAAGTTGATCTGGTCCCAAACCGGGAAAAACTTACCCGCACCTGGTGTTTACGGTATTCCAATAAACACATGACATGTATATGTCATATGCACCTGCATCACTAGCCATGGTTAATTAATATGTATTTTCACCTCAAGTACACTTAACCATAGTAAATTAATGTGGTTTGGTGTATATAAGGTTTTTGAAGAATTAACCTAAATAGCCAATCACCCAATCGCTTAAACTAAAAATAGCTGGTGGATGTATAATATATGTCTAATTCACGTATAATATGTGTATAACCCTGTATGATCACTGTATAATCTGTGTATAACTGATAGAAAAAGTAAACAATGAATCCGGCCGGCTATTGTGTAAAGATCCCAGTTCGTGTCAGACCCGCACCCCACAATAAATGTCGTCCTTTAGAACCAATTACTCGAAACAACTCCAGAATGCAATTACCATCAGTTAATAATTTGCATCAACTTGTGTTCACCTAAACAATGATTTCTATTACTTTCTTGTATCTACAGCTTTGAGGCTCATGAATTTGGTGATATTCTGGTTTGTAGTGGAGAGAACAAATCACTATCGGATCAATAGCGACAAAAAACGCTTTGATCTGTCCTTCTGAAATCTATTTGTGCTTTTTTCCTTTTACATTAACATGTCTAGACAGTTCTCTAGGTCATTTTTGGTGAATTTCATGGAAGAAAAAATAGCTGTTACATTGGAAATAATTGACGGATGCCTAGTTGTTTGCCCCCATTGCTTTAATGTCATTGTTAATGGACTCTCTTTTTTACCTTTTCATTTTGAAAAAGAGAAGTCAATAGTAATTATAGACCTGTAGTCATTTCTTTCTCTTCATGTCAAGTCTTTTGATCTGTTTAGCTTTCAAATTAAGCTTAAATTTGCAGTTCTAATGGAATATATGTCTTCCACCATATTTGACGAGATTCATATTTCTAGTCAGATACTGTTCTTATTTTTAGTTGTATTTTCCAGGATGATGGCTTACTGCATACCACCTGTGGAACTCCGAACTATGTTGCTCCTGAGGTAAAACAAACTGGTTTGCATAACTTTCTCTTCGTGTTCATGTACGCCTATTTGATTTCGCTGGAACAGAACTAGCTAGCAGCATATAGAAATTCAGTTAGCTTGTAAATGGACTCAGTTAGAAATCAGATGGTCCTCAAATCTTTAGTGTCCAGTCTCTCTCGTCAACGCTTTAAAATGAGCTACAAGGCTTCTCTTAAAATATGAGTTATAGTAGTTTAGCTATTCGATTCAAATTAATAAACCTCACTTTCTTTCTTTACTACAATATACCAAAAAAAAAAGTTTGACATATCAAGAACGATGGCAAATACTTTTAATGACCTACTACATTACATATGTGAGCCTTATGTGGAGGGCTTAGTAGTCTTTTCAAAAAATAAATAACCGACCACATCCAAAATATATGCAAGGTCTTCGAGAAGTTAAGAAAACATCAATTGAATCTTAGCCTGAAAAATTGGACTCCTTTGTTATTAGGTACTCAATGACCGAGGATATGATGGGGCAACAGCTGACCTCTGGTCGTGCGGAGTCATACTCTTTGTACTGCTTGCAGGTTACTTGCCTTTTGACGACTCCAATCTTATGAACCTGTATAACAAAGTGAGCATTTTTCTTCACCATTTCATACCATTCAATCTTCTCGTTATCTCTTCGCAAGTTTCACTATATTTATCTTGGTATATACAGATCTCTGCTGCTGAATTTACTTGCCCACCTTGGATCTCTTTTGGTGCCATGAAGTTAATTACTCGCATCTTGGATCCAAATCCTACGACAGTATGCATACTGGATATTTTAACACAACCCTTGTTGATTTATATCTTGTGACTACATCGATATTTTCCACTTTCTTCTTATTCATGAGATATATGTTATATGCAGCGCATTACCGTCGCCGAAATTTTAGAGGATGAGTGGTTTAAGAAAGATTATAAACCACCTGTGTTCGATGAGATAGAAGATGCTAACCTGGATGATGTTGAAGCCGTGTTCAAGGACTCCGAAGTGAGCATACCGAACATACAGAATGCAATGATTTTTTTATCGAATTTAGAGGAAAGAAGTGGTTGCAGTGTGAAATTTTATCTCACATGCTATTCCTTCCTTGGCATTACAACAGGAATATCATGTAACAGAGAAAAGAGAAGATCAGCCAACCTCCATGAATGCATTCGAGTTGATTTCTATGTCACAAGGACTTAACCTTGGCAATCTCTTCGACGAACAGGTGACAAGCATTGTGTACTTTTAAATGCTAACATTGGTGATGTTTGTATTATTTTATTCTTCCTATGCTGACAAATGTGTTGATTCTGTTGTTCTCAGGGATTTAAGAGAGAAACAAGGTTCACATCTAAATGCCCGGCCAATGAGATAATCAGTAAGATTGAAGAAGCTGCTAAACCTCTTGGTTTTGATGTTTCCAAAAAGAACTACAAGGTGGTGATGAAATTCACTGATTCATTTTATTGGCATGTAGATTCGTGTAATAAGTATAATGATCTATATGTAATGATTATAATGGACTAAACTATTCTCGTGTTTCCACTCAGATGAGGCTCCAAAATCTGAAAGCGGGAAGAAAAGGGAACCTTAATGTTGCCACTGAGGTATTTAAATGTGTATCCTTGTTGGTCTTTGTATAGGGTGGATGTTTCTTATTTTATTGTAAACACTGTTTGATCTTCAAATTAGGTATTTCAAGTTGCCCCTTCTCTTCATATGGTTGAGGTGCGAAAGGCAAAAGGAGACACTTTGGAATTCCATAAGGTACAGTACTCAGCTATACTCCCAAAATATTGTCAAACTTATAATGCTGATATCAGTAAGCAGTACCGACTATTAGTAGGTACTTGTAGGTGTTTAACTCGTATAATCACAAGTAACTCCAGGAGGAACACAAACTTGTGGTTTAAACTGGTAAAAAGAACATTTGATTAAAAGACTTGAGAGTTGTATGCATGTTTAACTATTAGAGGAAAGAATCCACTCCTTGGAAATGATTGAGACATGGGTATTTCTTTTCCAACGAACGATTACATATTGGCCTGATGTAAAGTACTACCACAGTTACGAGCACCCAGTTTAAGGTCACGGGAGAGTAGAAATATATCTATCCTCCCTTGGCTTTAGTTCCCTGATACAACCTGGCAATTCCTGTGCCAAAATGGGTAACCTTATTGTTGTATGACTTGGCCTGCAAGATAAAACTTATATTGGTATGGATTACTAGAAACCATGGGAAAATGAGAGGGATGGAATCCCAATTTAAAACAATATGTGAAAGAATTCGTGGATGTTTGGTTAGTAAAAGATCAAATATACACCAATATTTCTCTGGTGTGGCATGGTCCACAATCTAACATAGCTTCCACTTTATTGAATTTCAAGTCCTTTGAGTTTCTTCATTGCACAAGGCCTACGTGAGTTCATAGAGTATAGCCGGTGCAAACTAGATAAAGGCGGAGGCTTTTGGTAGGTTGACGGTCAAAATAAAAATAGTACTAATATGATGAATCCTGTGGATCTGTGTTGACTGGAAATATACATGGTATTCATATAGGCGATCCCATGAACTTAGCTTTAAGTCGTAGTTATTGACTAATCTAATAATTAGTTTCTCCATAGCATACCCTTTGCTATCATTCTCCCTCTTTTAGCAAATGATCACCCCATTGCTATTACTCTTATGTTGCTCGGACTCTTCGAAAATATCGTTTGGTGCATGTCAGATCCTCCGAAAGTAGTGCGTTTTTGAAAGATCTGACACGGTGCGGCAAACATTTTTGGAGAGTTCGAGCAATATAGATTACTACTATAATATTGGTTCATTTCTTCTTCGTTTAACCACTATCTTGTGAATCTTTTTTTTTGCAGTTCTACAAGAATCTTTCAACCTGCCTAAATGAGGTTGTATGGAAAACTGAACAGGATATGGAAGAAAAAAAATGAAAAGCAATAGAATTTGCATTTTAAAAAAATTATCTGTTGCTGCCAATTGTAAGAACTGTTCTGGTTCTTTATTTCTTCTTAATGTTTTTCCCTTTTATCTTTTCTGGGACATTTTTCTCCTATGAGAGAATTACCATAGAAGGTTTTACGAATTTGTTTTATTAGGGGTAGGTGTTAGACAGACAGCAAAGTTTTCTCCAATTAAGATTAAGTTTTGTATGATTTGTATCTTTTGGACAAATTTGATTGCAATTGTATACAGTATATTTGGATTCTTCATTTTTTTTCGTTTTTTGAAAAATCAGTATTTCATTTCTATTCTCTGGCTGCCTGATTATACCAAAAAAATGGGAAAATAAAGGGTAGCCCGATGCACTAAGAATTTTTAAACTTTAAGACACTCCTTTCTTTCCAAGTGCTAATACCTTTTTCACAATGTTTGGGATCATACCAAGGTCCAAATTGATATTCATTTAGGGGCAAATGTTTGCATGATTCATTACTGTAAGAGCAATTTCTTTGCATTAGCTATGTGTGACCCATCTTAAAAGGAGATTCACTTATTTGCTCTAGTTCTTGAAATAATTTACCCACTTCTTTATATAAATCTCAAGAGAAAAATGACAAAGATGGTCCCTGTCACGACCCAAATCGGAGGGTCATGACGGGCATCCGGATCTTACTTGCCGGGTACCATTAATCATGTAATTAACATCTAATCATAATCAATCATGACCACGAGGACCGTCACCAAATATCAACACATGAGAACAATAAACTCAGAAGGTACTGTGTAAACTCTTGCAAACAGAAGAAATCAACCGATGCATATCTAGGTACTAAGGCCGACAAGGTCATACATGATTACTATACACAGGACAACTGTCTGCAAGCCTCTAAAGAGTACGTAACATCATAAGGTCGGGACAGGGGCCCACCATACCCCAACGCATAACCAAAATATCGTACCACAACTAGACTACAACTCTGGAACAAATAGACTGCTCCAATATTAGCTGGACCAGCATCCTACTAGTGCAGATCGTCGCCCTGTCTACCTGATCCTACGGGCATGAAACGCAGCGTCCCTCGAAAAAATGGACGTCAGTACGACTGATGTACCGAGTATGTCAGGCATGAAAAATAGCATAATAGAGACCTGAAAGTAACATGAGACAAGAAACAACCAACCAGTAGAGAATGCCTCCGAGGACCATAATATGCTTAAGTATCATGTCTGTGTAGAATGCCTCGGAGGGCCATAATATGGCTAACTGCCATGCACAATGCGGTCATATATATATATATATATATATATATATATGCGTATATAACGCCGTCTCCCATCATATAATTTCGGCCTCTGTGGGCTTAATCATCATCATATACCAGCTGATCAGGTGGTGTGCGTATATAACACAATATTTCTTTTTCCATCCCCTACATATAAATAATTCATACCATATAATAGTGTATATAACACATGTGAGTCAAGGATAATACATGAATATAATGAATGAATGATAATAAAACATTCTGAATTTATAGGAGTGACGTAACATCGCTTCACCTCCGATTAACATTGTGCATATTAACATCTTTCCCATATACCTCAATTGGGACTTAGGAACATATTTAAACATGCTCTGAAAATAAGAATGATTAAAATGAACATCCTTAACTACTAAGAGTAGAATCATTTATGGGACATTATTACGTTTACGTTCCGTACTTAGAACATGCCAAAAGAAAGAAGGATTTGCCTTAACATACCTTAGCCATTTTGTGTCCACAATACAACTAAAGCAGCCCGTAATGCACTTCAATCTTATTTTTCAAGAAACCCTCTTCTTCCACCTTATTTCACTTCGAAAAAAAATATCCGCCTTGCTATCATCCGGTGGACCGTCATTAGAATCACGTAACCAGCGGGGGCATAACCTCCAAGTCGCTTATATAATTTGGTTCATCGTATGACAGGTTTCCCGTACAATTTATTGCCGCCCACAGAATCGTCTCAACTTAAGATAAATCCAACACATAATATGTGCACCACAATTGTAGCCTTTCAATATATACAACTAAAAGAATTAAAATGTTATCGGATTGCAAAGTACTTAATTTTCTAATCATATACGCCTAATCTATCACATTGAACTTTTGTAATATAAATAGGAGTAGTTGAAAACTTGTAATGTTCCTATACATATACAGACGTACCAACTCTTTTATTTTCACTAAATATAGAGAGTTACCAACGTGGATAAGAATATTAATGGTACTTTACCCCATTTACAAGTGTAATACACTACTATGGCTTTCTTGTTGTCATCACCATACAATTTACATGTGTGTTCTATAGAGCCACACTTATTTTCTTATCACTGCACTCTCATATTCATGTCTAAGTATGCCCGCAAGCTGTCACATGCCAATGATCCACATGGTTTTATCCACATAATATTTATCCCATAATCATAATTAATTTCTTGATCTTAATTCACTTAAATAATAATAATAATAATAATTTTTAACACACCTCATATTCTCATTATCATGCGCACGTGATATAACACTAGTCCATAGCCTCATTATCCACACATAAAATATTATTCTCAATCATCGTCGTCACACTTTTCTGTCAGATATCATTTCGGGACTTTATCCTTTTATACACCGAGCTCTTAGTTCACATGCTTGAATATGACCAAATCCTTTAAGGCTCGGGTCTACTTGAATACGTCTAGCTGTTCAAACCATCGCCCGAAAGTACGGGGTGTTACATCATTTCCCCCTTAGAAACATTCGTCCTCGAATGTTGGGGTGACATATCTAATGATTCTAGCTCTTGCGTTTCTAAAAAAAAAAGAATTTTGACAGAATTTTCTCTATAATTAGGACTACCCGGATCCCCATCACGTAGCCAGAAAACATAACCACCGCTTCACGGGGCCATATACTATAACATACATCATTATATCAGACCTCACATGGTCATCAAGCATTAATCATAGTAATCTGAGATAGAACTCACCTTATGCTTCTCTCGGAACCTCGACATTGGTCTGAAATAGGTAAGGATATTTGTGTTTTATCTCCTCTTCTGCCTCCCATGTCATTTCTTCTACATTCTTATTCCGCCATAGAACTTTCACGGAGGCTACTTCTTTAGTCCTCACCTTGCGAACTTATCAATTTATGATAGCAATAGGAACTTCTTCATATGGTAGGTCCTCTGTAACCTTCACATCGTTAATCGGTACAATTTGGGAAGGATCTCCAACACACGCTCTTAACATAGAAACATGGAAAACCAATGAACAAATTCTAACTCCAAAGGCAAGTCTAACTCGTAAGCTATTTGGTCGATTCATCGAATTATGCGATATGACCCAATGTACTTTGGAATGAGCTTTCCCTTTTTGCCCAAATTTCATTACACCCTTCATAGGAGAAACCTTCAAGAAGACCCAATCCTCCACTTGGAACTCTAAGTCCCGCTGCCGCACATCTGAATACGGCTTCTGACGACTCTAACTGGTTAAAAACCGTTCTTGGATAAGCTTCACATTCTCTATAGCTTGGTGCGCTACGTCAGGCCCAAATAATTCTGATTCCCCTACTTCGAACCATCCCATAGGAGATCTGCATCCGTCCATACAAGGCTTCATATGGAGCCATCTTGATACTGTCATGATAACTGCTATTGTACACAAATTTAATAAGGGACAGATGATAGTCCCCATTTTCCTTGAAGTCCAATATGCAAGCTCGTAGCATGTCCTCGAGCGTTTGAATCGTACGCTCGGTCTGCCCGTCTATCTGAGGGTGGAAAGTTATGCTAAGATTAACTTGAGTGCCCAAACCCTTTTGAAATAATCTCCAGAAATTAGTTGTGAGCTGCGCATCTCGGTCAGATATAATAAAACTAGGCATACCATGAAAGTGAACAATCTTCTTAACATATAACTTTACGTAGTCCTCGATTGTGTAGGTAGTTTTGACCGCCAGGAAATGAGCTAATTTGGTCAGTCTATTAATAATTATCCAAATAGAATCAAACTCGTGATAAGGGCGTGGTAAACCCGTAACAAAGTCCATATTAATCATTTCTCATTTTCACATCGGGACCTCAATGTTTTGAGTCACGTCATCGGGCTTTTGGTACTCTACTTTTACTTGTTGATAATTAAGACACTGAACTACCACCTCCGCAATGTTCCTCTTTATGTCGTTCCACCAATACATACCTTTGAGATCATGATACATCTTAGTAGATCCAGTGTGAATGAAATATTGTGAGCAATGGACATCCGTCATAATCTTGTCTCGTACTCCTGCCACATTGGGAATATACAAATGGACCTTCCACCTAGGGGTCTCTCTCCCATTATATTAGAAGGTTGCGGTTCTCTTTTGCTAGATATCTTTCCCAATCTTCTCTAAAAATGGTATCTTCATCATGACGTTCATTTTCTTCCCGTATGAGGGATGACCTTGCTGTATTTTGAGTCCTAAGACTATCACTATCTGAATTCTCCAATCGCACTCCCACTTAGCTAACTGATGCGTTCCCTCAGGTCAACTTCTCTCCTTCGTCCTCACATTAGTCAAGCCGCTTGTGGGTGAATGATTTTATTGTCAACTTAGCTTTGTTTACTAACCGGTGTGCTAAAAACTCTTATATTTGTAGTATCTTAACCATGAACACTTTATGGACAATGTCATCGAATCTGAAGTTTGCGTATCATCGTAGTTAACTCTCATTCATAGTCTGAAATAATTTTTTTTGTACCTTCTCACTACTCGTAATTATAAACAACTTCCTTTCTTTACTTCTTTTAACACTTGTTCACTCATTTTCTTACTTGTCGTATTTGTCGTACTCGTCTTAATTCTAAAATATTTTGGTATACATAATCTCAAACATTGCTCCTGATTCCAATCCTTGACGTTACTATCCCTTAAAGAATGATTTGTTTAACTTATTCCCTTATTCTAATAGTGAAAGATTCTGAAGAATTTTGCATTACATGACATTGGCTTACTATATCCACACTTGGTCATTATACTTATATTTATATTCCTTCACTTTTCTCATGGCTAATTCCTTATGTCAATGACTCTTTGGGAAAATATTTCTTTGATCTCGTTAAGCTGTAAAACCATTACTTT
Organism: Anisodus acutangulus; assembly: GCA_029783415.1. NCBI lineage: Eukaryota > Viridiplantae > Streptophyta > Magnoliopsida > Solanales > Solanaceae > Anisodus > Anisodus acutangulus. Next base: position 11,819,517 of record CM056489.1, read on the forward strand.
ATCTATTTTGTAGGACCTTTGGTCAGTTAAAAAAATGCTCATAAACATCTGTATTTTCCTGACCTTTTATCTTCATTGTAATGTCATTATCTCTTGACATATATCTTTAATGTTTACCTTGTATCCATAGGCGTCATTGGTCCCTTTTTACTCGTTTAGGTGCTAATCTCGAGTTTTACTCACTGTTACTTTCGTTTACATACTTTTTGAGATGTATGACTGCATAGTTGTGGAATCGATTCTTTGTGCGTTTAGATCCAATTCACGATGTTACATAATCCAATAACTTGTCAAGACTTCTTGTCTTATCATTATTAGATCTCCCATCGATCGAGTGCTCATTCATCTTACCTTTACATTTCCATTTCAAGTTGCCTTGGGGGAAATCTCTTATCTCAAAGTATTTCTCATACTCTCTTCCTGAACGTCAGAGAATCGTTAACTTTGGCCGAAGAGTTCTTATTGTCCCTCCTCTACCATTGGTCCTTACACTGTTCTGGAGTAATCATACATTTGTGAAACCTACATAACTATAATCTCATTTAACTTTATCCTTTTTGTCAAAATTATTCCTTCCATTCATCGAATAAAATATTTCTGCCTTGATACTTGATTATACCATTCCGTTCATACTTATTAATTATTTTCATATTCCTTATGACCATTCTTTGATTGTTGCATAGTTTTCGCCCTCAATTGCCTCTAACAAGCTATTGTTATCCAAAGTTTATTTAGAATTGTAACATGCTGCATAATGAAGCCGAAGACCTTCCCAATCCAATACCTATAACATACCTTAGAATTGTAACATGTTGCATAATGAAGCCGAAGACCTTACCAGTCCAATACCTATAGCATACCTTAGCTTACTAACATTAATACATGTAATTCTCTATAATATGCAGTATCGCCCTTTACCCAAGGACGAGAGGCTTATGTCCCCTTCCACTACCGTGGATAACTTGATCCTTATATATGACTTGGGCTCACCATTCTGGGTATGTCACTTTACGTGATATTCTTAAATTTACTGATGGCCACTCTTCAGACGATTAGATTGTGGCAATCCATTCTCGTTAATGATATCCTGGGATAGTTCCCAATCTATTCTTAGTAAGACATTATAATTTAGGTCGCACGTACATAACGTATTCCCTTATTATCAGCAAAAGTCATTGTAAAACGTGTAGATTTTTATAACCTACTAAACCTTCTAATGATGTCTTCTGCTTTTTCATCTGTACAACTTATAATCATCTTATCCTTACCTTTGCGCATCAACGTAGGACACTTTGAAACGTTGTGGCCATGGATACCATACTAAACCAACCCCATGTACCTTTGTGGTACAATCCAGCATGCGCTCGACCATACTGACTACAAGACGGTCGGGGCGGTGTCACTCGACCTTTACAACTTTGACCCTGAGATATTGGCATCTTTGAAACCTTTAAATATCGGTGATCCCTAGCTAATAAATTCCCTAGGTTATAAGCTCTTTGACCCCTCAAGGGCCTATCTCTATCAGATGCTCTAGGATGAAGTCGTACCTGGGAAAGCAACTTACTTATATCCTTTGACGGATCTATCTCAACAGAGAGCATACTACTCGTATTTACACTCAATCCAACTTCAATCTCCCTGCTAATCATAATCCTACTGGAAGAAGGCATTGTTGTAATCATAAACACGATAAGGTCTACAGAGAGAATCCTTACAATCTTTTGCGTTCCGGTGCTTAGTACTTCCTTTACTTTACTATTTTTTTTTCTGTATCCCACAACAAACATTTTGCTTTCCAGGCTTACATTATCTCTTCCGTATATGAGTGAGACAATTCCTCACAATCTCAAAATTTTTAACATAATACTGCCTTTCTGACGTATCAATCATCTTGAAGAAGTCATTCATTTACTGGCTACGAATATGAACTAACCGAAGACTTTTTGATAGCTGGCATTACTAAAACAGTATCAGGCACGAGTTAAACTCGATTCTTAAGACTCAGCTCTACTGCACGATCTATGATATGAAATAGTGGAAACCATCCATAAATGCCTTGCAGCCTCCTGTTTATAAATGTGGCGCGCAACACACCCATAAAAAAAACTCTACTAGACACGACTTGTAGACTCCGTAGGACAGACATGCTCTGATACCAAGTTTGTCACGACCCAAACCGGAGGGTCATGACGGGCACCCGAACCTTACTTGTTGGGTACCACTAATCATGTAATTAACAAATAACCATAATCAATCATGGCCACGAGGACCATCACCAAATATCCTGCTGACACATGGGAACAATAAAATAAGAAGGTACTGTGTAAACTCTTACAAACGGAAGAAACCAACCGATGCATATATAGGTACTAAGACCGACAAGGCCATACATGACTACTATACACAGGACAACTGTCTACAAGCCTCTAAAGAGTACGTAACATCATAAGGTCAAGACAGGGCACCGCCATACCCCAACGCATAACCAAAATATCGTACCACGACTAGACTGCAACTCTGGAATAAATAGAGTGCTCCAATATCAGCTGGACCAACATCCTACTAGTGTGGACTGTCGCCCTATCTACCTGATTCTGCGGGAATGAAACGCAGCGTCCCGACAAAATGGGTGTCAGTACGAATGATGTACCGAGTATGTCAGGCATGAAAAATAGCATAATAGAGACCTAAAAGTAACATGCGACAAGAAACAACCAACCAGTAGATAATGCCTATGAGGGTCATAATATGCAAAAGTATCATGTGTGTGTGTGTGTAACGCCTTCTCCCATCATATAATTTCGGCCTCTATGGGCATAATCATCATCATATACCAGCTGATCAGGTGGTGCGCGTATATAACGCCGTATTCCCTTTTCCATCCCCTACATATATATATAATACATACCATATAGTAGTGTATATAACACATGTGGGTCAATGGTAATACATGAATATAATGAATGAATGATAATAAAACATTCTGAATTTATCGGAGTGACGTAACATCACTTCACCTCCGATTAACATTGTGCATATTAACATATTTCCCATATACCTCAATAAGGACTTAGGAACATATTTAAACATGCTCTGAAAATAGGAATGAATAACATGAACATCCTTAACTACTAAGGGTAGAATCATTTTTGAGACAATATTACGTTTATGTTTCGTACTTAGAACATGCCAAAAGAAAGAAGGATTTGCCTTAACATACCTTAGCCATTTTGTGTCCACAATACAACTAAAGCAGCACGTAATGCACTTCAATCTTATTTTTCAAGAAATCCTCTTCTTCTACCTTATTTTACTTCGGAAAAAAATATCCGCCTTGCTATCATCCGGAGGAAACCGTCATTATGAATCACGTAACCAGCGAAGGCATAACCTCCAAGTCGCTTATATAATTTGGTTCATCGTATGACATATTTCCCGTACAATTTATTGCCGCCCACAGAATCGTCTCAACTTAAGATAAATCCAACACATAATATGTGCACCACAATTGTAATCTTTGAATATATACAACTAAAATAATTAAAATGTTATCGGAGTGCAAAGTACTCAATTTTCTGATCATATACGCCTAATCTATCACATTGAGCTTTTATAATAAAAATAGGAGTAGTTGAAAACTTGTAATGTTCCTATACATATCCAGACGTACCAACTCTTTTATTTTCACTAAATATAGAGAGTTACCAAAGTGGATAAGAATATTAATGGTACTTTACCCCATTTACACGTGTAATACACTACTATGCTTCACTTTCTTGTTGCATCACCATACAATTTGCATGTGTAGTCTATAGAGCCACACTTTTATTTTCTCATCACTACACTCTCATATTCATGTCTAAGTATGCCCGCATGTTTCCACATTCCAATGATCCACATGGTTTTGTCCACATAATATTTATCCCATAATCGTAATTAATTTCTCGATCTTAATGCACTTAAATAATAATAATAATTTTTAACACACCTCATAATCTCATTATCATGCGCACGTGATATAACACTAGTCCATAGCCTCATTGTCCACACATAAAATATTATTCTCAATCATCGTAGTCACACTTTTCTGTCATAAATCATTTCGGGACTTTATCCTTTTATACACCGAGCTCTTAGTTTGTATGCTTGAATATGAACAAATCTTTCAAGGCTCGGGTCTACTTGCATACGTCTAGCTGTTCAAACCATCACCTGAATGTACGGGGTGTTACAGTCCATTATTCTTTGGTTGTAGATTCAAATAATTCCCGAAGTAGCAATTGGGCAAATTTGGTCTTTTAAATTTGTCAAAACTATACCTTTTTTGTATCCGTCAAAATTTACCAAACTCTTATTGTTAAGTTTAACCGAAACTATAATTTTATTTTAACCAGAAACACTAGAAATTTTGTTAAAATTTCAAAAACATCATAAAAACTACAAACTACACTATACAGAAAAAGTAGACAAAAAATAATAGAAATTGCACCTTAAAGTTGTACCATACTCTTGAAATAGATCAAATCGTTAAAATATTTCATAGAGAATTTTACTTCCAACACATTTTACAAAAGTTAATTGCATTAATATTAGAACTTATAAAATATTCCAAAAATAAAATATCATATAACAAATCTAGCCAACAATTAAACGTGAATAATGTCTTAAATAGGGATCAATTTACTCTCTTTCTCCCACTAAATTAGGAATTAAATGGTTTTCCCTCTCTTCTCTCTCTTTCATAAACTAAATTAGGAATTAAATGCTAGAAACTTTTTTTGTCTTTCCCTCTCGTCTTTCTTTCACAAATGCGTATGATAGAACACCATAGAAAGCAAGTTCTTATTTTATTTTAATGGTATAAATACAATATAAGTACTAATATTTTTGAGAATATGCTTGACTATGATTAATTAATACACTATTCATGTTATGTTTACGATATAAAACATTTATACTAGAAATATACCATTATTATGAAAAGCTTAAAAAAAGGATATATGTGCCTATATAATATATTTGTTTTATATTCTCCGTTTAAAACATATTACAGTAATATATGTTACAAATTAGCTTTTGACGGGAGTTGCGATCGACCAACTTTAACGGCTTAAACACTAGTGTTACGTATGTTGGAGAATCTGGTTCTTCACACATGCATGATCTACTAAGTACGTAGATAACCGTAGGGCCAAGAATCGTCAAATTTCATTGAGAAATGAAAGAGATATTGGTTCACGAAGTGAGGTATTTGAAGCATAGAAAAGTGTGGTATTGTGTTCAATTCTCCCTCATCGGTAGATGAAGAAAGAATTGTTGTGTATATAAGACTCGAAATTGGTTTGGGGTTTGGGACCCCAAGGGGTATCCCATGTGTTTAAAGGAGGGAGGACCTAGATGTGTTTCGGTTCGAGGAAAGACCACACGCGCGCCGCCGCCGCCCACCCGTCCCGTCCGGTTCCGGGTTCTCGGGCTGTGGGCTGTGGGCTGTGGGTCTTCTGATATTATCTTTTTGGGCCAGAAAACTTTGCCAGAAGTACAGTTTGATCCCAGAAGTTTCAGATGTACAATTTGGACCAGAATTCTTTCAGATATACAGTTTGGTCCCTGAAGTTTCAAGATGTACAGTTTGGTCCCTGAAGTTTCCAGAAAGTCAGAATTTGGACAGTCAAAGCAGAAACGCCAAACACTCAATTCAGCCATTTATTTTGGCTGAATTACTCCTCCTATAAATGGCCAATCCGTTGGTCTTTCACCATTTATGTTGGTGACTTTACTACCTCCATAATGACCATTATTTGGCTGTTATGGAGGCAGTTTTCAGTCCCTCCCTCACCTATATAAACACCCCCTTACACCATTGTTGATGACTAACACTAAACACTTGATATACATGAAAATACACAAGCAGAAATCTCTTCTTCCTACAACTTCCAACCATCATTTCGTTACTCAATATTCTTCACGGTAGCCCTTGAGTTTCCTTTGCTCAAGTGTTCCATTGCTGTTTTATCCTGGGAGACAAATTGTCCAGGACGTATAAAGGATACATACGGGGCAATATTGTTTTAAGGACAGAGTGCCACACTCGACTCAAAGAAAAAGCAGCTTTTCAGCTTTTTCTTGTTCAACAATTGTAATTTCAGATTTCTAGTTGAATTATTGAATCTTTGTTTATCCTTTCGAATACTTGTAATAATAATATACTTTCCGTACTGCATTATAAGTACAACAGAGTAAAAACTCCCAACAACTTAAGACAATATTGTATTGTATTACTATTAGTGTTCGAAAGATGTCGGTCAAAAGTTGGGTGACCAAATCTGGATATGACAATGGTTTTCTGGTATAAGAGAGTGATGATGATGAACGTGTTCATGGTGTCATCGCTACCAAGACTGGTGGGAACAAGCGCTCACGAGAGCCTGAGGATGTCAACTGGGACAAGAGGAGAAGACTGAAGATGTTATTCTATCTTGCAGCAGAAGGCCTATATCTGTCCCAGACAAAAGATCCGAATAATGGTGAAAAGGAAATGGACACTCAGTCTGATGAAGTGACTGAAGTGAGCCAGAATCCGAAATTGGGATAAGTATTTTTCTTACTTGTCAAGAATAAAGATTAAATGATAAGTATTTTTCTTACTTGTCAAGAATAAAGATTAAATGATAAGTATTTTTCTTACTTGTCAAGAATAAAGATTAAATGATAAGTATTTTTCTTACTTGTCAAGAATAAAGATTAAATGATGTCTGATTAAAAATGGATTAAAGTAAGGAGGAATATGAAAATAATTTATATTCCTTACGCTTTAACAAATCAGAAGTTTAATCTCATCTTCTTTTCCGTTTAAAGATTGGATTTTGTAAACGACTTAAAAAGATCTGTTCTTTTAAGTGTAATTATTAAAGTGTGTAAAGTATGTTCGCACATACGAGGGAGAAAGATCCACTGATCATGCGAAAATCATACCACACTTAAGTAAGCGCCAATAATTATCTGGGCACCAATCATAACGGAAGAAGTCTAAAAGTTAATGACGTTGAGCCTGTCATATAATTTGGCGTAAGATCCTTCATAGGATGATATTGGACACTCACCATACAAAGCCTCAGGCGACTCGAGTGGGCCAAAATTCCTTTGATAGGATGATATTGGACACTCAGTCATACAAAGCCTCCAAGCGGCCGAGTGGGCCAAAATTCCTTTGATATGATGATATTGGACACTCAGTCATATAAAGCCTCCGGGCGACTGGAGTGGGGCTAGAATTCATTCCATAGGAAAAGTAATGGACACCTAGTAAGGTGGGTCAGAGTTTCCAGGTCTGAAATGATCTGAAGGCCTAAAGAAAGGCAGAAAAGAAATTGGACACTCAGTCTGCAAAGCAACTGCAGTGGGCCAGAGTATCCAGATCACATATGATCCAGTTACGCCCTAACCACGGGCAAGAGGTTGTACATGTGAAGCAACGCCACCTTTAAAATCAAAGAGGCTGGAGAGGTTGTCCTCAATAGGACTTCAAGGAATGAAATCACTCTAAAAAGAGGTGTTACATGTTCCTAACTTGGTTTAAGGGACGCTGTTGGTCAAGCTGGTTTGAGACTACTCCAACAGGTCTGTAATAACTAAGAATGGTACAGTATGTCTGTAGCCGAATGAATGATATATTTGTAATCCGTGCATCTATGCCATCATAGATTAAGACACGTTAAATAGCAAGTCATTCAAAAGCTAGCGAAGTTGAGATTGTTGCCTTCTTTCAACATAAACCCTCAAAATGAATGTGAGGTAGGCGAAGAGGCAAAATCACCTTTCCAAATTTCGTCAAGGGAATAGCGAAAGAAGCACCGCTCCTCTAGAACTTCGTCATACCTACTTGAGTGATTTGAAGTTTATACAAAATAGAGGAGGGAGACAAATACGTTGTGATCTTTATTGATGATGGTACAACGTATGGAATCCTTTATTTGTTGAACAACAAAGATGAAGTTATTGAAGCGGACAAGCGCTACAAAGCAGAAGTTGGAAATCAACTAAGCCTATGGATTGCGAAATTCATAGCGATGGAGAGGGAGAATGTGAAGCATCGTTCATTAAACGACTGTTCATTACTCACCTCAGTCCAACGGTATTAGCCAAGCGCAAACCCGTACGCCCAAGTTATGTGGGGCAAGGCGATCCTTACCGCTAATGTGATTCTCAACAGAACTCCGCATAAGGATAAGGATAGCCCTCCGTGTGAGACATGGAAATGATCTCAAATACAAATGTTGTGATGTGAGGTGGTTTCGTACCTAAAGCTGTAGATTGCATATCCACTAGATCTGCAAATAACAGTAGTGTTTATCGCCTCTTGGCGTCAAAGAATGCTGAATTCATTGAAGATAACTTTCCTTGAAATAGGAAAAAGGAGTAATTGCTCAAGGTTAACAAGAACCCGCGAGGGCCTGACTGTCCGGAACTAGACGTTCCGTATCTACAGGACTCGAAAGTTGTTGGCTATCCGGAACGTAATATTCCAGATCTGCAGAACTCGGAGATTCTAGATGTTGAACCGAGACGGAGCAAAGAAGGGGACAAAGACTTGTTCCAGTCTTTCTAGCTTGTATGGTTGAGAATGAACCATGGACAATTAACAAATAATTGTCATCTCCAAAAGCGCTGCTTTGGAAAGAAGCTACAAAGAGAGAAATAGTTTTCCTCATATAGAACCATACTTGCGTAATGATTGATCTTCCTCCGGGAAAAGAACCTTTGGGTTGTGAAAAAGGATACTCAAAAGTGAGTACAAAGTAGATGGATCTACTGACGAGTTCAAAGCCTCGGCTACTTGTACATGTGCTCCCTGAGAGTAGCTTAACATCATGGGCCATTGCAGTCTTGCGTGACATGAATGTTGAAACAGTCTTCCCAACCGGAGAGTTGGAAGAAGAGAATCAGAGTTGGTTTTCTGGACTGTTGGGCTTCTTCCTGAACTTTCATCTTGGTCCCTGAAATGTTTACATTTTGGTCTTGAAAGTTTCAGATAAAACAGAAACAATGAATCTGACCACAGAAACATTGACTTTGAAGTTAGAAAGCCAACAGTTGGAGAATCAATAGTCTGAAAGTAAAAGTCATATTGAAACAAAGTCTCAATATGAAAGATATGAGTATCACAGATGACATCTTAGGAATTGGATTTCTAAGACATCTAACGGACTGGTCGATAGTTGACAGTCTCGTTGAAGCCACCAATGGATATGAATCATAGAACTGATTGGAATCATGGTGCACCCATAGACAAGGAGCGATATGCACAGGTCATGTGTAGTTCAATGTATTGTACACACTACAACCGACATGGTATCGTCCTACAAACAAATCAGTTGAACTAAGTTTCACTGATGATCTTAATACATGATCAATAGAAGGCGTTAAGTCGGATATGACGATATCCGAATTATTCGCTTATCTACGGATTATTGTATTCTGGATGTCCAGCAGTTCTGGGAGAACACAGTGATGCAAACTGGACATCAGATCTGAAGAACACCAAAGCCACAAGTAAATGTGTATGGTGGATCTTGGAAAATCCTCTAAGCAAACTTGCATCGACCGATTCATGATGGTATCGGAGTTTATCGCTTTATACAAAGCATGAAAGAAGTTGAGTAACTTCACAACTCATTAGAGGACGTCCCATATTGGGAGAAACCCGTGTTTTCAGCAGTTATATACTGTGGCTAGCCGGTCGGCTTCAGGAAGGACACGGATGACGGCGTCTGGACATATCTGTCAGGATCTGTCGGAGACATAAGACAATATGGCAGTTGATCATCACGGGTGTCACTTCCTTATTTACTAACTAAGGGACTGCCCGAAGATCAAGTGTTCTGCCTGTCTAGGGGAATGGGCCTAAAACCCAAAATATACTGACCAATACAGTGGTAACCCAACCTTACTAACTGGAGATCCCAGTAATTTGGTTCAATGGGAAAATTAAGTTGTAAAGGTTCAGTTGATCGCTTCAGTGGAAGCATGAGCACTTCGGATAGTGATTTCTGAAAAGAAACACCAAATCCAAAGTCGTTCCCGCGATAGACGTTAAGTGCTATCTGCAGTATGGGTAAAGGTTAAGTTTTCAAAACCTGTAATGATCCTCAACAAGTTGAGGTTATGTATTTGGGAAACTTTTAATGGTTCCTAACACTTGTGAAGTGGGGTATAGCAGGATACCTTATAGGAGACCACCTATTTAAGTGCGAGGACGGGCCGCCTCAAATGAACGCACTTAAGAATCCAAGACGTTGTCCAAGGCCAAAACGGATAAAACATTACGAAGAAGAGAGTAAGGGAATTTGTTGTGTTGGTACCATTGACTTGACTTACACTAAACACTGACGGTTCAAGACATCACGTTCACCGCGCAGTAAGTAAGTCCGATGGTACTTAAGTATGGAAGGTTCAAAGCTGAAGCTACCTCTCCTTATGCAACATCGGTCCGCTGAAATATTGCTGGAAATGAAAAGACACCATGTGAGTGCGCCAAAATCTCTTTCAAGAGGGGATTGCTGGAAATTAGCCTTTGGCGGGAGTTGCGACCGACCAACTTTAACGGCTTAAACATTAGTGTTACGTATGTTGGAGAATCCGGTTCTTCACACATGCATGATCTACTAAGTACGTAGATAACCGTAGGGCCAAGAATCGTCAAATTTCATTGAGAAATGAAAGAGATATTGGTTCACGAAGTGAGGTGTTTGAAGCATGAAAAAGTGTGGTATTGTGTTCAATTCTCCCTCATCGGTAGAGGAAGAAAGAATTGTTGTGTATATAAGACTCGAAATTGGTTTGGGGTTTGGGACCCCAAGGGGTATCCCATGTGTTTAAAGGAGGGAGGACCTAGATGTGCTCCGGTTCGAGGAAAGACCACACGCGCGCCGCCGCCGCCCGCCCAATTCCGTCCGGTCAGATCCCGGGTTCTCGGGTCGTGGGGCTGTGGGCTGTGGGTTTTCTGATATTATCTTTTTGGGCCAAAAAACTTTGCCAGAAGTATAGTTTGATCCCAGAAGTTTCAGATGTATAGTTTGGACCAGAATTCTTTCAGATGTACAGTTTGGTCCCTGAAGTTTCAAGATGTACAGTTTGGTCCCTGAAGTTTCCAGAAAGTCAAAATTTGGACAGTCAAAGCAGAAACGCCAAGCACTCAATTCAGCCATTTATTTTGGCTGAATTACTCCTCCTATAAATGGCCAATCCGTTGGTCTTTCACCATTTATGTTGGTGACTTTACTACCTCCATAATGACCATTATTTGGCTGTTATGGAGGCAGTTTTCAGTCCCTCCCTCACCTATATAAACACCACCTTACACCATTGTTGAGGACTAACACTAAACACTTGATATACACGAAAATACACAAGCAGAAATCTCTTCTTCCTACAACTTCCAACCATCGTTTCGTTACTCAATATTCTTCACAGTAGCACTTGAGTTTCATTTGCTCAAGTGTTCCATTGCTGTTTTATCTTGGGAGACAAATTATCCAGGACGTATAAAGGATACATACGGGGCAATATTGTCTTAAGGACAGAGTGCCACACTCGACTCAACAAAAACAATTTTCCAGTTTTTCTTGTTCAACAATTGTAATTTCAGATTTCTAGTTGAATTATTGAATCTTTGTTTATCCTTTCGAATACTTGTAATAGTAATATACTTTCCGTACTGCATTATAAAGTACAACGGAGTAAAAACTCCCAACAATATATACTATCATTAAAAAATTTAAATATTTTAAGAAATCATAAACCAAAAATATATAATTAACCAAATTTGTACATGTTAAACAATATGTGTATTATTATCAAAAATTAAAAAAGGAAGGTACGCACAGGGTATTTTTTGTTTATATCCTTGGGAGATAATTAAGGAATTAATTCTTCTGTACCTAAGCTGCGAGATTTTAGGCTAAAGATGTGGGCATCAGTTATGGGTGGGATTATGCTATAAAAGAGATGTTTGTTGGCTACAAACTGATATAGTAATTACTGTGCTAATAATTTGTAATGTGCATTTTAACATTGTATGATTACTTGAAGTTCTCTATTTTATATTTTAGAGGTCCGATTAAATTTAACAATCAATATTTGATATAAATCTCTGACAGAGATAAAATAGATTCGTAAATATCTCAGAGGCAAAAATTCTCACTTCTAGCGAATTTAAAGGACCAACACTGCTGAAAGTGATGTTTAAAGAAAAAATTTAAACCGACTAGGATCATTTTTGGTCACTTTCTCCTTCACATCCAGCATAAAACTGAAGTTTGCTCCTTCAAGATAGAAACTTATATGTAAGTACTGTTGAGGCATTGCAGCATATTATTCCCTCCCTCCTAATTTATATAATGTAATTGGATTGGGCACAGAGTTTAAAAAATAATGTGTTAAGAGTCCTACATTGAATATGAAATAAGAACATGGACTTCTTATATGGACTTGAACAATCTTCACCCTACAAGCTAGCTTTTGAGGTTGAGTTAGGCCCAAGATCCATTCTTTAAATGGTATCAGAGTCATGCTCATTCCAATTCTTTGTTCACCGATGTTGGGCCCCCAAATTATATTATCCACTTTCCAAGGTCTGGGCGTGCGGGGAGTTTTAAGAGTCCCACATCGGATATAGAATGGGAACATGGACTTCTTATATGGACTTGAACAATCCTCACCCTACAAGCTAGCTTTTGGGGTTCAGAAGCCCAATATCCATTCTTTGATTTTTTTAATCTTATGATCTAAAGTAAGTCAAAGAAAGGTACTCCTTCCGTCTCAATTTATATGACATTTTTTTCTTTTTAATCAGTCCAAAAAAAATTATACCTTTCTATATTTAGTACTCTTTCCATTTTAAAATGATCGTTTAATTTTGATTTGGCACGGAGTTTAAGAAAGTGAAGAAGATTTTTGACTCATATGGTTGTTAACTAAAGATATGTAGAATGTAAATATAATTTAATCTTGTGATATTCAACATCCCATGTGAAAAATTTGAATAAAATAGTTGTCAAAATAAGAAAAAGACATTCATTTTGAAATGAACTAAAAAGAAAAGTAAGACAAACATTTTTAAACGGAGGAAACAATAATGTAACTTTAAATTTATCATTTTACCGTTAATGAATTGATTTATAGCCACGCATTTCTCAATACCTTATTTTAGACCACAAGTTTCAAAAAATTTCTTTTGGGGTGTATATGGACCGAGTTGGTTCGTATTTCTCAAATACCAAATCAAACCAATTGTGTCGGGTTTTTAAATCTATAAACCAAACAAAACAAAACCAACAAAAATCGGGTCTTTCAACTTCGGATTTTCTCGAGTTTTTTGGTTTTCTCAGGTTGTTCGGATTTTTCCCCAATAAAGTCTTCATACAAAATATATAACTTGTGATTCAAATATATCTTTAGTCCTAATAAGATACACCTATCTAATTAACGTGTTATTAAGAAAATGACACAAAATGTGAGATGAGTGGTGACATTGTACTAAAATATTCAACAAAAAAGATAATGAAATCGCTAAGCCATAATGATAATGATCATGATCTAAAAGTACTAAAAGAAAAAAGTACGACTAATTATTAAATTAACAAAAATTAAATTAAGTTATGGTTTTTCACTGACTAAACCAATGCAAAACTAATAGTACGTAGTAATATATATCCAACATTATTGTTATTCCTAGTGTTAGAATTGATTTTTTTGTGTTAGCATTAGTATTGATTTGTGCTTTATTTAAGTTACTAACATCAATGGGCTATAAAATTTATTGGACCATTAAAAATTATAAATTTAAAATTGAAATAATATGTTAAAAGACAAAAATTATAAAAAAATTTAAGAAATATTTATAAATTATCATTGGTAAATTATTATTATTAATTATATATGTGAAAGTGGTGGGACACTACATCAATGTCAAATTCCACTGTACACTATAATGAAAGGGTTTTTTCACTATGTTTGGGATCATACCAAGGTCCAAATAAGTCTTTTTTTGTTTTGTTTGGAAAGATAAGTTTTAAATTGTTGAACCAAGGCCCAAGTTGAAATCCATTTTGCATGATTCATTATTGTAAGAGAAATTTCTTTGGTCCATCTTAAATGAGATTCACTTATTTGCTCTAGTTCTTGAAATAAATTTGTCCACTTCTTAATAGATCAACTAGTGAATCTGTTCGCACTTCGTGCGGGTAATGATAAACCTAACTGTATTTTATACGGGGCCGTCTCAATAAGATTGGAGGTCTAAAGTCAAACTTCATAGAGAGACCCTAATTTTTTAAAGGAAAGATCGTCATATATATTTTTGTTTCAATCCTATTTTTTTAGCTTTTTTAGATACGCAGTCATTATTACTGTTTTATAATCGCTTTGTTTTAGCAAATTCTTTTCAATTAATAATACATCTAATCAATTCAATCTCTCTTGAGACATTGTTGATATAAGTAATATTTTATCAATTTTAGTTTCGGAAAACTTCTTTCGGCTGAGGCAACAATTCTAGAAACTATTAAGATTATTTTGTAAGAAATATATGCATTTGAAAAGAATCAAGTCTTTTTATTTGTAACTTGTAAGTCGCAGTAAGTTATCGTTTGAGAGACTTTTCAATATATTAAAAATAAGAATAATAAAAGGGAGAATGAAAAAAGTAATATATGAATAATAATTTGGCCCATATAAGTTTTTACGATATAAATTAGACAATAAAATAGCTATCCAATTACCACGTAAAGTTATTTCATCCCAATTGCTGCAAGGATCACCACATTATAATGTAAGAAGTTATTATACTTTCTCACCGAAAAAATTCTTCAAATTTAACAGTACACACAATTTTTATTTTAATAATATATATGTACATAATACAATTTTTAGGAAAAAATGGGCTCCCCAAAAAGTTGGGGCCTCAAGCGATTGCTTTACTGACCTTATGGTCGGGCCCGCCCATGATTTTACAAAATAAATTCTTATAAAAGTCAAATAAAAATGTGTGAAAAGTATAGTTATTGTAAATCATCAAATTCAAATGGATAAGAATTTCTAATCAATTTACTATTCACGCTTAGTTGAATATATTTTTCTAACTTTTATTTTCTTATCATCAATATATAGATAAGTTCAATTCCTTTATTCTTCTTAAAAAGCAGGTAATCAACAAAAGAATTTCAAGAAAAATTAGTTCGTTTTGTGAGTTTGTGCATTAAAAACATGGTTTTCCTTTTACAAACAATATATGTTTATTGGTATCTAACTCTAACTTGTTCCTTCATTAGAAAATTGAATTTTAGTGGTTTCATAATTTTCTTTTTGTTTAAAATCTAAAAAGGGTAAATAAATAAAGAAATGCGAATCCGAAAAAAATACAAAACTAATTCCGTTTGGCCCAAATCAAGAATCATATTGTATCAATCTTTTTTTCTTTTATCTTTTATTTTGGCTTTATTTTTTTCTTTCCCTTCTCCCTTCCTTTAATATATCTTTTTATCTTTTTTTCCTTTTACTTTTCTTACTTCCATTTCTTCTTCTCTAACTCGTTTCTTTTGAAAGTTTCTTCAAAATTCGACATACTACATTAAATAGTGAGATTATTCACAAGAACTTAAACTGAAATTCCAAGCTTCAGTCTCTTTCAGAAATTAAAAAAAAAAATTTTGAAAAACTATAAAAGTGGATATTTCCTTTCAAATAAGAATACTAATACTCCCTCGAGTCTAAAATAATTGAATTTTAGCCTCTAAAAATTGGCCGAAAATAATTAATGTTTTACAAAATCAAGAAAGTATTTAGTTATGTTTTCCCAATTTGCGCTTGACACATTCTCATATCCATAATAATTATGTCAACCTAAAAAGAAAAAGAATCAAATTAAGGGTATTATAGTAAAAACCCCTCTTAACTTTTAAGGATCGGTGAATTCCTTAATCAGTGTGGCTAAGCTTAAAATCTCAATTATTTTGGGCTTGAGGGAGTATTATATTAAAAAATTATATAGGTTGAAGGAGGGGAAGATCTTTGTTCCCATGGCCATTTATGAAAGATCTCATGATTAACATTAAATTATAAAAGTAGATGTTTTTTCATCATATTGACATGAAAAGAGTTGTAACTTACGATTTTTTGTGCAATTTCTGGATATCTAGATTTTATTTTAAAATATTGAGTTAATTATGATAATTAGTCAAAATTGACTATCGATAAGCGCGAGATATCACATAAATTGAGACAAGGGGAGTAATAGTTTCTTTGTGCCTAAATATTTGAAAAAATAGTAGTATCAAAGTATACAACCATTTGGATTATCATTCAAACATAAGGAAAACAACAACAATAATAATAATAATAAATAAATAAATAAATAAATAAAGGATAACAATTCTTTCATCAACATACTTCTATTGCAGACAATAAACAGAAAAGAACCAAAATAATTTGGTCTCAATTGAAACAGTAAAAAGTCCAGAAATAAGGACCAAACCTCTCTGTCAGTTATTCTTTAAAAGTAATTTTAGTTTTCACACCGAACTATTCACGAAAATAACACAAACTTTTCAAAGGAACAAAATTAATTAATTAATTAATTATAAAGACAAAAACAGAATCAGAAAGCTATACAATAAAAATACATACTACTGTAACATTTCTTACAATTTATAACATCATAGATGACATAGTCGTGTTATACAAATATCTCTCCATTATGCAGTCGTCCAATCATAATCATCTATTTTACGCCCATAACCGTTCTTGCTATGTTGGCAATTCTTGTAAGAAAACTGATAATCTTAAATCCATATTGAAGATTATATTTGTTTCTCTAACTCTATATTGGAGTGCATACATGAGAGGTTTAGACTGTGAGATGTGAAAATAAACTGAGAAGGGAAAATAGAACGGAGAAGGGAAGGTGTTTTCTCACTTTTTGTAACAACAACAACAACATACCCAGTGAAATTCCACAACATGGGGTGTGGGGAGGGTAGAATGTACGCAGACCTTACCTCTATCAAGGTAAGAAGGCTATTTCCGAAAGACCCTCAGCTCAAGAGAAAGCATAAAAAGATGTCAGATAAGGACAAGCAATTCAAAGCAATTCAAAGCAATATGGAAATGAAAATAACGAAAGCGACTAACCCTGATAAAGCAGTTTGAAAAAAGGACAATAACTACCACAAATAAAATAGAATAATCGAAGTACAAGAAATACCAGATAGTAGCAGAAATCAAAGCACAAGAAACTATAGAGAAAAACTTCGACTACTAATATGAAAGCATAAGCGAGACAACCTATTAGCCTTCTACCCTAATCTGAGTCCACCATAACCTCCTATCTAAGGTCATGTCCTCGGTGAGCTGTAATTGTGCCATGTCCTATATAATCACATTTTCTCAACACTTCTTCGGCCTACCCCTACCTCTTCTGAAACCGTTCATAGCCAACCTCTCACACCTCCGCACTGAGACATCTGTGTCTCTCCTCTTCACATGCCCAAACCATCTCAATCTCGCTTCCCGTATCTTGCCCTCCACCATGGCCACTCTCACCTTTTCCCGGATAGAATCATTCCTAATCCTATGTATCCTAGTGTGCCCAGACATCTATCGCAACACTCTCATCTCCGCAACTTTGATCTTTTGAACGTGAGAGATCTTAAGTGGCCAACACTCCGCCCCATACAACATAGTCGGTCTAACCACCACTTTGTAGAACTTGCCCTTACGTTTAGGTGACACATTCTTATCACATAGCACTCCAGAAGTGAGCCTCCATTTCATCCACCCTGCACCAATACGTTGTGTGACATCCTCATCAATCTCCATATTGCCTTGTATAATAGACCCAAGATACTTGAAGCTACTTTTCTTCTGGATGACCTGGGTACCAAGCCTCACTTCCACGTCAGCCTCATGTGGCGCGTCACTGAACTTGCACTCTAAATACTCTGTTTTGGTCCTACTCAACTTGAACCCTTTAAACTCTAGAGTTTATCTTCAACCCTCCAAATCACGTGCCCTCATCTCCCTAGCCTTGGCTAGCCTGAACAACTTCTTATCCCCGCCTTTGTCCTCTAGTTCGGCATATAGACGTTCAAAAGCTATCGTTTTTGCCACCGAAACCACCAACTTCGCCTCCTTCCTCGCCATTTTATATAGTTCCATATTTTTCCACTCCTCCACAACATATTTTCTTTCTAATAACTTCAGATACGCCACCTTCTTTGCTTCCACCTTCCTTTGAACTTTCACATTCCACCACCAGTCCCCCTCCATGCCCACTACAGCTACCTCTCGAGACCCCTAGCACCTCCCTAACTACTACCCTAATGCAACTGGCCGTCATATCCCACATACAGGTCGCATCCCCACTACTCTCCCAAGACCCATATCCCTCAATTTCTCCCCCATATCCAGGTCACTAGTCGTGGTTAAACTCCCCCATCTGATCCTAGGCCGGTCATCCACGACCCTCATCTTCTACTTCGTCGTCTTGATCTCTAAGTCCATCACCAAGAGCTTATGTTGGGTTGTAAGGTTCTACCTCGGAATAACCTTACAATCTTTACAAAAATCTTTATCGTCCTTCCTAAGGAGCAAAAAGTCTATCTGAATCTTAGCCACCAAACTACAAAAAGTTACCAAGTGCTCCTCCTTCTTTGAAAAAATTGAATTGGCTACCACCATTCACTTTTTGTAAATGGTGCATATTTTATTTTGGTGGAGTGAAGTAAAACCTTCCTCAAAACTCCATTATATAGATATTTTCTTGTGGGAGAGAGGGGAATGTCAATTGTTTTGTTTTTTCTATTTTTGTTTTATTATTGTTATTATTAATTAATAATAATTTTAGTGTACTATTGATAAGTAAAAAGATTAATTATGAGTTTGAAGGTTACATTTGATGAAGTAAATAATGGGAGTTTAATAGGTAAACAAATACCACAAATGGGAGAGAGAAAGAAGTAGGTAATGAAAATTTAATAACCAAGTAAATAATCCAAAATGAGAGACAAACGGACTCAAAATGCTATACTGATATTAATTAGGCCAAAATACTCTATCTAAATAGTATACCACCTACATGGCTCATACATTTAGAAAGGTATTTATTAGAAAGAAACTAATAGGTGACTTTTGAACTTTTTAATATAGCATATAAATGGTGAAAAAATAGCCAAAAAAACGGAGAAAAATGATAAATATCATTAGTGGTCATAGAGAGGTGTCACATCCTCTTTCTATTGACTAGCTTTATATTATATATAGATATAGATTTCTCCAACGATCATTGAACTTTTAGAAATTTTTTATTAAAGTAACTTTTTTTAGATAATATGGTCATCAAAGTATGCCCATATTTTCAAAAAAGTAAAATAATTTATTTTTGGAGGTGAACTTGTAATATTATGATTTTATTTAAGTTTTATAAATATTTTATATTTTTAGAGAGCATATATACAATTAATTGTACAAATATTTTTTATTTCTACAAAGTGTTGGTGAATATACACAAATTATTACAATTGAAAATTATAATAAAATGAACAATAAATAAATAAATATTCAAGTCGAGGCGAGGATATCTCGCTCTCTTTAAGGAATTCAAGCCCACTGTGGTATAATCTTCACTGGTCTAGCAGCATATCTCTTGACTGGTTCCCTCCTAGATATAACAGTCCGACAATGTCGTGTGACTAAAACAACTCCGGACTAGTTGAAGAGTCCAAAGTTCCACCAATAAGAACACCTTCCTTCAACATAAAATTACTCTCTTTTGTAGTAACTAAGTTGGAGACTTCGAATATTTTCTTTCTTTCTCTTAACTCTCTTTTTTCACTTCTCCAACCTCACTATACACCACAATATTTTTCACACCTCCACACACAATACAATATTTTTTCATTTCAATTTGCGAAAGAAACACCTCTATAAATAGGTGTAGAAATCATCCATATAGTAAATATAGAAAGTAGTAAATAATTAAGTGAGGAAGAGCATGAAAATGTGATTAATGAAAGTAATAGCCACATTCTAAATCATGTAGTGGGAGAGTGAGAGTTATGATCATCTTCTAGCTTTTATAACCACTAATAAATATGTGAGATGAATAATTTATTTGCTTATATATCCCTCACTTTAGCCCATTTGCTTATACAATGCCGATATGGGACACTGGTAACCTCTCAACAATAAACTGACATACTGACAAGAAATCACTTACTAAATGGAGATCTTGAAATGTAAAGTATGGCAGATAAGGCTTTTAATTTCGGTCACTTAATATATATATATTTTGTACATATTAAAGCCAAAATCATTCTAAATTAACTTTTCATGACTAACAAATCTTTAGTAGATAGAAGCATAGTAATTTCCCTCTTTCTCAGAGATAATATCTCATGCTCACTCAACTAAGGATAGTTAAAGTCATTAAACTTTGTTTTTAAACTCAAAAGTCACACAACTATTGATATTTCACTCAAAAATCATTCAATTTTATTTTCCAACATAAAAGTCACTAAACTATTGGTATTTCACTTAAGTCACTCAACCTATTTAAGTGATATTTTTTTGACATGAAATTTTTAGTAAGGCACTCAGCTTGTTTCTAATTGCAGTGTTGTTTATATTACTGCCAATTTGGAACATTCTTTATTCTCCATTCCTCCGTATTTTGGCCATTCATCTAAAGGTACTTGCAGTGGCCATGAGGAAGAGGATCTGGTGATGGAGACGGGACGAAGCGTGGGTACACCATGCTTCTGAAGCCTTTCCTTCTTAAGCTTATTTTATTTTAAGTCATCCGTGCACAGTGGTGGAGTCACTCTTGTCCATGCTAGAAAATTACACTGTGTAGACAGGTAAAAAATATTTTTTAAGTGTATATACTATATGTTTAATCGCTTTGTATTCTTCGGGTATTTATGTTTATATTTTGACTCCCCTTAGTGAAAATTTTAATTCCGCCATTGTGACCATGCACCCCTATCAATACTATTCACATGATGGACATATCTTGATATAGGTAACTATGAGAATCAGGGGCAGATTTATGTAGAAGGGTGAAAGTGCCACGCCATCCGGACGTTTCAGTTAACTCTCTCTCTATATATATGTGTGAGAAATAATATAAATATTAATTGTGCCGGAGTACTGAGAGAGCACAAGGTGCTAGTCGTAAAGAGTCAGGTTTACACTCCAGGATCGTGAGTTGTATCCGTTCCGATAAACTTCTTAAAACTTTCATAGCATGCTGCATTTAGGACATTAGCATACTTAACTGGGACACACAACAACTTGATAAACAATGCTTCCTGGTGTGCTGATTAGAAGCTTAAGTTTGATTATACTGGTCGGAGGTTTGAACCACAACTTGAACATACTTTTGGCAAATATTTAAGCGAGCCTGTGTTGTTAAAAAATTGCGGTCAAGTAGAATTGAACATAGACCTCTTCTAACTTAAGACTCAACCCACAAGCTAAAGCTCTTCCTTGTTTACAAAACCGATGATAAACATAATTTGTTGCTTATCATCTGTTATTATTAACGAAAAGCGATTTGGCACCCGGAACTTCCAAATCTTGGATCCTCCTCTAATGAGAGTACATTGAGGGTGACTTGTCATCTACATTGTTTAATCTGTTGTGAACTCTTCGTGATATATTTTGGTGCTTGCACAAGTTCTAGTGTAGATAGGACGTCATCCATGGTTGGCCTAAGTCTCGGATCGACGTCGAGACACCTCAAGGCCAGGGAAGCTGCAGTTTGGGCGCCTTTCTTTGAGTACTGTCCTCCCAACCTTGTGTCCATGATTCTCAGTACTCTCCTGCTATCACTTAGGAATGGTTTTGCCCATTCCACCAATGTTTCATCAGCACCTCCTGTATTTTCATCACCTATTGCTCGTTTTCCCGATAGCAACTCTAATAGAACAATTCCAAAACTGTAAACATCATTCTTTGGTGTTAAGTGACCTGTTTGCAACAAGTTGAATTGGAAAAAATGGTGAAAATGGGCCTCATCACATTACTAATGTGTAAAAATATCTAAGAGCTTAAGTTCTAAGCATAAACGATATAAAAAGTATTTACGTGGTCAGGTTACTTATAAGGCAGTTATAGATAGTTTTATGGTAAGTATTAATTTTATAGTACAATAGAAATGATAACTAATTTGCTATCAAGGAAATTCCTCCACATTCCTGTTTACTTACAAGTCAAAGCATTTTGGTATGACCTAGTCTTTTACTATTTTTTCCCTAATATTTTCTAGTCCCTGGTATATACCCTATCTAAAACAAAATCCCTAACTCCCTTTTCATTCCCTTTCGCCCATTCATCTTTTTCCATGTGAAGATACTTTTTCAAATTTATAGTATGTTTTATAAATAGCTTTAAGAACATTTAAGTCATTTTAACCAAAAAAGTATTCATCACCAAACACAGCTTCAACACTTCTATCCAAACACTTAACACTCCTCGCACGCCCAAGCCTCGTTAACTGGAGCGTGAATAATATAATTTGGGGGCCCAACATCGGTGAACAAAGAATTGGAATGAGTCTGGCTCTGATACCGTGTAAAGAATGGATCTTGAACCTAACTCAACCCAAAAGTTAGCTTGTAGGGTGAGGATTGCCCAAGTCCATATAAGGAGTTCATGTTCCCATTCTATTTCCGATGTGGGACTCTTAGCATATAACAACAGTTTCAACACTTGATGTTTATCAACTACTTTTGATCAGCCAAGCCAAACGGGCTATTGGAACGGAAGAAAGAAACATGAAATCATACAAATGAGACGAGATTTACAAGAAACAAGTTAAATTTAAAAGCATAACTTGAGCTTTATGAATGAAACCTGATGCAACATATTCTGGTGCAGCATAACCCGTAGTACCTACAACCCTGGTTGACACATGAGTTCTATCTCCACTAGGACCATCTCTTGCCAGGCCAAAATCTGATAGCTTGGCATTGAAATTCTGCAGAAGTTCAATGAAAACTTTATGTGACTTAAATAAGTTTTGGAGAAATAGTTTTCTAATGCTAATTGTTATCTCAGATTTGGAGAGTTTACCGAATCTAGTAGTATGTTTGAAGCCTTGAGATCGCGGTAAATCACATTCGCTTCAAGACCGTGTAAGAAGGACAAGCCTCGTGCAACATCTACTGCAATGCACATTCGTGTAGCCCAAGGTATAAGCTGAACTCCCTCTGCACAGAACAATTCAAAGATTATTGATTTTGTTGAAGTGTGTGATTATCTCATCTAAAAGCTTAAGTTGGTCGAAAGAAAATCTTTTATTTATTTAATTAGAAAGAACACACTTTTATTTACTTAATTATATTCTTAACCCGCTCCTTCACGTGCAGTCCTGATTCACTTTTTCATAGCCAAGTACGCGGAAATTCTTTTTCATAACGGGTGGTAGGGAGTATGTGATCATTTCATCTAAAAGTTTAAACTGTTAGAAAAAATACACTTTTATTTACTTAATTATATTTCAACAAATGTTAATCGTCAAATGATTAACAACTTTATAACTAGGCATACCAAAACAAAGGCTCATGAATAGGAACTTGAAGAAAAATTATGCGGAGACAATTCTGTAAAGAACTGATGGACTCACTTTTAAATAAATGATTTTCCAAACTTCCTTTTGTCATGACCTCATAAACAAGAAGCCTGTTGTCAAACTCTGAGCAATATCCGATTAACCTCACTAGATTTTCATGGTGAAGAAGCCCTAAGTAGTTAACCTCTGCCTGCAGGTTTGGTATGTGGAAAACAAAGTTAAATCACAAAAGAACAACTCAAAGTTTTTTTAGAAAAGTTCTTGTCGAGGTCTAGGCTTAACTGCCTAGGTATTGTCCACTCTGATCAAACCTTCGGGGACTACTGGCCGTTGAACTTGAAAGAAAGTTTGTTCTGAAGCCTGCCTTAGAAAAACCCCACATTCGAAATGAGAGGGATAATTTAGGGGCGGGTCCTGAAGTTTGGGCCAAAGCGTGCAATACCTTGGCAGTTGGACCTAGGCCATTACAATCCTGTAGGTTTGTTATGACATACAAGCCATTCTCTGTGCCCTTGGAAGCTTTCTGGCTTAAGTTTTTTGACAGCTACCACCATCCCGCTTCCCGGTTTGCAGGGAGCAAAAGAATTTTCGTCTATCCATCCTTTGAAGACGTATCCGAAACCTCCCTCGCCAAGAAGACTATCAGCTCGGAAGTTCCTAGTGGCATTCTTTAGGACATTGAAAGTAAAGGACTTGAGGTTGCTGGGAACAGAAAAATCATTTTTGCCAGAACCGTCATGAAATGACTGTTTTTGAGAATGAAGTGGTTCTTTTTTCACGTTGCCAGGGCCAGATTTAGAATCTGAAATAAGAATTGCATATAAACAGCTTAGTAGATGCATTCAACAGAAATGAGCCATGCCAATATTATACATGCATTAATCGTCTTATGAACTTCGTTATACATGATTCTATTTCTATTTGGTAGAAGGGGTAACTATAGAATCTGAAATAAGAATTGCTATAAGAATTGCAAAGATGTAACCAGCTTAAGTAATTTGACATATAGAACTAAACAACTATGTTGCATTCAACATAAAGAAAAAAGGAGCCATGCCAATACCATACATGCTTTAATCATTTTATGATGTTTTATTTACTACAACAATAACACCTCGATCCCAAGCTAGTTTGGGTCAGGTGTATGAATCCTCGCTGTCCATGTCGCTCCATTAAAGCTCATTTTAGTTCAATACTAAAAAAATACTTTCTCTAGCACTAGAAGCTTTCTATATTTTCTAGGAGAGATCAAAAGAATCCTAACAAATATTTTGCTTCTATTTACTAGAACTGGTAATTTTAAGATACTTAGCTAGACTACATTTATGCCTCCTAAACACTTAAAATTTCCAAAAACCAAATTTTCAAACACAATCATATTTGAATATTCATTTTCAAAAAAGTCTATCAACACAGAATCTAACTGAAAATATTAACAAATGATGACATTTGGTAAGCCAATAGACTAAAGCAGCAAACTTCTCCACAAAAGCAAACAATAAGCTATGAGACCAGATTGTAAAATGCAAGGCAATTACATAAAGTTATAGATTCTACAAGACATAGTTTTCCTCATATTTAGAAAGAGGCAAGAATCAGCAAAATTTGAAATTGGCGGAGACAGTTATGAAAAATTTGGTAAGCAGAGAGGATTAACTAGCTAATCAGCTATTGTAAAATGGGTAAGTTTCTCTTTTGGCCCATCAAATTCAGAATTTGAATGGCAGCAATGAGAAGATAAAAAAAGGAAGTTGGTGTAGGCATATTCTTATTCACAACACGTAGCGCCATACAGGGGCGTTGCGAGTTGTGACATGGTCTGAGGGTTCAATTGTGTAAAAAGATTTTTTTTGTGCATGTATATAAACCGTTGAATCCCTTTAATATAAGGGAAGCTTCTAGTGTAGTGCCAAAGGTGACTCAAATACTGTTGTAGGTTGCAGGTTCGAAATCCAGGTGTGATATTATCAAAATTCTTTGAAACCCCTTGTTAAAATTCCTGATTCCGCTAGCCATGGCCAGTGATACACAATAATTCAATATAAGCCTTGAAGCCAATGATGAGTGATAGGACATATCATTTTTGCTGCTGAATAAGGATATACTATTTAATAAAAATAAAACATTCATTTGATAGGGGATTTAAAAAAAGGGCAACTCGGAATACTAAGCTCTCGCTATGTGCGGGGTCCGGAGAAGGACCGGACCACAATAGTCTATTGTATTGTATGCAATATTTATGCAAAAGACTGTTTCTACAGCTTGAACTCGTGACCTCCTGATCACATGACAACAACTTTACCAGTTACTCCAAAACTCTCCTTCATTTGACAAGGGATATATTTGAAACAAATATATAGATTTATAAGGTCTTTTACAAATCAAAATGCTGTTCAAAACTGTTGTACAAATTATATGCAAAAAAGAGTGCAGAGATAAATTGGATGGTAGGTAGGGAATTTGTACCAAAAAACTGGCTCGAAGAAGCATGAGCAAGCTTTGCAGATTTTCCTGAGCAATTCCCCATAGTAAAGTGAAGTTATAACTCTTATTTCTCTCTATCTTTATCCCTAGAAAAAGTGAAATTTTATAGAGAACGAGAAAAGGAAATAAATAGAAATAAGGTGTATACTTGGAAATATAATAGCCCCTAGTGGTCTTCAGTCAAGGCTAAATCCTAATTAAGAAATTCATTGAAGAAAAGTTTGTGCAACATACAAGGGACACTTAGCCATTTATATACCCTAGTAATGAAGTTTATTTTGGTTATGATATAGGAGTTTTGACTCTCAATAAGCGATTACGGTAACTTGTTGATTTGCTCTACATACTAACTATAATGAGGAGATTATTATACATGACTTACTAACTTTAAAAAAGTACTTTTGTCTTTAAATAATTTAGTCCTTGCATTACCAATATATCGTGTTATATAAATTTTCACATAACTTAAAAGAGTATTACTCCATTTAATAACCGTCAGCCAAAATTGTATTAATTATGCGATAATTATTTATTTTTTATGCAATCAACAAAATAATGTATTATCTCATGCAAGATTTTAGGTTGGGATCAACCATTTCAAACCATCAGTCAAACCTCTCCTAATTGGTTGAGATGGTCAAAATTATATTTTAGGTTGACTTTGGCGTTTGTTCCAAACTTTGAAAACTAAATTTTTTGTGGAAAAAAACTTACTTTGATATTATTTTTATAAAGCATGTAACTTTGTTTTGGAAGTTCCTCTGCTTTAGAGTTCTTGGAAAGAAAATTACTCACATTTTTTGCAAAAAACAAAAGAAAAAAAAAGAATTGAAAAGAAAATATTTTTTTGCAAAGTTTGCAACTCCTAATTGGGAGCGCTTCCACTTTTAGTGAGTCATATACCGCAAGTTCAAATTCTACAAGTTAGTGAGCTCCGAATATCATATGGATACAGATGAAAAAGAAACGCTCTTTTCTGAAAGGCGGCTCCTTATATAGATTGAGCCCCATTTATTTTTACTAAATCACATATTTATTTACTTTTTTACTTTCAAAGTTGAAGTAAAAGTAAGTGACTTAATATTTAGGTTTTGGTTTTGTAGTCCATTAAAAATCTTAGTAGTTAAATTATATAATGCATGGTATAGAAGATTTATAAATAATGCACTTGAGCATATACTTTTTTGTTTCTTTTACTGGAACAAGTCACATCGAGTGTTTAAATCTTAGTCTAATAAGGTTTGCCAATGTAACACATGATCAATACCCTATTCTCTTTTAGTCTTCTTTTGTGTGCTGCACTTGTGATTGGTTATCAATATTTCATTAAAATCTAAACAAGTCAAAATTCTCTAGGTATCACAATGTTAGCTAGGGACAATGAATTTCAATTATAGCAAAAAATAGGAGACTTAAGCATAAGGCAGTGCCATTGCCCATTTGGTGGTTGGTGTTAATAGCAAGTGATATATGTTATGTCGACCAAATTATACCTTAAAATGGTATAACACATTCATGGTCAAATATAGTAATCTAATTAGGTTGGGGTCGAATCTCATAAGGAATACGATGAGAAATTACATTATTTGCTTTGTATCATGGCTTTATTAATTACTTTACTACTATGGTAATCAAATTTGTTTGTTTGCTTGCTTTAACTATCCAAGTTATCAAGTCAATTAATGGTTAATGTATCAAGTAATTTGGAATGTTAGTGTTGTGACTTAATACATGGAAGTGGTGTTGAATTTTTGCTAAAGTGGATGTATTTAGTGTGGTATGAGCAATGGGGACTAATATCTAGGTGAAGATTTCTCAATTGACCCACCTAATTTCAATTTAGGCTTTCTCAAGCTTTAAAGTGAAAGAATATAATCCCTTGATTATTTTCATTAATGAAGAAGTATATATACAAATATACAATTCCTAAATATGGAAAATAACTCTATATTTTCCTACTACTAGACTAATACCATAATTACACATGTACAAGAATTCTACACATATGGTAAAAGAATATACAAAACCCGGTCTTTG
Organism: Anisodus acutangulus; assembly: GCA_029783415.1. NCBI lineage: Eukaryota > Viridiplantae > Streptophyta > Magnoliopsida > Solanales > Solanaceae > Anisodus > Anisodus acutangulus. Next base: position 11,847,667 of record CM056489.1, read on the forward strand.
ATATACACGGTTTGTTCGTGTATATCGTCTTCTATCACATCCCCGCAGTCATAGCAGACGGTTGTCGTACGCTGACACTATCCCTAAATTATTCAAACAGAACTAAGGGAAGACCCTTAGTAAAGATGTCAGCAATTTGGCACCTTGAAAGGACATGCAGGACACATCCTTGTCCAAGAGCTACCTTTTCGCGAACAAAGTGAATATCCATCTCGATATGTTTAGTGCGCTGATGTTGGACCGGATTCCCAGATAGATAGACGTCACTAACATTATCATAGTAGACCACATTGGCTACTCCTCGATACTCGCCATTCGCACTGGATTGTGATAAAGTAGTCTGACGTTTCGCCGACCAAGAGACCAAGTTATCACCAAGAATCATACAATAATCAGATGTTAAACGTCCGGTATCTGGACATCCACCGCAATCAACATCTGTATACAACACGAGAGTAGAGACGGATGAGGGAATAAATGCAATCCATAATCAAGCGTGCCCTGTAGCTATCGTATAATGCGTTTGAGCGCATGCATGTGCTCAATCCGCGGATCATGCATAAATAAACACACATGTTTTACTACATAAGAAATATCTGGTCTCATGAAAGTAAGATACTGAAGAGCCCCTACAAGACTACGATAGTGAGTAGGATCCTCATATGGTGAGCTAGAAGTAGCACTCGTCTTCGGATTGGTATCAACCGGAGTAAATATGACTTAAAAGACGACATGCCAGCTCTCTCAATAATCTCAGCCGCATACTTCCTCTATGATAAAAATAGACCACCTGCATGACGAGTGACAGCTATACCAAAAAAATAACTCAGGGGTCCCAAGTCTTTTATATCAAATTTTGAACTGAGAGGGGTCATGATAGACTTGCGCAAATTATCAGAGGAGAAGTCAAAATTATATCATCCACATATAACAGAATGTATACTAGAGCAGTACCAAGACGATAAATGAACGGAGAATGATCAGATCTGCTGTGAGAAAACTTAATAGTAGACACATAATCTGCAAACCTCTTATACCAAGCCTATGGGGCCTGCTTAAGCCCATATAAGGACTTCTCCAGCAAACATACATGGTGAGGATAATTGGGGTCCTTAAAACCCAAGGGTTGATGCATGTATACTGTCTCCTTAAGATCACCGTATAAGAAAATATTTTTCATATCCAGCTGATGAATGGGACATGCTTTTGAGAAAGCCAGACTAAGCACAGTGCGAATGGTTGCCGGTTTGACAATCGAACTAAATGTCTCTTCACAATCCATGACAACCTATTGTGTTTTACCATCACAGATAAGATGGGCCTTATGCCTCTCAAAAGAACCGTTAGAATTTTCTTTATGAGTAAAAATCCACATAGAATGAATAATATTGACACTAGACGGACAGGTCTTGAAGGGCAGACACTGGGTTTTGTGGTAGGGGTGATTTAGTGACATTAGAATTACGATTAAAATGTCATTTTGGTTTAAAAATACCCTGTTGGCTACGAGTAATGGGCCATTGACTCAAGATAGAACTAGATGAGATATGGGTATTTGTCGGGTAGGCAGTGAACTGGCCAGCTAGCAGTGGGCCTGCTGGCCCAACATGAGGTGGCTAAAAAAGTGGATGTTGGGAAGAATTATTTGAGATAGAAATTGGACCCGGACCAGACCGAGACACGGAGGCAGACATTGGGCCGAGACAAGCACTGGGCCGTGACTCAGGAACAGTCCCGAGACTGGGACTAGGCCTGGACACGGGAACATGTGGGCCAACAGACAGTGGGCCTGCTAGCAGATTTGGGTTACGGGATATCTCAGATAAATGGTGGATAATATACGGTGATATCCCATCATCCAAACAATTATACGAACGAGACACAGAACTATACAATTTAGCAAACGAAAATTGGGTTTCATAAAAAATAACATTGCGATTAATTATGATTTTGTTAAAGGATAAATCAAAACATTTGTAACCACGATGATTAGATGAATAACCCAAAAAGACACAAGCGGTAGAACGTGCTTGAAGTTTGTTAATTGTAGTTTGTTAATTGTAGTAGACGGAAAAAATGGATAGCATAAACACCCAAACACCCTAAGATGAGAATACGATAGATCTTTATTATAAATAATTTTAAGTGGGGATTGATATGCTAAACCTTTGCTAGGGAGTATGTTAAGGAGGTAGGTAGCCAGTTGTAATACATGATGCCAAAAAGATGGTGGTAAGAAAGCATGGGCTAGTAAGCTATGGACAATATTATTAATGGTAAAAAAATTTCTTTCGGCCTTCCCATTTTGTGAGGACGTATTAGGAAAAGAAAATCGAAAAGATATGCCATGAATGTCAAAAAATTCTTGAAATGACCCATTATCATATTCTCTATCATTATATCATTGAATGTTTTTAATTTCCCATTCAAATTGGGTACATATAAAAGCTCTAAATTTTAAGAAGGTGGAAAAAACATAAGATTTTTTAGACAAAGGAAAAGTCCACAAAAAATTAGAATAATCATCCAAGAGTAAAACATAATAACGATGGTTCAAAGAACTCAAAATGGGAGAAGTCCATGACTAATGTCAAACGACATCGATGTACTAGAAGTAGACGCTACAAAAGGTATTCTAACATATTTCCCTAATGGACAAGAAGGACAAATTGGAGTACTACGCATACCCTTACAATCAATAAAATTATTATTTTGTAGAGAAGAAATAACAGACAACCCCGGATGACCTAAATGTGCATGCCACAAAGAAGGAGCAAGAGCGACAAACGTTGAAGGTGTGACTTCACTCGTGGAAATGGTGGTGGTGGTGATTGGATAAAGCTCTCCCATACTATTACATCTCATTAGAAGTATCCCCGTCTTGAAATTCTTCACAGAAAATCCAAAAGGGTTAAAATTAACAGAAACCTAATTATCAGTTGTGACTTTTCGGACAGACACTAAATTTTTAATTAAGTGAGGGGCATGAAGTACATTTTTTAAGACTAGAGGTGGATGTTGGGTGATAAATTTGTGTGACCATAATCATGAATTGGGATTGAATGACCATTACCAATAGTTATACCACAATTGTTTCTCAAATTGAAATAAGACGAGAGATTACCTGGTGCGGATGTCATGTGAGAAGTGGCACCAGTGTCCATATACCAATTTGCATCCGTAGAATTTAATCCAAGTGCATGCATCACAACCTCGATATCCATGGATGTCAGAACTACCGTTGGTCCTGCGGCAGTGAAGGCCTGCTAAGGTCGAGGCCCAAGCAGGCCAGCCTGCTGCCACGACCCAACAAGTCGTGTGGATGCATTCTGGATCAGAAAATTGGGCCTGGTTGTATTCTGGAATTGGGCCCAATGTCCTGGAAAATTCGACGGGGGGTAAGTTGAGTTAGGCCACTGGCTGCTGGCCTAGCCCCATGGCCAGTTGGACCAAGGCTGTGGCTAGTGGGTTTGCGGCCCACTGTTCCGACCACCACCACTTCCACCACTGTTCCGACCACCGCCACGACTGTCGCCGCGATTCTTGCCACCATTTTAACGATTTTGACCCTTTTTGCCGCCACTGTTGTTACGATTTTGGCTAGAATTATCCAAGAATGAGCGAGGGTCGTTAGACGTGGCCATCATCATGACGGAATTTGCTCTGGCAGCCGCCTTTTAACCAAGCCAACCTCTTCTAATGTGAGCATAGAACGGGCCTGGTAGAATGGTGGAAGAGGATTACTTTGACGAAGAAGCGTCCCTACACCATTATATGCCTTGAATAGACATGCAACCATCTGAAGAACAAGACGATCGTTGGTGACGGGCGCACCAACATTTTTGAGTTGATCCGCCAATTCCTTCGGCCTTTTACAATAGGCTGAGACATTCGAAAAATCCTCCATGTTGAGATGGGAAAATTTCTACTTAAGAGTGACAACACGAGAATTTTTATTATCTTGGAATATATCACGCACCATAATCCAAGTTTCCATCACCATGGCATCGGGTTCAATAATCGTCTGTGAGAGGTCTGTAGAGAGAGTGGAATAAATCCACTAGAGAACGGTAACATCAAGAGTTGTTCATAACACAGGGTCATCCTCGGGGGTAGGCACCTTCTCATTGCCTGTTACCGAGGGGATGATGTGATGAAGGACTTGATGCGAGCGTGCGTGAACCTTAAATAATCTGCCACGTCACGTATTTGACATTTTTCATCTCAAGAACAATAGGGATGTGGTTCTTAATGTTGGAGACTGTAAGGGCTGAATGAAGTATGTTCTTTGAGTTAGACATAATGAAAGAACAAGAGGAGAATTAGGGATTTGGAGAAAATATTTGGGAAGAACAAAAAAAGAAGGGTGGCCGATGGCCAGGTAGGGCAGCGGAATTGCAGGGAGAAGGAAAATATTTTTCCTAGACTTCTGATACCATGAAAGAATAGAATCCCTTGATTATTTTCATTAACGAAGAGGTATATATACAAATATACAATTCCTAAATATGGAAAATAACTCTATCTTTTCCTACTATAATTCTAATAGCTATTCCTACTACAAGACTAATACCATAATTACACTAGTCCAAGAATTCTACACATATTGTAAAAGAATATACAAAACACGGTCTTTGATAGACAATGTATGTCCGTGTATATCGTCTTCTATTATAATGTGTGACATTTATGAATACCCATTATTACCCTTAGTTAATTCCCTTCTAATTAAAGTTGGGAATAATTAAATGAGGTTTAAAGCCCCAAGTCCTAATTAACATACCATTTTCCTAGACTCTAGTCTCCTTTTTCAAGTTTGACTATAGACAATAGGCAATAAATGGGTGTTTGCAACCAACCCTTAGACATTAAGAGTGAGAGGTAGTTAAATGCCACATTAATACACCCATTTCATAATTATGAACTACCCGAACTACCATATTCCATTATTTTGTCACAACCCCAACTTAAGTTCTAGCCACTCATGTTAAGCAATAAATACACAACAAAACAATAAATACATAAAGACATAATGAACATAAAAGAAGGCTTACAATGATTTTGTATAAAATAGTGGAACTTGTCTTCTAAAATATGGATAAAAACACAATATTCTTGAAACAAATATAACTCTAGATGAATAGTTGATATTGTCTCCTCAATAAAATACACAAGGAATGTTTTCAAAAGGTGACTAGCTAGGTTGGAATCAATGTGTCAAATCACAAAATCCTAAGTAGCTATATATATGGATCCAAAATTCAAACTTCAAGAATTTACAAAAATACCACCTGCGGTCCGCATAACAGACCTTGGATTCGCAAAGTGATTTCTTGTCTGGATTGTATGGAACTGCAGCAGGAAGTGCGGTCCACAAAACTGAACTGTGGTTTGCAGAAGTGTCCTTGGGATTCGCAATCTGGGCTAGACTTGACTTGGAGCAGTAGTTCGCAGATCAGAATGCGATCCGCAGAACGAAAGTGCAAACCGCAGATTGGGTCGCACTTCGGGGCTCAGTGATCTTCAGTTCACTGTTGAAATCTGCAATGTTGCCCACCATTCTGCGGTCCGCAGTCTAGTTTTGCGGTCCACATAAGTGGTCTTCTCAGCACTTCTTCCTTTTTTTTTGAAACTTTTGCCATGTTTCAGCACATTTCCTCACTTTTGGTGTCCAAATACAAAAATCCTACAAAAAAATGAAATAACATAAGAAATACATACTACGAATGCATAATGAACAACAATAATTCATCCAATTGTTATCAAATGTGTCGTAATTTCTCGGCACATCAATATTATATTACTCCCTCTGGATCAAAAAGAGTGTCCACTAAGTCATTTACACACCCTTAAGAAAATACTAACTTCTAGGCAAAAATTGATAATTTGACTAAAATGCTCATAATTAAATAGGTATTGGATTTAGTCACCTAACAGTTAATAAGAGTAAATCTGAAAATGTAAGGTTAATTCTTTCTTGATTTGGTAAGTAAACATTCTTTTTTAATAAAAAAATAAAGGTTAAGTGAACACATCCGGATGGAGTATTGATTTACGCCTTTAAATAGCATAGATGATTATATTTTCACATTCATGAAATATTAATTATAATTATTTTTATTTAATCATTGGTCAAATTGCCAGTTATGTGAAGGAGAAAGCCTTTGTGTTCCAGATGCATTAACTTTGACTATTAATGTTAATTTCAATTAAACCTTGTGAAAACCAAAATTTTGAAGATTGAAATTCAGTACTTTGTGTTTTTTTTATTCTTTTATTATTGGTAATAATTATATATGTGAAATTGGTAGGACAATTCATCAATGACAAATTTCATCGCGCCACTCGTATTATTCGTAAACATCTGATTAAATATTTTAACTGCATAAAAAAATATTTTGATTTACTCTTTTAGAGGTAATGAAATCCTATAGCTATTTACAAATTTAAATAGAATAAGATAACCTTTTTAAATCTCTTCTGTTATTTTCAAATCTCCTATATATATATATTAAAATAACGATATCCTATAAAAAAGATAATTATAACATAACATCAAGAATAGGATTTTGTTTTGTCTCATAAGTTGTTTAGTAGTCCAATTAGGGATACTCCAAAAGTCAACAAATAAGGTTCGACTTTCTTGCCATTTCTAGTACGTGGATAAGTAACGTAAAATCAAATAATTCGTTTCTGTCTTATCAGATTAGTCTTGTGTAATCCACTTCCCATTTTAGACTATTCTAGAAGTTCTTATTACCTTATTCTATAAAATAAGAATGTCATTTTCACTTAATTTAAATATATTAAGTTATAGCATTACAAACAAAATTCGGCTGATAATCCTTTAAACTGCTCACGATTGCTTTTGTTTTGTTTACTTTTATGTTTGGACTCTTTGGTTTTTATTACTCCCATCGTCCCAATTTATATGATGTAGTTTGACTAGGCATGAAATTTAAGAATTAAATAAAGATTTTTGAATTTTTGTGATCTAAAACAAGTCAAAGATATTTGTGTGATTATAGAGTCATCTCGTTAAGCATAAAATGTAAAGTTTAAAGTCAAATTATAGTCAAATAAGGAAATGTGTCCTTTTTTTTTAAACTGGATAAAAACAAATGTGTCATATAATTTAGTACAGATGGAATAATACAACATAACCCCCTTGGGGTTTTAATCTTTTAAAAAAGACCATATTTATATTTTTTTTTTCTAAAAAGAAAGAAAGAAAGGCTCATCAACAATTTGCTGACCACGTCACCAACTATTGAAACATTCGATAATAAGGAAAAGGCTCAAATATGTCATCGAACTATCGAAAATGATTCATTTATGTCATTCGTCAATAGTTTGACTCATTTATACCACCGCCTATCAAAAATGGTTCATCCATGCAATTTTTCATTAATTTTGATTTTATAATACCATTTATGACACGTGACATCTAATTAGAGGCCCACGTCGATTACTTAAACAAGCCCAATTTTAAATCTCAAATTGATAAAAAATCTGACCCACCCACAACCATAATCTAGTCGGAGGCCACGTGTCATATCTGATATTGTAAAACCGACGTTAATGAAAAATGACATGGATGAGTTATTTTTGTAAGCACTGATGGCATATATGAACCAAACTATAGACGAGTGACATAAATGATTCATTTTCGATAATTCGGTAACATATTTGAGTATTTTCCGTCGATACTATTAACTCGAAGAACAAACTAGCCAAGATGTTTTTCTTTTCATGTATCACTTCAACCCCTCGTTTTGAGTATTGGGTCCTAAATTAATTTGAGCATTTGTACAATAAGTTGATATTATCTTTTAACACTTGTTGGGATAGATTGTTGAGACCCGAGAGAAGCTCGATTGAGTATCAATACATTTTAAAATTAAATCGCAATTGCAGATTTTTTTGTCACCTAATGTCTCGCTATGATGAGGACTAGGGCCACGATGGTGATGTGGCCCGGCTAAGTCTGCGAAAGACGAAATTGTGGTCACGAACGCAAGGGACTCACCATGTGGGAGTCAACCTCATGATAATGAAGATAGAGTTCTGTTGAAACATTAGGAAAATGTACTACAGTGTCTTGAATAATTGAGATTAGTCCAAGTTGTTAGAAAGATAGTTAGTTCATTACAAGATTAGTTACAAAGTTAGTTGGGTTGTTAGATATAATTAACTAAAGATCATTAGAATATTCTAGAAAGGATGATGTGTGTATATATACATTTGTATTGATATTTTTTTAAATAAGAAAATATTTCCAAAGAGTTTCCTTTTCTCTACCACAATCTCTCTTCCATTCTTCTTCCATTTTTCTGATGTTCTTTCTTTTCTTATTCATTCTTCACTAATGCAGTAACTAGCATTGCTACAACATGATTTAATTCTGTAAATCAACATGGTATCAGAGCCTAGAAGAAATTGATACGATTGGGCACATGAGATCGATACAATTGAACATGTTTTCTGTACATGCAGAGTAATTTTTGCAGAAGATCTGTGTATAATTTGATGGATCGCGCATGCAATGATTTCTGGAGGTGATAATATGTCAAACAAGTTATCGGGAGTGTTGTTGTTAATACTCAAGGAGATACAGACACATGCAAAGTGAATTAAGAATATAGAGACAGATTTGTGTAAAACAGATCACTGAAGTTTGAATTATTTTTTGTTATTGTCAACAGTTCACAAGAGTCGAATAGATAAATATCTGTGTACTGAGGATCAGTATTGATATCGAATCATACATTGATAGTGATGGGAAGTAATGGAGAAAATTTGGCAAATGAAGTCACGACATTGATCACAATAGATCACAATCATCCCTTGTATATGTTTCCTTCAGATACACCTAGTTCCTTATTTGTGGGAATTATCCTAAATGGAATGGACAATTATACATTGTGGAGTAGAGCTATGAAGTTGGCCCTACTAGGAAAGAACAAGATAGGATTCATTGATGGAAGTGTAAGGAGAGAAGCCTTTCATGGAGATTTGGCTAAACTATGAGATAGGTGTAATGCAATTGTGGTGTCTTGGTTAATGGGGAATGTAAGTAAGAGCTTACTTACTGGAATGTTGTATAATTCAGACTCAAACAATAAATGGGAAGAATTAAAGGAGAGATTTGATAAGATTAATAGTTTCAGGGCTTTCCAACTATACAAAGAAATATTTTCCATGAGACAAGAGACAATATCTGTATCAATGTATTATTCTCGACTCAAGGATCTATGGGATGAGTATGATTCTATCATACCAATCCCATCATATTGCCCAAAGTCAAGAGGATTTGTGGATCACTTACAGTACCAAAGACTATTGCAATTTCTCATGGGACTGGATGACAGTTACAGCCAAGTAAGGAGTCAGATTCTCATGATGCAACAAATACCTATATTAAACCAAGTATATGCCATGGTCAATTAGGAAGAGAGTCAGAGGATGGTAGCAGGAACTGGTAGGGAGATGTTTGAATCAGTGGAATCATCTGCCATGTTCACATCTAGAAATGGAAATTTCAAAAGTGGAAGTAGAATTCAAAAACAGAAGAAACAATACAATTCCAATGCATATTGTGATCATTGTCATCTAAAAGGTCATTCAAGATTGGAATGTTACAAATTGATGAAGTGTGACTATTGTCACAAGACTGGACATGTGCATGAGGGTTGCTACAAGTTGATTGGATATTTAGAAAATTTCAACAACAAAGGGAAGAAAGCTTATGCAGTCACATGAGGGACTATGTTGTGTGAGGACACTAGACAGGAAGGTGCAGTACAACATCAACATGCCATGAGCACACTTAAACAATCACCAAAATTTCTACAAAGTGAACAACCATTCACAAGTCAGAAACACACTGCTGAAGTAATACCATACAGCCAGTTCACACCGAGCCAGCATCATAAACTTCTTAACCTGTTGAACAACAGAGAACATAACAATATCAATGCCAACATGGCAGGTAAGTATGTTACTGATTCCGGGGAACTGATTAAGTAGATAGTAGATACAGGTGCAACTAATCATATGATTAGTGACCAGAAGTACTTACATAATAACCTGTTGACAGAAGGAACGGAAAAAGTGCAACTGCCCACATGAGATTCAACCAAAATCTCAGATGTTGGGGAGTACCATTTAGGAGGAGGTGATGTTCTTAGAAGCGTCTTATGTGTGCCAACTTTCAAGTTTAACTTGTTGTCTGTCTCGAAAATGACTAAGGAACTGAATTGTAGTGTTACCTTCTTCTCAACATGTTGTGTGTTTCAGGATCTCTCATCTGGGAAGGTGAGGGGGATTGGTAATGAAGAGGCAGTATTGTATGTACTATCCCTGGATGCTCAGAATAAAGGAGGAGAGTTGAGGAGATGCTTGTCTGCAACTCAACATATTGATGCAGTCACTTGGCATCAGAGACTATGTCATGTGCCCATGAATGTCTTGAAGAAAATAGCATGTTTCAGGAATAATTCTGATTTTGTCTTGAATAATTGTGAAGTATGTCCTTTTGCTAGACAAACTAGACTTCCTTTCATTGTTAGTAATAATAGATCATCAAAGTCATTTCAACTAATACATATGGATGTATGGGGACCTTATAAAACTGAAACATATAATGGAATGAGATACTTTCTAACCATTGTGGATGATCATACTAGCTGGACATGGATTTTTTTGATGAGACTGAAATCTGATGTTTCTACACTGATCATGAATTTTCTTGTTGAAATTAACACTCAATTTGGAGCTAAAATTCAGAGGGTAAGATCTGATAATGGGACTGAGTTTTTTAATTAGAATTGTAGTGATTTGTTTCTCAAATATGGTGTCATTCGTGAGAGTTCTTGTCCATACACACCACAGTAAAATGGTGTGGTGGAGAGAAAACATAGACATATTTTAGAAACAGCTAGAGCCATTAAGATTCAGGAAGGATTACTAGATAAGTTCTGGGTACTGTGTGTAGAGAATGTAGTGTACATAATCAACAGAATTCCCTCCACTGTTATAAAGAATAGATCTCCATTTGAAATGTTGTATGATAAGGAACCACAACTTGATCACTTGAGAGTATTAGGTTGTTTGTGCTTTGCCACTATAAACAACAGGCATGATAAGTTTGGTTCAAGGGTTGTAAGGTCTATATTTCTGGGGTATGGATCTGCTAAAAAAGGATACAAACTTTATGACATGAAAAATAGAACTCTATTCATGAGCAGGGATGTGTTGTTCATGGAAACAATTTTTCCTCTCAAAGAAGGCACAACTGAAAACATTAGTCACATCAAGACACATGAATTTATTTGCTATGAAGATTTAGTTTGTCAACAGAATTTTGACAATCCACCAACACATCCTAGACAGCAGGAAGATGATCAACACAAACAAAATAACATGCAGAATGTGCATATGCCTGATGTGGTTCAGCATCATGGTCCTGATCACATAAACACAGGACCTCCAGGTATTGACATGACCACATGATCAGATCATGAAGTCAGAAGATCCACTAGGAGCAGCAAACCTCCTATATGGCACAAAGACTACATTACTGCACATGGTTCCTCTCGTTGCCTATATTCTATAACTAATAACATTGCTTATACTGGTCTATCAGCAGGATATCCAGATTTTATGGCCAAGGTTTCTCTTGACACAGAACCACAGAACTATTCAATAGCAGCAAATGATCACAGATGGGTTGAAGCAATAGAGGCTGAGATCAAAGCATTGGAAGACAATGGAACCTGGTCACTCTGCCAGAGGGAAAGAAGGCTATAGGATGCAGGTGGGTATAAAAAATAAAGTACAAGGCAACAAGAGAAGTGGAGAGGTTTAAAGCCAGGTTAGTAGCAAAAGGATACAATCAAAATGAGGGGCTTGATTATCAAGAGACTTTTTCACCAGTCGTAAAGATGACAACAGTAAGGGTTGTGATTTCCATTGCATCAGCACAACACTGGACAATTCATCAGATGGATGTATACAATGCATTCTTACAAGGAGACCTTTTTGAAGAAGTGTACATGGAAGTTCCAGAAGGATTTGTTGTCAAGGAACGGAAGAGACAAGTGTGCAGGCTGCTGAAATCTCTCTATGGTCTAAAACAGGCATCAAAAGAGTGGAACATCAAGTTAACTACAACTTTTATCTCATCTGGCTTTCAACAGAGTCATAGAGACTATTCTCTTTTCACCAAGCAGAAAAATGGTAGTATTGTAATAATGCTGGTATATGTTGATGACTTGTTGCTTACTGGAAATGATCCAGTACTGATCCAGTCCACTAAAGAGATATTGCAGTCCACTTTCAAGATAAAGGATCTAGGGGAGCTTAGATACTTTCTTGGCATTGAGTTTGCAAGAAACTCACAGGGTATTTTTATGCACCAAAGGAAATATGCCTTGGAGCTTATATCATATATGGGGCTTTCATGTGCAAAGCCTGTATCTTCTCCTATGGATATGAACCAGAAGTTCACAACTTGTGAATTTGACAGACATATGGCTACTGCATCATGTTCAGGTCCCATCTCAGTAGAAAATCCTAATTCTGTGCTATTAGATCCTAGTGTTTACAGAAGACTGGTTGGAAGACTATTATATTTTACAACTACCAGACCTGACATTGCGTTTGATGTGCATTGCCTGAGTCAATTTATGCAAGCACCTAAGAAGTCACACATGGAAGCTAGTCATTGTCAGATATGTCAAGCAAGCACCAGGGCTAGGAATCCTAATGTCCAACACAAGTATTCCTCAACTCAAAGTGTTTTGTGATGCAGATTGGGGGGCTTGTGTTAATTGTAGGAGATCAGTTACTGGCTATCTGGGGATGCATGGCTCATCACCAATTTCATGGAAGTCAAAGAAGCAAGACACAATTTTCAGGAGCTCTGCAGAGGCAGAATACAGGGCTATGGCAGCCTCAGTAGCAGAAGTGGTATGGCTTACAAGCCTATTTCAAGATCTTGGTGTGGAGATTTAGACTCCAATACCGGTACACACAGATAGCAAGTCTGCTATTCAGATTGCGGCCAATCCAGTATTTCATGAGAGAACAAAGCACATTGATATTGATTGCCATTTCATCAGGGAGAAAGTACAAGCAAGATTGATCAATACAGTTTATTTGCCTTCTATGGATCAACCAGTTGATCTGCTTACAAAGGCCCTCGGTAGACAACAACATGATGTTTTACTTTTCAAGCTAGGAATGAAGAACATCTTCATATCCTCTAGCGTGAGGGGGGTTGTTGAAACATTAGGAAAATGTTCTATGGTGCCTTGAATAATTGAGATTAGTCCAAGTTGTTAGAAAGGCAGTTAGTTTGTTACAAGATTAGTTACAAAGTTAGTTGGATTGTTAGAGATAATTAACTAAAGATCATTAGAATATTCTAGAAAGGATGATGTGTGTATATATACATTTGTATTGATATTTTCTGAAATAAAAAAACATTTCCAAAGAGTTCCCTTTTCTCTACCACAATCTCTCTTCCATTCCTTTTCCATTTTTCTACTGTTCTTTCTTTTCTTATTCATTCTTCACTAATGCAGTAACTAGCACTGCTACAACATGCTTTAATTTTGTAAATCAACAAGTTCTCATTAACGAGAGTTATGGGTTGTACTACTACTACGAAAGTGGGAAGTGAGCCGCGATTACGAGGTCTATTAGGTACAAATGTACCAGTGGCAGAACAAATTGATATTGTTCCCATTTCTGACAAACATAGCTACATGAATTGATGGATTTTAATTTTTAACTTGAGAACATTATACAACTTCGAGGTGATGATTCTAAATTTTCTCATCGTGATTATATTTGATTTTAGGGATAAGACATTGTTATCTTTCTAAACTTTGGTCAAAGTTGCTATGATATACTTTACTTTTTCAAGCGTCCTATTACCCCTTTGGACTTTTTTAAAATGAAATAATTGTTACCCTAAGCGCTGACGTGGCAAGAAGAGTGTATTCACTCTCTTTGATAGAGTGAAAAGCATAAAATCTGACACGTGTCATTTTTTTATTGGGAACATCATATTTAATTACACCTAATTAATTATCATTAAAGATTAAAGTTTTTTCTAAACTGATCTTTTTTATAAAAAATGTGAAAAAACTTATATTTTTTAATTAAAAATACGTATTTACTTAAAATATGGAAAATTGGTTTTTTTAAATGTGAAAAATCCATTTTTTTAGAAAATAAGTATGGAAAACTAAGTTTTCTTATTAAAAATTCTGGATTTTTTAAAAATATGGAAAACTAATTTTCTTTAAAGAAAAAGATGGAAAATTGATTTTTTTCTATAAATGAAAATAAATCTAATTTCCTAAATTTAGTTTAAAAATGGATTTTCCTCATTTCAAATAATTAGTTTTTCTAAATGTTTATAAAATTTCAGTTTTTTTCACATTTTGAAAAGAAAAAACACTTTTTCAGATTTTATTTGAAAAATAAAAGTGTCCTACAAATGAAATTATAAAATCTACATTTTTGGACATTGTAAGAAAATTCCAGTTTTCCAGTTTTCCATTTTTTCAGATTTGTTTTCTAAAAAGGGGGTTTTTTGAATATCATTTAAAAAAAATCTATTTTTTAAAAAGAATTAGTTTTTCAAATTTTAAAATTTTTGCCACATAAGCAAAAGAATTAAAAAAAATAAAAAGAAAAAAATATATACATGTGACAAGGACAGTGTATGTCACTCTCCCATAAGAGAGTAGATATCCAGTTTCAGAATGATAACTATTCTGTTTTTAAAAAGTTTGGGGTTGAGGTGGGTAATAGAACCCCTGAAAAGATAAGGTATATGTAGCAACTTCGATCAAAGTTCGGGAAGATGATAGTGTTTTATCCCTTGATTTTAACTTTAAGATTAACCATTAAAACATGAAATTGAGTGGCGAAAACTGAGAATTTTAAGCCTAGGTCCTAGAAAATTTAATGGACTAAATGGACACCATCTGAAAATCTGAATATAATTGGATTCATGGGGTAATGGATAGCCCATATTTGTAATTGGTCTAAGGTTGACTATGTTAATCCAAAGTTGACTTTTACCAATTTTAAATTGTAGAATTGAGTCCAACAACCTTGCTTGACACTGTTAAGAATTATTTTGCATAAATTGAAGTTGTAACAACATAACCTCCCGTTTTTAATAATTCCATCCAATTCATGTTTTAAGGCTTCCAATAGGTTGATATTTTGGGACTTGTTCGCGTGGTTTGAAATGAGACTTCATAATGTTAGCCCTCAAAAGTAATTTAAGTGTTTAGCCGAATTCAGTGACAATCGAACTGTTCCAGAGTAGAATTTACTCCTAGCTCTCGACTACAAGAACTTCATCGGCTACTAAGGCATCTTAGCCGAGTTGTTAGTTAGAGGTACGACTGGGACCCACTCAGATGCAAACGCCTCAATGACCAAGACAAAAGGGTTTCCGAACCCATAAAAGCGGTAACGGCCAACAACAGGGCCATTATCCGAGCAAGAGGAGTAGAGGGCGAGAAAATCGGCACCACCTCCCCCATAATCGGCCATTGAACTTAGTGGGTTACTTGATGGCTGACATGGGGGGGGGACCACATTGTACAGTTTTTTCCTTTTTTGTACTATAAATAGGATCATTCTTTGTATATAGACAAAACCACAATCAATCAAACAACTCATTTTTTATCTATCTATATCCTTTATCCTTTATTTATCCTTTACTTTACTGTACTCAGCTGCATTTATATTTCTTACCTCTTAGTTTACTCGTACCACCGTCCTAACGCTTTCTGGAGTAGTTGGGGAACCCATTGCTGGAAATTAGAATTCTTTTTCCAGCCCAAATCGCTTAAGTTAAGGAATCAATTTGTCTCCCGATTTCGTCAGCCAATAAAATGGCAGAGAACAGAATTTGGGGCGAGAACAAATTTGGCACGCCCAGTGGGACCATACGTGAATTAATAGCAAAATTTGATTCTCTAGGCCAGGATCATTCTTGACGTATGCGCCTAAGGTCCGGTAAGAAAATGAACCCCGAGTCCAGTCCACATCCTAAACAAAATCCTTCCAGAAGGAACAACGAACCATCATCCTCCTTGGGTATGCCTACATCGGTTGATACCCCTCCACTTCCTCCATCACCCCAAGCTGTGGAAAAATCTAGTCAATTTGAAGGTCCAACCATAATGACCACATCTTTCATTAGACAACATATCGACTTGGGCATACGCGATATTATGTACCAAGATTCTAAACAGTTGGCTGACATTGTAAAGTCGATGGTACATAATGAGGTTCAGCAAACGAGGGAGATGGAAACCAACCGAATGCACCTAGGAGAATGTTCAGCTAGTTCTGCCATCCCGATGTTGTTCCTCAACCGCATGTGCATCAGCTAGTGCCTACTCAGGTGCAGCTGATAGTGCACCTAGGAACACAAGTCCAATCGCCTGGCAACCAACACACTGCATGGTCGTCACCGAACCTTGGGGGGGCAAAATGTGCCACTTGACCAAGCGAGTCTGTAGTATGGGCAGATCAACATGGCTCGGAGACCAGTTCAGGCTCCAGGACACTTTGGATTGCCGTCCGTTATGCCGTACGTTTCTACGAATGGCCCTACGATGCAGGCTAACAATGTTGGCCAGCTGAATTAGCAGTCGATGGCCCCTGGCTATGACTTAGCTCGGCTATTTGGTGATGCTATTTATAGTAGAATACCATTCCAGCAGTCATTGCCAGTACCCAGTCCATACCTTCCAGGAAGCGTAAATTTTCTAAGAACGGCCGACGTCCGAGGAGAGCAACCATGGAATACTGTTCCACCTTATCCTCAGGCTCCGTTAGCCATTCCAAGAGCTCAGGTTGCAGGCTTTCGTGGCCATACCCAACAGCAGTAATGGGGCATTACCCCACCTATTGGTAATGGTCAGCAGACCACCTACAACCTTCAAACAAAGTGCAGACTGGAGGCCACCAATGCAGAACGCCTACTAGCTGAATCCAGTTGAGAATCAGCACATGATGTCACAACTGATAAACTCAGAAATTATTGCTAATACCATGCGGAGGTACTTCGACATCTAACTAAAACCTTTGGACATGCCTGTTTATAAGAAGCCCTACCTCGATTGGGTAGATCGGATAGCACCTTTGTCAATGGGCTTCAAAACACCGGAGTTTTCCATCTTCTCTAGTGATGACAGCCAATCCACAATCGAGCACATCGATAGATTTACTGCCCAATGTGGCGAGGCTGGCCAAAATGAGTATCACAAATTGCAGTTATTCCCTCTTTTTCTAACAGGAACAACCTTCGCATGGTACTCCTTTTTGGCTCATGATTCCGTACAGAGCTTGGTTGACATGGAAGGTTGCTTCCATGATAGGTTTCATTGGCCCCAACCTCAGGTTACTGGGACTGATCTAACAAATCTCAAGCAGCAGGTCGATGAATCGACTACCGATTTTATCGAGAGATTCAGAAAGAATGTTGGGAAATGCACTGTGCCCTTCACTGAGTATGAGTGTGCCCACATGATAATCAACAACAATCACCCTCAGTTAATGGAGAAGTTTATGGAACAATCTTGCTCTGACCTGAGCCAGTTAGCCGAAAAGGATAGCCAAATGGAGTAGTACGTCCAGGAGAAGGAGCGGAGAAGAGCTAGCCAAAATCGAGGCTCCCACTTGGTATCCATCATTGAAGCGGATGAGTTCGACTCAGAGTGAGCCGACTATGCGGCAGACGCAATGGTGTTCGAGATTGTTAGGGGTAAGGTTTACTCTTACCTAGCCTTGAAAGCTGTAAAAGGCAAGGAGACGACTTCATCCGATGACAGGGTCAGTTACTCGTTTAACATCACGAAGGCAGACCAGATCTTTGATCATCTGCTCAAAGATAAGCAGATTCGGTTGGTTGATGGTCATAGGATTCCGCCTGCCGAGGAACACAAAGATAAGAAGTACTGCAAGTGGCATAATACATACAGTCACTCTACTTCTAATTGTGTGATCTTCAGAAAGGTGATCCAAAAGGGCATCAAAGAGGGAAGGTTCAAGCTAACTTACAAGAGTATGACTGAAATGTCCATTGACACCGACCCCTTTCCCGCAGTACCAATATCTATTATATCTTTTGTTAAGCCTGATTAGTCAAGGGACACCAGAGGGAGACAGTCGATGAAAAGGGTGTGGGTCCCAAAGAAACCTACTGAAGGGGAGAAGGCCACAAGGACCTCTGTGATCAATCGATTAGGCAGACTACAGGACATTCGTGATGACAAGCATCCAGCTAGGAGAAGTTTTCATGGCCGCCCTAAATACTCGAGGGACATTGAATGAGAACTTCAGGAACAAACCATGAAGTTCAAAAGGGTCCCTATCGGCGCCAGGCGTAGTCCTGGAGGGCAAGTACGGATGCCAACCAACTGGTAGCCGAGCATGCCTCCAATAGATAAAGAACCACTACCTAAAACCAAACAGAGGGTGGTCGAGTTTAACATAAATGATGTTGTTTCATCATTACGTATCATGGCGAGAAATGAGGACCAGACGAGACCCCAGAGAATGATTAAACCAACCGCCAACAGAGAAGAGGGGAAGTGGTCTGTCAATCAGGCTCCTGGAAAGAAAGAGGCACCACCGAGAGTGGCATCCAGGACTCAGAAAAGAAGGATGCAACGTGTCAAGGCCTTGCGTAAGATGCAACAGACATTGCATCTAATTTCCAACACCAAGGCAGCCGAAAATCATGAGATTTCTGATTCTGTCATAGCCGAGGCTATCGAGCGGGCTATTGACTTGGCACGGAGTTTAAGAAAGTAAAGAAGACTTTTGGATCTTGTGATCTTAAATTAAAGATATGAAGAATATACCAAAATGCCCTTTAATCTTTTGGTCTTAAACATGTCATGTGGAAAATTGGAATTAAAGAGTTGCAAAAATAGGAAAGAGGCAAACATTTTGAAACAGATCAAAAAGGAAAGTAAGACAAACATTTTAAAACGGAGTGAGTAGTTCGAATCCTTATTCCTGTATCTGCATTTGACAAGTTGAGCATCAAAGAGATATATGGGGACTATTGAGTCTGTGAATCATTATTATGATCGATTGTGTGTGTGGATGTGGATCCATCTCTCATGAGTTATTGATTTGACATTTTCCTACTGCGCGCGCTGATTGTGAAAGAGTTTGTGAACTAAGTTGAGAAGTAATTTTTGTGATAAAGATTCAACCTATATTGTTTTTCACAACTGTTTACTTGGTTTGATTTATTATTTGTATTGAACATGTCTATTCTGTTGGTGTGAGCTGCGATAAATGTTTAAGTGACGTTAACTGTGAATTAAATGCCTATGTTCTTATTCTTTGCTCATTTACATTTCATCTCTATATAAATGGCACATGTTAAAGGTAATGTTATCTTTTAAGTAATGGTTGTCACTATTGAAAGCAGACAATGAGACTTACTTGTTACATCTCATCTTTCGTACTCATATTACACTTGTTTCACTTTTTGTGTAGGTTCGAATTTTAATCCTAGCAAAGTTGGTGATTGAGTTTCAGCTCGAGGAGTCAACCTAGTGGTGAGCATTGAGTTCCAGCTCAAGGAGCCAACCTAGTGGTGAGCTGCTTGATTTTTCCAGATGTGACAACGACGTCTACTTTGGTGTAATTGTATTTTCGTTTGGTCAAACTCTTTGTTTACTTTCCCGACATTTGTATCATTATTCTTAGTTTTGCTCATGACAAGCAAAATAAGTTCTTGAGAATTAAGTTATGTATTTTGGATTTTTGCTTTGCGCTATAGTTTGACGTTATTTCTATTTATGATAGTTCTATATGTTAGATTTTATTTCTTTTGCTTTCGCATATTGAAATGGGGTTGAGGAATGCCTTGACTTGGGATAGTCGAGTGCCATCACAGTTAAAGGAATTTAGATCATGATAAAGTGGCGTAAGAGCAATAGATTTCTAGGTCATGCAAGTCATGAGCAATGCATAGTAGAGTCTTGTGGATTCGGTATGAAGACGTTTGTATTTATCTTCGAGACTATATGATGATAAATAGTAAACCTTTTCCTTCTTTTTATTCCAATAAAGTGATACTTGTTTCAGCTTAAAACTTCGATCTTTCTTGGTTTGTATCCTAAGGTTTTTGGAGACTTTTGTTAGGATGAAACATGTTGCATCAATTGGTTACAGGCTCAGGGCAGTTGATCTCGACCAAATTATACCTTAAAATGATATAACGCTTCCATTGTCAAATATAGTAATCCAACTAGGTTGGGTCGAATCCCACCAGGAATACGATGAGAAATTACACTATTCGCTTTGAATCATGGCTTTACTAATTACTTTACTTCTATGGTAACCAAATTTATTTATTTGTTTGCTTTAACTATTCAATTTATCAAGTCAATTAATGGTTAATTTATCATGTAATTTGGAATGTTAGGGTTGTGACTTAATACATGGAAGTGGTGTTGAATTTTTGCTAAAGTGGGTGTAATGGGGACTAATATCTAGGTGGGAATTTCTCAATTGACCCACCTAATTTCAATTTAGGCTTTTTCAAGCTCTAAAGTGTGATATTTATGAACACCCATTATTACTCTTAGTTGATTCCCTTCTAATTAAAGTTGGAAATAATTAAATGGGGTTTAAATCCCCCAGTCCTAATTAACATACTATTTTCCTAGATTCTAGTCTCCTTTTTCAAGTTTGACTAGAGATAATATGCAATAAAGGGGTGTTTGCAACCAACCCTTAAACATTAAGAGTGAGAGGTAGTTAAATGTCACATTAATATATCCATTTCATAATTATGAACTACCCCAACTACCACATTCCATTATTTTATCACAACCCCAACCTAAGTTCTAGCCACTCATGTTAAGCAATAAATATACAACAAAACAATAAATGCATAAAGACGTAATGAACATAAAATAAGGCTTACAATGATTTTTGGATAAATAATATACTTGTCTTTTAGCTATGGACTAAGAAGAATACCAAGAATCTTTAAATTAACACTAGAGATGAATAGTATTTGTTGTATCCTCAAGACAAGACAGCAAAAAACATATAAATGTGGATAGGAATGTAGGTAACTAGATGTCAAATCACAAAACCCTAAGCAACTATATATAGGCACCCAATTTTCAAACTACACGTATTTACAAAACTTTCACCATCTGCCACTTTGCGATCGTAGAAAGGGACCACAGAACAGGTTTGCGGTCCACAAAACTGGATTAGGGTTCGCAGAGTGGCTCTTGATTTGGATCGTCTGGAACTGCGGCAGGAACTACGGTCCACAGAACTGAACTGCGGTCCGCAGAAATGTCTTGAGACTTCACAATCTGAGCTGGACTTGGACTGAAGCAGTGATTTGCAGACCGGATTACGGTCTGCAGAACTAAAGTGCAGACTGCAGATTGGGTTGCACTTCTTTTTTTACAGCACTTCTGTCTATGTTTCAGTACATTTCTTCACTTATGGTGTCCCAATGCAAAAATTCTATCAAAAAACAAAATAACATAAGAAACATATACTATAAATGCATGCAGGACAACAATAATCCATAGAATTGATATCAAAGGTGTCGTAGTTTCTCGGTACATCAGCAGTGTAGGCGCACAGACTCCCACCACATTTAGTTGGACACAACTATGTTTAAGACTCCTAGAGTTCAGCCTGCTTAACCACCGACATATGCTAGTGTGTAGCCTTTTTTAGTGCCTCTATAAGTGATTAGGGCTCCTATGATTGAGGATAAACATACCAAGATGTTCATGTTTAAGAAGATGCATCCTTCTTCCTTCAATGGCGAAAGGACCGCGACAAGACATAATTTCTTGGATCGCAATGCTAAGATAATATATGTTGTGGGTTTGCTAGAGAGCCATAAGATAGAGTTCACTACCTTCCAATTCACTGGGAAGGCGACAATGTGGCAGAGATTGTACAATGGGAGAAGATTAACAAATACAAGTGGAGAAAATCAACAGACTTACCTTCTCTCACTTGAGTTTAGATTAAGTAGATATTCTTGGAGAGGTTCACTCCTTCTAGTCTACAGGATGATTTGTGTAGTTAGTTTGAACAACTTGGTTAAGGTTTCATAACTGTGAGTTGGGTGTCAAACAGATGTGTTGGGCTGAATTTAGACATGTCAAAATGGGCTGAGTTAATAAATGAACGGGTCATAATTCACCCAAAAGTTACTTGGGTTAAATCGGCTAAAACGCGGGTAATAACACAACCCCCCTCCAATTCTTACTAAATTTTAATTTTCTTATTTATTCTTTTATAACTCTTAGCATCTAATAAAACTATTTATTTATTTATTATGATTATATATAACATATCAAATAAAAAGATTGAAAATATTTTGATAAGATTCTCATGGGTCAATTTGGATTACATATCAACCCAATTTTTGATGGACTGAGCTGATAAATGAGCTGGTTGACCCAAACTTAGGCGAGTTTAGCGGGTATGTTTTGATGGGTTAATTTTTTCAATGTGAGTGAATATGAGATAAAATTAATCGAGCTTTCCCCTTATGCTACAATCTTGCTACCAATTGAGGAGGAGAAGGTGAAAAGATTTATCGATCGCTTTATTAACTTTATTGCGTACTCCCTCATAATTTGAATATGAACATAACATAATATGGATAATTTAAGAGTTTTTAAATACATATTAAACTTTAAATATAAATACATAGACTAAAGATATATATTTTCATTCATTTCATAAGGTGGAAATCATAAGATTTTGGCTGAAGGGTTGAAACACCCCTGAAATTGGGACGAATTATTACTTTAGTCTTTGAATTATGCTTAGTATTAAAAACCCTCTAAGTTTGACTAAATGAGTTTAAAATCACCCCTAGCTCATACGCCTTAGTATGGTGTAGTCACTCCCGGTCCAATTAAAAGTATCAGTTGATATGTCCTTCATGTGGATAAATTAAAAGTCAACTAATAAAAAATAATACTATCCGATTAAAATACCCGACTCGATAACCCACCGATTAATTAAATTGCCCACTCTCTCAAACCCTCTAGAATTGTCACAATCCAAATCACAGATCATGATGGCACCTACACTATCCCACCGGTGGGAGAATCATCCACTATTTCAAACGATACGGTTTTCAAGTAAAGCGGAAAAGTTAAGTAAATAAGATTATCTTAAGTCTCAATAGCATAAATACTGAAAAGTCAAGAACAATCCATAATTCCAAAATCTGGTCTAAGTCGTACAAGAGCGATAATCATAGTCTGAATACATGCCCTGTAGGACGAAATAAATCGTTTGCAGAAATCATGTACATAGAGCAAAGTAAGGATGAGAATTTCAAGGGCCACGGGCGGCCATGTAACTCACCATGAAAGTATTGAAGCACCGCCTCGTGATCAGCTACGAGATCTCGAACTAAAGTCTGGATCTGTATCTGTACAAAAGTGCAGTAGATGTAGTTTGAGTACAACACTAATTTCTCATAAACATCATAAACAGACAATGAAGAAAAACACACATACAATATAAATGTTGACGACCACACGTAATGAAGGAAGTTATATGTACGGCTTTCACCAAGTTTACATCCAATTCGAGTCTTAAAAGATTACGTCTTTCTTTTTAAATTCACGTAAGTGTTCATCCGGCTTTAGTTAATCTTAAGCTCAATTGTTTGTCAATATAAAATTTAAAGGTTTAACCTTTCATTTAATCAAGAATGTATCATGGATCAACATGGTCAAATAGGAATGATATGAATGCAAGTGATGTGTAATGCATTTGGCCAGTATCAAATCTGGTATACACATTCTAAAGATTTGTCACGTAGTCATGACCCATATGGGACTCACGAGGTTCATATATTGCTCACTACCATCCGACATATATCCCTCAGAGGCTGAGCATCATATCACATCATATTTCCTCATATAACACTACAATAAATCTCATTATTTGTGATGAATTATTTTGTTACTTAAAAGTCATATTTCGTCACACAAAAAAAATTGTGACAAAAAAATATTTGTCAACCTTTCGTCCCTAAAAATGGGTCACTAAAAGTATTAAAGACAATTAAGTGTTTCGTCGCT
The DNA here is from genome assembly GCA_029783415.1 of Anisodus acutangulus. NCBI lineage: Eukaryota > Viridiplantae > Streptophyta > Magnoliopsida > Solanales > Solanaceae > Anisodus > Anisodus acutangulus. The sequence continues at coordinate 11,871,831 of CM056489.1, forward strand.
GAATAAAGTTATATTAACTACAAAATAAAGTTTCGTCCCCAAATGCGTAGTATTTATGACAAACCTATTTGTCATGAATAGCGTAAAGTTTTGTAACTAGAAACATTAGAACGTTGCTAAAAAGGTGGTTATTACCGACAAATCTAATTTATCACTAAAAATAATTTTAATTAGTGACGATACAAATTATCTTTAAAAGCTATGCATAATTTGTAGTTAAAAGGATGTGATTACGTCACCAAAAGGTATATGTTTTGTGTATGAAAGGAAATCTTCGTCTCTAAATAATTAAATTAGTGACCGATTGTTTTGTCTAGAAAAGGCACCAATTTCGTAGTTGAATTTTCTTTTTTGACAAGACTAATTCGTCACTATACATTATGTGGGATACAATAATTGCAGGGAACGGGATGTAAGTAAATATTACAATTGCTAGAAATGATAAACTAAAGAATACAATAAAACTGGAAATCAAGAATGGAACAAACTCCTTGGGTGATTTGCGGGGCGAGTAATGGCACTCTGTCTTTAAGACAAGATTACCCCGTATATCTCATTTTATGTTGTCGGACAATAGTCTCCCAAGATACAACATCAACTTAACAATTGAGCAAATGAAACTCAAGTGTTACTCTTGAAGAACTTTGAGTATAGTAAACTTGCTAGAGATGAAGAAGATGTATTCAAAAATTCTGTAGTATTTTCTAAGTGTTGTGTAGTGTTCAACAATTGAGCCAAATGCCTCAATTTATAGTGTAAGGAGATGACTCTTCAACTAGCCAACTAATGGCCTTCAATAGCCATGTAATGACACTTATTGAGAGGGGTTACATTAAGCCAAATAATGGCTGAATTCATGTGCCAAGTAATGGAGATTCAGTGCTCCAAAACCAGCCCAAAGGTCAGAACTTTCCAACTTTCCGTCGCAACATTCTGCCTCCGAAGCGCCGCGACTCTGTGAATTAGCGTCGCGACTCCAGTGACTGGCCACCCAATTAGCACCGCGGCGACTTCCAACTCGTTTCATCTTACACTTCTTCCTTCGTCTACCAACGTGGAAAACTTTGTCATTTGGCCAATAACCGTCCATTATTCTATGTCTCAAACGTATTACATACGTATCAATATCTCTTTCACTAATGAAATTTGCGATACTTGGCACTACGTGTGCACGTGTGTGGAAACAACGTTTCCGACGTACGGGGCCCCAATTGTTTGAGTCATAAATAATGGGATATACTTAATTCCACATTAATAAATTTCCAACACATGATCTTAATTAGTGACAATTTCAATTGTCATAAAATATTATGTTCATTTGTAGTTAAAAGTATAATTATTTTATTAATATGAAGTTCATTTCGGGATAAATTACTTTTTTCATGAATTTAATCAGTTTGAGACGAATGACCAAAAGCGGCTGTCTAAAATGTATAAATCTTCAAGGATAAAATTATTTTTTAATAAGTCATATATATTTAATGCTTCGTAATCATACTACGGAGTATTTAAATCTGTAAATATAAGACATCACAATAATTCATACAAAACCAACTACTAATTACATCTATAATTATTCTGAGATAACATATGGGTTCAAACATTGAGTAAATAAAGTGATATCACTCAATCATAAAAACAACAACAACATACCTAGTGAAATCCCACAATGTGGGGTCTGAGAAGGGTAGAGTGTACGCAGACCTTATCTCTACCTTGGCAAGTAGAGCGATTGTTTCCAGGAGACCCTCGGCTCAAGACAGAGCATAATAACACACAAAGCAAATGCAAAAGCATAACCGTATCAAAGCAAGAGAAACGGAAAAGTAAGCAGTAACTAACGCAGGTAAATAAGCTAAACAAAGTACACTAAAGGACACCTAGCAGCAGGAATCAAACTACAGGGTACTATAATGGAATACTGCGCCTACCAATATGATAGGCTAAGAAGGCCTACAATAATAACACTAAAACTACCAATTTGCAAGCGTGAGTAGGATTACGCTCGACTACCTACTACCCTTCTACCCTAATTCGTGCCCTCCACAACCCCATATCTAAGGTCATGTCCTCATTAAGTTGCACCTGCGTCATATCCCTTCTAATCACCTCTCCCCAATACTCATCTGCCTACCTCTATCTCTCTTGAACCCGTCCATAGCCAACCTCTCACACATCCGCACTAGGCATCTGTGTCTCTCCTTTTCAAAAGCCCAAACCATCTTAACCTTGCTTCCCGCATCTTATCCTCCACCGAGGACACTCCCACTCTGTCGCAGATATCATAATTTCTAATCATATCCCTCTTTGTATGCCCGCACATCCATCTCAACATTTTCATTTCCCCAACTTTCATCTTTTGAATGTGTGAAGTCTTGACTAGCCAACACTCCGCTCCATACAACATAGTCGGTCTAACCACCGCCCTATATAACTTGCCTTAGAGTTTTTGTAGAACCTTTTTGTCGCATAAGACTCCAGATGCAAGCCTCTATTTCATCCACCATGCCCCAATACAGTGTGTGATATTGTCATCAATCTCTCCATCCTCTTGGATAATAGACCTGAGGTACTTAAAGCTTCCTTTCTTTGGAATGACCTGAGTCCCAAGCCTCACCTCCACGCCTATCTCAAGGTCCCTCCCATTACTGAACTTACACTCAAAGTATTCGGTCTTAGTCCTACTCAGCCTGAACCCTCTAGATTCAAGAGTCTGTCTCCAAACCTCCAGCTTAACGTTCACTCCGCTGCGAGTCTCATCAATCAGGACTATGTTGTCTGTGAATAACATAAACTATGGCACTTCCCCTTGGATTTGTCGCGTTAGTCCATCCATCACCAAGGCAAATAAGAAAGGGCTGACCTCTGGTGCAACCCCATCGTCACTGAAAAGTGCTCTGGTCTCCTCCTACTGTCCGTACCCTGTCCTTGGATCCATCATACATATCCTTGATCGCCCTTGTGTACGCCATAGGTACACCTCTAATCGCCAAATATCTCCATAGAACCTCTATAGGAACATTGTCGCATGCCTTCTCGAGGTCGATAAAAATCATATTTAAGTCTATCTTCCTCTCCTTATACTGCTCCACCAACATCCTAATAAAATAGATGGCTTCTGTTATCGAACGCCCCAGCATGAAACCAAATTGGTTCTCATAAATAGACGCACATCTTCTCACCCTCATCTCCATGACCCTTTCTCACACTTTCATTGTGTGGCTTAGCAGCTTGATACCCCTATAGTTGTTGCAACTCTGGATATCACCTTTGTTCTTGTACAAAGGGATCATTGTACTCCATATCCATTCTTCGGGCATTCTCATCGTCTTAAAAATGACGTTAAACAACTCAGTCAACCACTCCAAATCTCCCAACCTGCGCTCTTCCAAAATTCCACTGGGATCTCATCAGGCCCGGTCGCTCGTCCCCTTCGCATCCTGCGGACAACACCCTTAACCTCTTCAACCTTAATGCTTCTACAATACCCAAAATCTCGGAAGCTACAACATTGCTCCAGATTTCCCAGCACAATGTCTCTATCTCATTTTTCATTCAAACTTTTATGGAAGTAAGACTGCCACCTCCGCATAATATGCGCGTCCTCCACCAGTACTTTGTCGTCATTATCCTTGATGCACCTCACATGATCCAAGTCACAGGCCCTCCTCTCCCTCGCCTTGGCTAGTTTGTACAACTTCTTATACTCACATTTCTCCTCTAACTCCACATACATGGGTTCGAAAGCCGTCGTTTTTGCCGCCATAACCGCAAGTTTTGCCTCCTTCCTCGCCATCTTATACAGTTGTCTATTCATCCACTTCTCTACCAATTTCGCATACGTCGCTTTCTTCGCTTTCACCTTCTCTTGAACTTTACCATTCCACCACCAGTCCCCTCGATGCCCACCCCGGCTACCCTACGAGACCCCAGGCACTTCTCTAGCTACCTCTCGAATGCAACTGGCCGTCATTTCCCATATATCGGTCGCATCCCCACTACTCCCCCAAGCCCCATTGGTCATCAACCTCTCCCCTATCTCCTTTGCACTAGCCATGGTCAAACTCCCTCATTTGTTTCGTAGCCTGTCATCCGCAACCCTCCTCTTCCTCTCAATCTTAATCTCCAAATTCATCACCAAAAACTTATGTCGGGTTGTAAGATACTCCCTCGGAATAACCTTGAAGTCTTTACAAAGAACGTTGTCAACCTTCCTAAGGAGCAAAAAGTCTATCTGAGTCTTAGCCACCAAACTACGAAAAGTCACCAAGTGCTCCTCCTTCTTCAGGAACCTCAAATTGGCTATCACCATCCCAAAAGCTCTAGCGAACTCCAATACTGAGACGCCTCCCACATTCCTGCCCGAGGCCAAGCCTCAACGCACATCATCATAACCCCCCGAAAGTGACCCGATATGTCCATTAAAGTCCCCTCATACAAATAACTTCTCAGTGGGTGGTATACCTCCCACCACCTCATCCAAATCCTCCCAAAAATGCCTTTTCTCCTCCTCGTTCAAGCCCGCCTGCGGTGCGTAAGCACTAATAATATTCATAGTGAAACCTCCAACTACCAACTTAATCACCATTATCCTGTCATTGACCCTCCTAACCTCAACCACCTGATTCCTTAGCTCGTCGTCTACTAAAATGCCTACAACATTCCTATACCTCGACCTACCCGAGAACCATAACTTATACCCGTCCACATCCTTAGCCTTAAGTCCTACCCATTTGGTCTCCTAGACACATGCTATATTAATCATTCTCTTCTTAAGAATCTTAACTAGCTCTATGGACTTCCCCGTTAAAGTCCCAATGTTCCAATACCCTATTCTCAGCCTAGCATCTCCCTTACCCCACTTACCCCCCCTAACCCTCGCCGTCCCCGACCGAGAACATGACCCTAGTCTATCATCAGTTACCAAAGTCACTAAAGCAAATATAAAAGAGTAAGCTACTCAAATGTTACCCTAAAACAGGAAGGGATCAAAATGAAAGCACCCGTTAACAAGAATCTAGAGGCACGTAGAATCACTACGCCAAGAATACTACAACTACATGTGCTAATACAACGTACATAATCTATAAGCTTCACTCTTGGAACACTTTTTGCACCTTCATGTACCTGTGTGAAAAGAAAATATACTAATAACTTTAGTATATACTTTTTGTTATCAGGATTTAAGCAAAATATATCTTCAAACTTTAATCATAAAACTAATATCAATTAGTGAAGCAAATAATAAAATGAGAAAGAAGTAATATCTATACGAAATCGTAACAATTCAATTGTCAAGATCGACGATGTATTATTAACAACTCACCTCCTTATTAAAAGAACAATTGGCAAACCCTGTGGAATAATTTCTCCTTGTATCTGAACAAATATTCAACTCCTATAAAGAGAATAATAAAGTGACGAGAGAGAGAGGAGTTGATTTACCTGCCAATACTAAATGACCATGAGTTGGAGAAATAGAAATAAATTGATAGAGTTATCGGGGCATAGCTGGATGGCAAGAGAGTAAAACTTAAAATTCAGCTGAAGGCCTGTTGGAAGATTACTCTATTGTACTTTATAAAGCAGTACGAGAAGTATATCACTATTACAAGTATTCGAAAGGATAAACAAAGATTCAATAATTCAACTAGAAATCTGAAATTACAATTGTAGAACGAGAAAAAAGTCGAAACTGCTTTTGTTATTGCTGAGTCGAGTGTGGCACTCTGTCCTTAAGACAATATTGCCCCGTATGTATCCTTTATACGTCCTGGACAATTTGTCTCCCAAGATAAAACAGCAATGGAACACTTGAGCAAAGGAAACTCAAGAGCTACCGTGAAGAATATTGAGTAACGAAATGATGCTTGGAAGTTGTAGGAAGAACTGTTTTTGCTTGTGTATATTTCTGTATTTTCGTGTATCATATATGTATCTCAACAATGGTGTAAGGGGGTGTTTATATAGGTGAGGGAGGGGACTGAAAAACTGCCTCCATAATAGCCAAATAATGGCCATTATGGAGGTAGTAAAGTCACCAACATAAATGGTGAAAGAGCCAAAATAAATGGTTGAATTGAGTGCTTGGCGTTTCTGTTCTCTTCTGCCCAATTCTGACTTGCTGGAAACTTCAGGGACCAAACTGTACATCTGAAACTTCAGGGACCAAACTGTACTTCTGGCAAAATTCTCTGGTCCAAAAAGATAATATCAGAAGGCCCACAACCCACAGCCCACGACCCGTGAACCCGGAAGCGGACCGGACGGGCGGGCGGCGGCGGCGCGCGTGTGGTCTTTCCTTGAACCGAAGCACATCTAGGTCCTCCCTCCTTTAAACACATGGGATACCCTTTGGGGTCCCAAACCCCAAACCAATTTCGAGTCTTATATACACAACAATTCTTTCTTCCTCTACCGATGAGGGAGAATTGAACACAATACCACACTTTCCATGCTTCAAACACCTTACTTCGTGGACCAATATCTCTTTCATTTCTCAATGAAATTTGACGATTCTTGGCCCTACAGTTATCTACGTACTTAGTAGATCATGCATGTGTGAAGAACCGGATTCTCCAACATACGTAATACTAGTGTTTAAGCCGTTAAAGTTGGTCGGTCGCAACTCCCGCCAAAGGCTAATTTCCAACAAGGCCTGCAGCGTGGGTTTGCACCCTGGTGAGAGCAATTTGCTCTCTTCTGGGATAGGACCTTGTATGTGATATCAGTTGCTCTGTTCTTAAACCATGGTCATTCAGGCACATCAAGCGATTTACTGGTAGTAGTGCTGAGGGACCGAAACAACTATCTTCAAGATTAGTCTGGCGTAAACCGGAAGCTAGATATAAAAAAAAGAAATAAATTGATAGAAAAAAAAGAGATCAAAGAGCAAAAAATACACGTAGGGAATTCTTCTTTCTTCGGAGGGTACGTATTTGCATTTGAGTTATTAGCGGTTTACAAGGAGGGAACGGGTGAGACAGAATTTTACACGAAAATATTAGAGGGAAGGTAAAATAATTGAAAGTCAACTTTTGTTATTTACTTTCCCTCCAATATTTTCGTGTAAAATTCCCATACGTATGTCTTCTTCACTTAAACGACTTGCCATTAAAAATTGAAATTATATTCCTATCTTTGATTTTTGTAATATGAATGATTTCAACACTTTTTACCCCACAAATTTTATTTGGGCAAGATGTGAAACACTTTGAAAATAATTTTGTATATGATTGATATTATGAGCAGGCTTAATGTTAGGTAATTGTACATATTAATAATTATAAGCTCCGACAAACAAACGACCCTGCATTTTTTTTATCTCTCCCGCATTTTTATTTGTCTAAGTATTTCACATTTACGATGAAATTTATGAAAATTGACCCACCGCTTCTTATTCTGGACAAAAAAATCCTGTCTAATTCACTAATTCGGGGTTTTTTATATTTAAAATAGACTAGTTAAACGTTTAATAATGCAATTAAAGTAACACCTGGTGTGTGCGCGCATATAATTGGAATATGGTACCATGAATATGGGGTAAGTTTAAGGCATCCGAATCTGGGGTGTGCAATAATAGTGATTATTGAAGGGTTTCAAATAAATGAAATAAAAATGATTAAATTAAATTGTTTCTCGAAGTAATTATTATCAACACAGTGACAAAATCATGGCCAAATTTTTTAAAATAATAATGAAAAATAATGCAAAAGAAATTATCGTAAAAACTTTTCATATAATAAATATATTATTTATTTTAATGGATTAGAGATAGATTTACCATCCCAATTTTAATACAGTTGGTCATTAGAGATGTGTAGTGAGCCAATTATTACAAGAATTGTATTGAATATATATATGTGTGATTTTTTGAGTTATAAGGTAGATATTAAAACATATAAAAATCTATGACGTAAAATATTGAACATAAAATTAATTATGCATATATGTGTTGATATCTAATTTTGACTCTCCACACTTAAGTTAACTTATTAAGTAGGTGTTCGGCCATAGAAACTAAATATTTTTTACTTTATTTGAAACTTTTGAAGTTGGAGTTGAAGATGGAGTCGTCTTTGTTAACATTTTTGCAAATAATATTTAGTTGGTTGAATGTACTGAAAGTGAAAAAAAAGTGAAAATAAGGTTTTAGGTGTTTTCTAAATGCACCTTCATGTTGTATTTGAAATTTTCATGGTCAAACGGTGATTTTCAAATAAAGTGAAAAAAACCCCTGAAAAAAGTGAATAATTCTCATGGACAAACGGGCACTTCGAAAGCTCCTTGAATTTTAAATAGAGTAGAATTATCTATTTATTATTATTATAAAAGATAAAATATTTTTTCATATTATTTTGGTGCTATTTTGCCATTTCATTTGACAAAATACCTTATACATATTATGTATATATTTATATAATTTAAGTATTAATTTTGATTATGTAAATTAATTTCATATTATTTCCTAAAGTACAAAATATATTTGAAATTTTGAAAATTACAAATCATTTCAAAATAAAGAATCGTCTAATTACATACATATTTAAAATTACTAAATTATAACTATTTACGGCTTATTACTGTATGTTTAGTCTATTTATGGTATTTATTTGTCTTTGTTTAGTCGAAGAAGTTTGATTAATTAATTTGATACCTATTTCAATCTCAAGTTTACTCCAGTTTGGTCAATTTTTAAAATTATATTTGAATTTAGTTTAATTGTGCAAGAAATTGATTTTAATTTCAAACAAATGATTATTATGGAAACTAATGGTTATGATCGAAATAAATTTGACTACGAGTTAAATAAGATTTTGATTACAATTGCAAGTTTCAAATAAATGAAACTGAAAATTATTGAAACAAATTATGTATCGTAGTTATTCTTATCGATACAATGACAGAATAATGGCCAAATTAGTCAAAAAATAATAATAATTCAAAATTATGTGATAGAGCTACGACAAAAAATCGATCGTAAAAATATTTCATACATTAAATATATACTGTTATGAATTAGCGATAAATTTACTATCCCAATTTTAATATAACAGGTCATTAGAGATGTGCAGTGCGCCAATCATTAAAAATTGTATTATATATATATATATATATATATATATATATATATATATATATATATATATATATATATATATATATACTAGAATGATTTTTGAGTTATAATATAGAAATTAGAACATATAAAAATATACGACTTAGAATATTTTATTGAACATAGAATTAACTATGCATACATGTGTCAACATCCAATTTTAGCTTTCCACCCTTTAAGTTAATTTATCAAGCTCCGTGAATTTTTAAACAAAGTAGAAATATCTATTTATTATTATTATAAAAATCAAAAATATGTTTTCATATAATTTTGGTGCTATTAGCCATTTCATTTGGAAAAATACCTTAACATACACTTCCTCTGTCCCAATTTATATGATACATTTGTTTTAACATGTCCCAAAAGGAATGATACATTTCTATAGTTAGAAATAATTTAATTGAAATCTTTCTCTTTTATCCTTAGTGAAATGATTTACAATCACACAAATATCTATGACATGTTTTGGACCACAAGTTTCAAAAAATTCATTTCTTTCTTAAACTTCGTGCCTAGTCAAACTATATCACATAAATTGGAACTGAGTGAGAGTATTATGTATATATTTTATATAAATTTGAGAATTAATTTTGTTTTTGTAAATTAATTACATATTATTTCCTAAAGTACAAAATGTATTTGATTTTTTGAGAATAACAAATCATTTCAAAATAAAGAATTTTCTAATTACATATATATTTAAAATTACTAACTTATAAGTAACTATTTACGGCTTATTACTGTATATTTAGTCTATTCACGGTATTTATTTTTATCTTTGTTCAGTCCACGAAGTTTGATTAATTAATTTGATACATAATTCAATCTCAATTTTACTCCAATATGGTCAATTTTTTTTTGAATTAGCTGTGCAAGAGATTGATTTTAGCTTAAAAATTGACTAATCTAGCAACTAATGGCAATGATTGAAATAATTTCGGCTACGAGTCAAACAAATTTACTACAATTGCAAGGTCCAAATAAATGAAACAAAAAATGATTGAGATAAATTGTTTCTCGCAGTAATTCTTACCAATACAGTGGCAGAATCATGGAAAAATTATTTGAAAAAAAATAATAATGCAAATTTATGTGATAGAGCTACAACAACAAAATATATATCGTAAAACTTTTCATATAATAAAAATATTATCTATTGTAATGGATTAGCGATAGATTTACTATCACTATTTTAATATAACTAGTCATTAGAGATGTGCACTGTGCTAATTATTACAAAAATTATAATGAATATATATATTTTAGAATGATTTTTTGAGATATGGAGTAGAAATTAGAACAAGACCTATATAACGTAAGAAAATATCAAAATATTTTATTGAACATATAATTTATTATGCATATATGTGTTGACATCCAAATGTGGCGCTTTAAGTTAATTTATTAAGTTTCGTGAATTTTAAATGGAGTAGAAATATCTATTTATTATTAGTATTATAAAAGTCCAAAAACAATTTCATATTATTTATGTGCTACTTTACCATTTCACACTGCAAAATACCCTAATATATATTATGTATATAATTTATATAATTTAAGTATTAATTTTATTTATGTAAGTTTATTACATATTGTTTCCTAAAGTACAAAATGTATTTGATGTTTTAGAAATTACAAATCAGCTCAAAAAAGTATTGCCTAATTACATACATATTTAAAATTACTAACTTATAACTATTTACGGCTTATTTCTATATATTTAATCTATTTAGTGTATTTATTTTTATCATTGTTTAGTCCAAAAAGTTTAATTAATTAATTTAATACATAATTGAATCTTAAATTTACTCCAATTTGGTCAATTTTCAAAATTATATTTGAATTTGGTTTAATTGTGCAAGAAATTGATTTTAAATTAAAACAAATCAACAATTCTGGCAACTAATTGCTATAATTGAAATACTTATGAACTGCGAGTGAAATAGACTGGTTACAATTGCAAGGTTCAAAATTCGGCCTAATTGTCCAACATTTGCCAATATATCTACTGGACCAATTCGCCTGTATGTTGCATGTTTATTGACAGAAAATACTCTAATTTTTATTTTATCAGATCAAAAATATATCTATCGTTGATGATCTTTTAATTTAAAACTACGAATATTTTTTGTAGCCAATAATTTCACTAGTTAACTACGAAATTTAAGTCGTAGCCGTTTGAAAATTTGTATTTTCTGTGATAAATTTTAGTTGTGACTAAACTGTAGGTTAAATAGAGACAATCATAGTCGTCACTAATTGTTTCAACTATTAGTGACAAAAATGAAGTCACAATTAAATATAAAATTTTGTGGCTAAAGTTTACAATGATTAACTACAAATACTATTTCGTCGCTATTGTAGCAATATATTTGTTGTGACAAAAGTTTTTCGTGTCCTAAATTTAACTAATTTTAGGACAAAAAATGATTCATCACGAATTGGGTACATCATTAATGATAAAATAGCGTGTCATTGATTTATATTCGTGGTTAATAGTGCTCAATAAATGGTGCCAACTCATTTTTTGATGGGAAATTTTTGTGGACAAAACTTTGCTACGATTTTTTGAATTTCGTCACTAAAAATATGTTCCTCATGTATTTAAAGATGAAATATAATTTTCGTCACGAAAAATGGACAATTGGTGACGATTTTTGTGTCGTAGCTAGTAATTTCATAGCTAAAAATTACATATGTTGTAGTGTCAAATCATAGCATAGCACCCGAAATCATTTTCCCTCGGGCTGCGAAATCATCATTCTTACCTTTTTATCGGCTTCGTTGGACCATTATTTTGTACCTCAATCAATGGCCAATCTCATCAGTATGTATGAATGAATGAATGAATGAATGAATGAAGCATGTATAATATCATATGTCAATAATATCAAGAGGGTACGAAGAAGGTAAGCAAATGACATATCATCTCATTTAAGCATATCAATTTCAAGAATAATCTTTTTTTCATGACATTATCAAGATTTAGAGTGATGAATATGAATCTGAATCAACCAGTACATATAAGTTCAAACATGGCTAACATAGCCCACATAAGCAAAAATCATACCAACATAAGTGAATTTATGCACTACTTATGAATCTGAATCAACCAGTACATATAAGTTCAAACATGGCTAACATAGCCCACATAAGCAAAAATCATACCAACATAAGTGAATTTATGCACTACTTTCAATACCCGAAGGCTCACATCCATACCCCGACAAAAAATATATTTCATAAGCACACTTTCAATTGGAGTCTAAGCAGGTAAGCCATAACTTACCTGAAAGGCCGAATAGGAGCCACGAACTCTCAAAACTGAGTTTTTCCTTTTTGGAGTGACTCCCACCGCTCAAAGTCTATCAAATATAAAATATACATTAAATATCTAATTCATAGACACCCATATTGGCTATAGGAGAATCCCGATTAAAACCGCTCCAAAAGTGACCCGGACCGATGTCTACGAAATCAGAAATTTCTTTCATAATTATTTCACACAAAGCCTAAGAATATTAAACCTAGAAAATCCAATCAAAAAGCCTAGATCTTGGCATTCAATTTCTCTTTTTCCTCAATTTCCTATTAGGGCTAAAATCCCATTTTTTCCAGTAACTGACATGAAACTGAAGCTAAATAACGAATTAAATCATTGAAAAAAATTAAAATAGCGATTAGAATCTTACCACCACAAAGAATCGAAGTCCTAACACTTGAGATCCCCTTAAACCGAACTCTCAACTACAAAATATGATCTAATGAAGTCTAGGTTCGAAATGAAAGTTTTAATCATTGCTACAGTGATTCCTTAATCGCGATCGTGGACAGACCATCGCGATCATGATGAGTCTTCCGCGATCTAGCCCAGCAAAGCTCTTCGGGATCACGCAATATGTCTCGCGACTCACCCTCTCCGACGCGCGTGTCAATGAAACTGCGAATGACACCACGCGATCACGATGACCAGTTCCACCAAGGCTATGCGATCGCGAAGAAGGGTACATGGCACCAAAAAAACCAACAACTTCATCATTTGCCATTTCTTGTTTTTGACACCTAAAACTCATTCGGAACCCCGTGAACACAAACCAAACATGCTACTAGGGTATAATCGACGCTAAGAACTTACTCACGCACTTAAATTACCAATTCGACATCATTAAAGCATATTTTCCCACAAAAGCACTCTAACTTGCTCATCAAAACTAAACAACCAAACACCCAAAACATTCTGGAATGCCTTGGGACCCGAACCAACGACTGAACTAAGTCATAAAACGTGTTCTGGACCTAACGAAACTGTCAGAATTTGATTACAGATGCGTTTACCTCAAAGTCAACTTTTAGTCAAACTCTTCAATTTCAAACTTAAGGGAACCTAAACTTAGGAATTTTCTTTTCAAAACAAACCTGATTTCCTCGGGAAGCACACCACCCTTCATCGCAAGTTATAAATACCAAAATGGGACCATAAGAAGGGTATTTCGGGGAATCGGTTGTCAAATTAGAATAAATGACCAAATGGGTCGTTACATCATATACCAATTAAATAATCATTCGTCCTCGAATGATAAGGAAGTGAATATGAAAAGAGGTACCGAAACTGTCAAACAACTAATGGTATATACTCCACATATCAGCCTCGGTCTCCCAAGTGGCCTCCTCTACCGGGAAGTGATTCAATTACACCTTTAATGAAGCTATATCTTTGTACCTCAACTTTCTAACCTATCTGTCCTAAATGGCCACAGGCTCTTCCTCAAATGCCAGATTCTGATAAAAAAAACATCGAGTCACATTGAATAATATATGACCCATTATAATGGTACCTCTTAAACATAGAGACGCGGAACACATGATGGACACCCGATAAACGTAGTAGTAAAGCCAACTCATACGCTACCTCAGCAACGCGTCGAAAGATCTCGAAATGAGCAATAAACCTTTGGCTCAACTTGCCCTTCTTCCCAAACCTCAAAACACCCTTCATGGGTGTAACACCCCGTACTTTTGGGCGATGAGTTAAGCATCTAGACGTATGCTAATAAAGAGATTAGTATAAAAAAAGGATACGGTCCCAAGTTAATTTAGGACTTACTAAGTGGAACAACAACGATCGGCTAATTGATAAGTGACGATCGGCTAATTAATGAATTTTAGTGGGAGACAAGATTAGTGTGAATATTTACGTGTTGCATAACTAAGTGATAACGAATTCATTTAAGTCATGCAAAGTTAAGAGAGGTGTTATGTGTTAGTAGATAAGATTAAGTGGCATTATATTAAGTTTCTAAGTCTAGTGGTGACTAATTGTTTAGGGTATGTCTAGTGGTGACACCTAATGACCAATGTGTCAATGTTTGGCTTAAGAGGTGGGTGGACCCTATGGCCACTAAGGAAATAAAGAGAAGGCAACAACTGTGGGGCTTGGATTACATATATACACACAGTTCGTTAGAGACTATGTAGCAATATAGTATAGTAATGTTCAATTAAATTAATGAGTGGTAGCCGCAGCAAGCAAAAATACAGTCCCTAAGTCACGTTGAATTCCATTTTTCAAGCTGGTTCATTCGTGTTTAAGGTTAGGTTCTATACAAACTAATTTGGTCGTATTATCGACAGATCGACAAAGGTATGTTAAGGAAAATTATTTCTTTCTTTTGGCATGTTCCATATAACGTAAATGTAATATTGCTCCATAAATTATTCGGATCATAGTAGCCGAGGAGGTTCATGTTATTTATTCCTATGATAAAAACATGTCTAAATATGATCCTAAGTCCTTGTTGAGGCATATGGGAAAGATGTTAATGTTCACAGTGTTAGCCGAAGCTGCAAAGATATTATGTCACCCAAGATGTTATATTATCATTCATGCATTACATTCATATACATACCTTGACCTCAAATTAGTTATATACTCTACTATATGTACGCATTATATATATATATATGTGGAATGGGAAAAGGAAAGGCATTATATACGCACACCACCTGCAGCTGGTACAGATATACATGAAAAACGATTATGCCCACAGAGGCCGATATAACCTGATGCCCACAGAGGAGGTTTTGGGAAGGAAGATGCCCATGTGAGGCCAATATATATGTATACCACATTTGCATTATGCATGGAAGTTAGGCATATTGTGGCCCTCAGAGGCATTCACTGTTGTCAGTTGTTACTATCGGCTAGTTCTGTCAGCTGTTACCATCGACTAATACTATCGGTTGTTATTGTCAGCTGTTTCTGTTTCAGTTTATTGTTATATCCCTGTTATCATATTATTCATGCCTGACATACTTAGTACATCAGTCGTACTGGCGTCTCTTTTATCGGGGGACGCTGTGTTTCATGCCCGCAGGTTCACGTAGGCGAGGCGACGACCCACATTAGTATGTTGCAGACTCAGCGGATATTGGAACACTCCCCTTGTTTTGAGTGTCGGTCTAATCTCGGTACGGTATCTTTTACATGTACATATGGGTATGGCGGGACCCTGTTTCGACCTTATAATGTCATGTACTCTTATAGAGGCTTGTAGACGGTGTCCTGTGTGTAGCAGTCATGTATGGACTTGTCGGCCTGGGTATGTATATGTATATAAGATGGGCTTTCCGGTTGTAAGATGTTACATAATTCTTTTCCAGTATATTATTTTCATACGTCGGCAGGGTATTGGGTAACGACCCTTGTGGCCCGTGTTTAGTTGTAATTAGATGTTGATTGTATGATTAGTGGTACTCGGTAGGTAAGGTCCGGGTGCCCGTCGCGGCCCTCCGGGTTGGGTCATGACAAATTTGGTATCAGAGCATGTCTGTCATAGGGAGTCTTCAAGCCGTGTCTAGTAGAGTCTTGGTTATGAGTATGTTGTGCACCATACTTATAAGCAAGAGGCTATCTGACATTTAGGGATGGTTTTCATTCTTTCATCTAATAAATCGTGCAGTAGAGCTGAGTTATACGTATTTCAATCCTAATCCGTCTCATGTTTATGATTCCAGAATGCCTAAAATAAGGAAGAAGTTCAAGAGTATGAGGGCGTTGAATACGAATGTAGGCGAAGGTACTAGCCAATTGCCACCTGCTAGCGAGACCCACGATGCGACTCCTTCATATGATTCCCTAACCTCACCACCTCAGGAGGAGATTAGTGGAGCTGCAGTACCCCAGTTCCTCCACTTGATACTCCAGTCGAGGATCTGGATATGCGAAATGTTGTACAGTTATTGACTCGCTTAATGGCTGCTCATGCCCAACGTCAGGTTCCCAGTTCTTCTGATAGAGCTGATAGCACGAGAGCTCGGGATTTCATCAACCTAGACCCTCCGGTATTCACAGGATCGGACCTGAACGCGGACCCGCAGAATTTTCTGGATCAGATACAACGAACCTTGCGGGTAATGGCTGCTACTGATACTGAATCGGTAAAGTTTGCTTCTTATAGACTGCAGGATGTCGCGGTGACCTGGTATGAGACATTGGAGCAATCTAGGGGACCTCGTGCTCCACCAGCAGGATGGAGAGAGTTTTCAGAGGCCTTCTTACAACATTTTTTGCCAGTCGAGCTTCTACGGGCCAGGCAAGATAGATTTCTACGTCTTGAGCAGGGCAATATGAGCGTTCGAGAATATAGCTTGCAATTTAATTTATTGGCCAGATATGCTCCTATGATTATAGCTGAGATGAGTGACCAAGTACATAGGTTTGTTACTGGCTTAGGGCCACACTTGGTCAACGAGTGCACTACGACTTCTCTGAATCCGAATATGGATATTGCTCGCATTCATGCTTATGCACAGAATCTGGAGGATCATAAGAGACAACATCGGGTAAATCGAGAGCGTGATAAGGGCCAACATAAGAGGGCTCGATCCGTAGGTGACATAAGAGAGTTCAGATGTAGGGCCAGGCCACAACTTTATAGACACCCATCCTACCCGGCAGCTAGCGCATCATTACTATTTTCAAGATCGAGGGTTGATCGGTATGTTCAATCGGGACCAGGTCAGAGTTCAAGAGCGTCAGAGTCTTATTATAGAATAGATTCTAGTCAGATGAGGCCGCCATTGGTTCGGTACGAGCAGTGTAGTAGGACCCATCCAGGACCATGTCAGTAAAGATTAAATATGAGTTATTCTTGTGGTGAACCTGGTCATTTTATGCTAGAATACCCGACAGGAGGCGAAGGTGTTAGGGCTCAACCGGTCGGATCTGCAGCAGCTTCATCACTTTTAGTGCGCCCGTCAGGCAACGTCATCAAACCTCATCCGGTCGAGGCAGAGGTAGGGGCGAAGCAACTAACTTCAGTGGTAGCCAGTATTGCACTTATGCATTAATGGGACGACAGGATTAAGAGTCCTCACCTGATGTTATTACATCTATATTATCGGTCTTTTCACATAATGTGTATGCATTATTAGATCCAGGCTCCAATTTATCATATATCACCCCTTTCATTGCCTGTAAATTTGGTATGGAACCTGAGTTGATAAGAGATCCATTTGTGGTATCTACCAGTTGGTGAGTCGGTAGTTGCTAGTCGGGTCTATCGAAATTGTGCAGTATTAGTTTATTGCCATCATACCCTAGCAGATTTGGTAGAATTAAAAATAGTTGATTTTGATGTTATTATGGGCATGAATTGGCTGGCATCATGCTACACTAATGTTGATTGCCGAACAAAGATTGTTAGATTTCAGTTTCGAGGAAAGCCAGTCCTTGAATGGAAGGGTAATACGGCCACACCAAAAAATAGGTTTATTTCATACCTTAAGGCAAGGAAGATGATCTCCAAGGGTTGTATATACCATATTGTTTGGGCTAGAGATGTCGATGTTGAACCGCTTATTTCTCAATCAATTCCGGTGGTTAATGAGTTTCTTGATGTATTTCCATACGAACTTCCAAGCCTTCCTCCAAAAGTGAAGATTGAGTTTGGTATAGATGTGTTGCCAGACACTCAGCCAATATCTACTCCTCCTTATATAATGGCTCCAGCCGAATTGAAAGAATTAAAGGAGCAAGTAAAAGATCTGCTTGAGAAAGACTTTATCAGGCCTAACATATCTCCTTGGGGTGCGCCGGTATTATTCGTACGAAAGAAAGATGGTTCGTTACGGATGTGTATCGACTATCGGCAACTGAATAAAGTCACTATTAAGAACAAGTACCCTCTTCCCAGAATTGATGATTTATTTGACCAACTACAAGGTGCGAAATGGTTCTCAAAGATCGACCTAAGGTCGGGGTACCATCATCTAAGGGTCAAGGAGAAGGATGTTCCGAAAACGGCTTTCAGAACAAGGTATGGGCACTTCGAGTTCTTAGTGGTGTCATTTGGGCTTCCAAACAGATTAAATCATTGGGAAAAGTTAAAATAGAGATTAGGATCTTACCCCCATGAAGAATTGAGGTCCTAACACTTGAGATCCCCTCCAACTGAGCGCTCAAGTCCACAATATAATATAATGAAGTCTAGGTTCGAAATGGGAGTTTTAATCACTACTTCAATGATTCCTTAATCACAATCGCGGACAGACCATAGCGATCGTGATGGGTCTTCCGTAACCCAGCCCAGCAAAGCTTTTTACGATCGTGCGAGTGTAAGGCCCATGACTCACCCTCCCCGACGCATGTGTCAATGCGACAACAAAGAACATCACGCGATTGTGATGACCAGTCCCACCAAGGTTACACGATCATGACACCCTCCTAACGATAGAGAAGAAGGGTGATTTCCACTCGAAAAAATAGAAACTTCAGCATTTTCCATTTCATGATTTCAACACCTGAAACTCATTCGGAACCCCATTGACACAAACTAAATATGCTACTATAGTATAATCGACACTATGAACTTGCTCGCATAATCAAAATACCAATCTGACATCATTAAATCCATTTCTCACAAAAACACTCTAACTTTCTCAAAACAAAACATCAAAACACCAAAACATTCCTAAATGCCTCGAAACCCGAATTAATGGATCGACCAAGTCATACGATGCATTTCGGACCTAACATAACTATCAGAATTTTATTACGAATGCATTTACCCCAAAGTCAACTTTTAGTCAAACTTTTCAATTTCAAAACTTAAGGGAACCTAAACTTAGGATATTTCTTTTCTAAACAACCCGATTATCTCAAGAAGCGCGCCATCGTACTCACTAGTCATAAACACCAAGATGGGACACAAGAAGGGTATTTTGGGGAATACGACATCAAATTAGAATAAACGACCAAATGGGTCATTATAAGAATTCTCCATATCTCTCAAAGCGATCTCAAATCTCAAAACCCAACACCGTTTAATTTCTATGAAAATCTTAGGCTTTTAGCTTAGAAATCTCGGTAAAGTAAGAGTCATATTCTGTTGGTTCTTAGGTTTATTAAGTATGAATGGGTTCAAGTCCATGGATTAGGGTTCTAGTGGGGTTCGTTTGGTCTATCGTGTTTTCTTCTCCTTTCGTCAAGTATTTTTAGTTGTCTCCTTTTAAGTGATTCAACATTGTTTTTATTAGATTTTCTGAATATCTATTAGGTATAAATCATATTTGAATGCGTGCCAATATTTCAATTTTTAAGAACATGAGTTTTTGCTACTGAAATTCAATGTTAAAGACTTGATTTTATGCCTGCATGTATTTATGTATTTCTGTAATAACTGAAAATTTTAGGGCTTCTCTTATTTTTATGTTTAGGGTTGTATGCAAGCATGTGTCTTTTGGTGTATTCGTTATTGTATGGCTGGCCAGTGGGCCGGGTCGGCCCGGTCCCGCCCCGAACCTGACTATTTAAAAAAAATCGCGGTAACGGGACTCGAACCGGGATGGGACATGGTCTTGTCCCAACCCGGCCCGCCGCAGGCCCGCCAGTCCTGACCCGATCCCGCCCGAAACCCCCCTTCCCCCTTTTGCAAAATAGCCGTTGCACCAACGATCATTTTACATTTTGGCCGTTGTACAACTGTCATTTTTGGCCTCCCCCAACAACCTACCCCCTTAATATTTATTTTTAACCCATAAATTATTATATTTACACTTTAACCCAATTTTCAACTATAAATACCTCATTTTCTCTTCATCTTTCTCACAAATCTTCCTACAACCTCTCTAATCTCTCAATACTCAATCTATCTATCTCTCTCTCTACAAGTCTACATTGTCTACTAAATATTCAATTTTATTTATTCATTTGGGAATTGGGAGTGAAGTTGGCAACTAGCTTGAGGATCTTCCATCGAGCAAAGTTTCAATTTTCAACCTCTCGATTACACGTCGACGTTACGTCACGCTTGGTACATCTGCTCCTTCATTAAATTATTATTGTCTGTTTATTTTATTTAGCACACTTAATTTTATTTATTTTAATTATTTATTAGTATAATTATAAATTTATAATGGAAGGATTTAAATGTATGCTTACGGGTAGGGGTCATGCTTCTTCTAGTAGGGGCAACAAGGGCAAGGGTCCTATTTCTAGACAGAATCCTATTCCTACATATGATGATTTTGTTGATACTGAACATTTTCCTACAATACCATTAGATTTAGACGAGGAGCTATTTTCTAGAACTCAAGAAGACTTTAATTTAGACGATGATCTAGACGATACACCCACTAATGTAGATGATAACATACCCACTAGTGCACCTTCAACTGAAATGCCTCATATTCCCCCTAGTATGAGACGAGGTCCAGCAAAACGACCATTAAAATCAGATGCATGGACATTTTTTGATAGGGACGTAGATAATCAAGTAGCTAGATGTAAAATTTGTAAAAATGTTTTAAAATTTAAAACCGGAAAAGGTCATGGTAGGACGGGAGGTTTAATGAGACATGTAGCAAGGGCTCATCCAAGTACATGGTCAAATTAACCCTATGACGAGGGGAATTGTAGGCCCTAAATACAATAAACATAGAGATATGGAAGCAATAGCAAAATTAGTTGTTGTGGAGGGTTTGCCTTTTTCATTTCCTTCATTTCCCGATTTTATTCATTACATTAGAGATATGTATAATCATGCTTTTAAAGATTTTCCTAGATCAATTATTAAGAGAGATGTATTTAAATTCGCACATGAATATCAACAGTATTTACGTTATTCATTATATCATTTTAATGGCAAAGTGGTTATCACTTCTGATATAGGCCGTAGTACTAACGACCATGATTATTTAACGGTAACCTGTCATTGGATAGATTGTAAATGGTCTATGCAAAAACGTATCTTAGCGTATAGATATATAGATGATAGGCACACTGGTACTTTTATTGCAGAAAATATTTATCTAGCGTGCGATTATTACGGAATAACTGATAAAATTATGAATATTACATTAGATAACGATTCTTCTAACAATTACGCTATTACAATTTTAAAAAATAGTTTAACTCCATCTTTTCCAGATCATTTTCATATAAAATGTGCGTGCCATATATATAACTTAATTGTAAAGGATGGTCTATCACTTTTTGAAGACATTCTTAGTAAAATACAATTTGCTATAAACTTTATTTTTAAAAATAATAGAATACAACGAAGAAAAGAATATAAAAAACTTGTCACGATTGCCAACTACCTTATAGAAAAATTCCAAAAGAAGTACCCACTAGGTGAAATTCTTTATACGAGCAACTACTTGTTGCTTATGACTATAGAAAACCTATAACTTTATTTTTTAACTCTCATAATCAAATCCAACTGATATGGTTGTAGATAGCGATTGGGTAAAAAATTTTGAACTTATTGTATTTTTAGAGAAATTTTTTCAAGAAACAAAATAATTTTCCGGTATATATTATTCTAATATTTCAACTATGTTGTTTTATATAACTCTAATATTTTTATTACTTAGTGAATATATGGAAAAACCAGCTTATATGACAGTTATTAAAAAATATTTATCAAAATAAAAAAATATTTTATTCCTATTCCCACTATTTATATTATTGGTGTTGTATTAAATTCGACTATTAAAATAGACGGTACTAAATCACTTATTGAAACTATTTACGATTGTATAGAAGTACTACCACCTCCAAGTCTCAAAAATCCAAATCACCCACCACCTATTGAACAAACTAAAGAAGAAGTGTTGTCTAGCGTAGAAGACCAATGCAAAAAAGTATATAGGTTTTACCAACAAGAAAGTGTTAGTAACCTACCGGCTTCCATACCATCTTCTTCTTCTTCAACACAACCTCACAAAAGACATGATGCTTCTGCGGCTAGTATTGAAAGCCTCAGAAATAGAATGTGCGGCCGTACCGCTACTAACCAAATTAGCGAGTTTGATATTTTTGTTTTGCAGGTTTCTGTACCGTACCAATCATTTCTCAATGAAGAAGGACGTGAAGACTTGCTGAAATACTGGAGGGGGGAATGAGAAGACCTTTTCGATACTTTCAATGATGGCTCGAGATGTTTTGAACATTCAAGCGTCATCAACGGCGTCTGAAAGTATTTTTCTGCCGGCAGATATCAAATAGGATAGCACAGACACTCATTAGCCGGAGACATCTTGGAGATTGTAATATTATTCAGAGATTGGATACGAGCGGAGCGGAGAAGGTGCGGTCAACCGGAGATCAACGAAGAAGAAGACGAAAACTACAACGAAATCTTATTCGAAGGTGGTGGAAGCGACGTGGAGCAATTTGACCAACAAATATCAATTCCAACCGAAGAACAACATGAAATTATCAAGAAACTAGAACAGGTTTTTTTCATAATGTAATTTTTTTAATTGCAATTTTACTATGTAATTTGCAACTTTTGAACAACACCACAAAGTTGCAATTTTGACAATTGTATTTGTATTACAAAAAAAATCATATGTCTATTAAATAATATAAGAGACACAAAAACAGCCTTGGAATGTTTTTATTACACTATCTTGTCTTATTTAATTATTAAGTTTTTTATATATATATGTTATTTTTAAAATTAAGTGCAAAAAAAAAAAAAATCGCCCGGGATCCCGACCCGACCCGATTGGATCGGAATCGGGGCGGGACTTCGGCAAATCCCACCTATCCCGATCCGATCCCGTCCCGCCCCAACCCGATCCCTCCAAACCCGACCCGCCGGTTCCGAGCCCGGCCCAACCCCTACGTTATAGTGAAGTTAGGTGAAGAATTATTCTGGAATTATATTTATTTCTATATAAAAGGGCCATATATACCCTTCTATTTTGATTTATTGTTGAACTTAATTCTCCGTTATACTATTTGGCCATTTTAACCCTTATCGTCTTGATAAGTTTTAAATATGCCCTTCGTTTGACGGCCAGGCCACGTGGACGACTGGGATCAATTGACCCGTCATTTAATTAAAACACCCGGTACAACGGGTTATACCCACAATCCGAATTAAAAATCCATCCCAATTAAAACCCTAAACAAGTATTAGTTTGCTCATTTTAGAGAGAGATCACAAGTGGCCGATACGAACATGTGGCATTTTAGAGAGAGAGAGGTCAAAATTCATGTCATTTACTGATTGAAGTTCAAAAAGGTAACAAAAGATTGATCTCTTTACTGATTTTATCATTTTAGTATGATTGTTGTGTGCATTACTTGAATTTGGTGTTCTAGGGTTTCTGTTTTTTTTTGCCTTCACTTGATTTCGTGCTTTTTTCTGGTAGTATGGTTGGTTTCAGTTTTTATTTTAGTGTATTTATTGTTGTATTGTCATGCATATGCTCTTTAATATGTGGTCCTTTCCTTTTTTGGATCTGTTAGGGTTTATTTCGATTTTGTAGTTGTTGTGGAGTTTAAGGGGACCATAAGACTGAATCTTTTGGGTGGTTGTGTTTTAAAAGTTGTAGTGCATTTATGGGATTGTATCGGTTGAAAGTAGATGTTGGTGGTGGTTTAGGGTTTTGTATTTTGTTCTTGTTTGTGTGTTTGCTATTTTTTATTATTGAATTGGTCCCCCATAAAAGCATGTGACTGATTTTTCATTGAAAAATGGTAGTTGAAAATTATCTTAACTTTATGCATTCTTTAGTAAGTAGGGGCCCTTATTGTGGTACTTCTTTAATTTTTTTTTTGTATTCTTTGTTAAGTGGGCCCATTGTATGCTCATTATGAGAAGTTTTTAACATCTAAGTTGTTTAACATGACTTTATCCATTATTTGTTTAATTTTCTGTTTTGTTTTGTTTTGTAATTATATAGCTCATTCCTTTTTCTGTTACACTTTTTAGACTAAAGATGGTTCAGTTCATGTGGACTTGGTCTTCAATCATGGTGGTCAATGGATAACTAAGTCATATGTTCTCTACTCAAAGAAGGATACTTCAGTCAAGACTTCGTATTCATGTCTACTCCAAGGGTTAATCCTTTTCCAGACTTTGAGTATCCATCCTTTGAACATGATCCAGACCCAACATTAAGTCCTTTAATTATATCAAAGGCCGAAATTAGATTTCAACCTAGGCAGAATGTTCAAGTGACTGTTGGGACAAGAAAAATCAACTTCATAGGGGATGAGACAAGTGTTAATGAACCCACATATCTTCATTATTCACCATTTAAGTTCACATGGAAGGAAAATGCTGCAGCCACTAGGAATCAGCTTGAGAAATTAAGAACAAGAAAGGGGAAGGAAACTGCCAATTAGTTTGATCTTATGTTGGTGTTAGTATGGGATATAATTGCTGATTAATGACAGTACAAAATTGTGTGTTTTAATGTTGTTTTGGCTGTGATTTTGTGTTTGGCTATCACGTTGTGACTTAGGTGTAAGTTTTTGCAGTTACAACATAGCATCATAATGACATATTTGTGTACATATCTAACTGTTGACATGTGAATGTCAAACTATGTGTGTTTGTTGTTTTAATGTAGTGAATGTTGGATCATAAACTTGATCCATTATGAGAGCCCAAACCCAAACCCAATCAAATTGGAGTCCAAGTCCATAATCAAGGTTCAAAACTACAAGTCTTCTACCTAAAATTTTCTAGGTGTGGTAATTATGCATGTGAATCATTTGGTAATTTAAAATATTGTTAGAATGATGGAGAAGAATGAGGTGTATGATTATTGTAATTTTTTATTAGTTTATTTGTGTGGTGTAGGATTGTTCTTAAGTAGTATAAATATCTCTCTCCATTTTAGTCTAGGTATCAAGAAAAATTAAGAGCTTCTAAGTGAGTGAAGAAGCAAAGTCTTATAAGAGTGAGTTGTAGTATCTTGTTGTTGAGTGAGAGTGCTCTTGTAATATTTGTTTGAGTTTGAATAAAAATTATTTGTCAGAGTGTTTCATTTCCAACAAAGTGGTATCAAAGGCAGTTGGAAAGTATACACTATTGCATATCAAATTGAAGGTCTCGACGATAGGAATCCGACGCTGCCAGAATCTCCCCGATCGGAGTTCAGATGCGCCGCCATGCGCCACCGGAAGAGTGCTGCCAGAAAATCGAGTTGACTCACTGAGTCAGCCGAGTTGGAGCTGAGTTGACCGAGCCGTCCAAGCCAAGTTGACTGAGCCATCAAAGTCGTTGACCGATGACCAGGTTAGAGTTGACTTTGACCGTTGATCGAAAACTGAAAATTTGACTAGGTCCCTCCCAAGGTCTTTCGGCGTTCTAGATTCATCCGCGCAATCGGATTTTGCAAATTCTCATTATATTGAGCGATATGGCAAATGGTATGATACCATTCCAAGTCCCGACACTCAACAACAACAACTATGACAATTGGAGTATCAAAATGAAGGTAATTTTTGGATCACAAAATGTGAGGGATATCATAGAAAAAGGCTATAACGAGCCTGCGGATGATGCTGCTTTTACTACTCTTACACCAGATCAAAAGACAACTTTGAATGATTCAAGAAAGAGAGACAAGAAGGCTCTCTACCTCATCTACTAAGGATTAGATAATGATGACTTTGAAAAGATTTCGAGTGCAAGCTATGCCAATGAAGTGTGGGAGAAGCTACAAACCTCTTACAAAGGATCCGAGCAAGTGAAGAAGGTTCGTCTCCAAACATTAAGACGTGAATTTGAATCCTTACACATGAAAATATCTGAGTCTATTTCGGATTGTTTCTCAAGAGGAGTAGCTGTTTCTAATCAATTAAAAAGAAATAGTGAAAAGTTAGAAGATGTGAGGATAATAGAGAAGATACTTCGTTCATTGGATCCCAAATTTGAGCACATCGTTGTGACGATTGAAGAAACTAAAGACTTGGAAGAAATGACGATCGAGCAACTCCAAGGATTATTGCAAGCATACGAAGAGAAGCATAAGAAGAAGCAAGGGTTTACTGAGCAATTCCTCAAACTGCAACTCAAGGATATGCATGAAAGCCAAGGCAATGATAGAAACCAATGTGGCCGAGGCTGAGGTAGAGACCATGGACGAGGTGGAAGTCCCGGTCGTGGACGAGGTTGGAATTATAACAACAACTCCAACAACAACTATGAGAAAGGAGAAAGCTCAACACGAGGCCGTGGAAGAATCAATCTGAACTCAAGGTATGACAAATCTCAAGTTCGATGCTATAATTGTCAGAAGTTTGGGCATTATGCTTCAGAATGTAGAGCTCCCAACAATAAAATTAAGGAGAAAGACAACTACATGGAGGAGAAGACAGATAGCAAAGAAACTCTTCTCCTAGCACGGAAGAAAACTAACTGATGGTGGCCAAGCAAACTCTTGGTACCTTGACAGTAGTGCAAGCAATCACATGTGTGGAAAGAAAGACATGTTCGTGGAGCTAGACGAGTCAGTAAGTGGAAATATTTCATTTGGAGATGATTTCACAATAGAAGTGAAAGGGAGAGGTAACATCTTTATACGTTTGAAAGATGGGAGACATAAGTTTATTTTCAATGTCTACTATGTGCCCAATATGAAAAGTAACATTTTGAGTTTAGGACAACTGTTAGAGAAAGGTTATGATATTCATATGAAGGATTATAATGTTTCTATAAAGAGATGATAAGAATAACTTCATTGCTAAAGTGCCAATGTCAAAGAATAAAAAGTTCATGATCAACATACAAAATGATGTTGCAAAGTGCCTGAAAGTTTGCCACAGAGATGCATCATGGCTTTGGCATCTTTGATTTGGGCATCTCAATTTTGGAGTTCTAAAGCTGCTATCTAAGAAGGAGATGGTGAAGGGACTACCTCGCATCAACCATCCTGACCAGCTTTGTGAAGGGTGTCTAGTAGAGAAGCAATTCAGGAAAAGCTTTCCAAATGAGTCAGAGTCAAGAGCCAAGAAGCTACTCGAGCTCATCCATACTGACGTGTGTGGTCCGATCAAGCCTATTTCTCTCGGTAACAATAACTATTTTCTTCTCTTCATTGATGATTTTCAAGAAAAAACCTGGGTATATTTCTTGAAACAGAAGTCAGAAGTTTTTGAAGTTTTCAAGAAGTTCAAAGCTACAATGGAGAGAGAAAGCGGTAGAAATATCAAAGCCATGAGATTCGACCGAGTTGGAGAATTTACTTCCAGGGAGTTTTAAGAGTTCTGTGAAGCAAATGGAATTCGTCGACCAATGACAGTTCCTAGATCCCCCCAGCAAAATGGTATGGCAGAAAGAAATAACAGAACAATCCTCGACATGTCACAAAGCATGCTCAAAAGCAAGAAACATCCCAATGAGTTTTGGGCCGAAGCAGTAGCGTGTGCAGTCTACTTGTCAAATCGATCTCCAACAAGAAGTGTATGGGGAAAGACACCGCAAAGGCATGGAGTGGAAGAAATCCTGACATTTCCCACCTGAGAACCTTTGGAAGTATAGCCCATGTTCATGTACCAGACGAGAGAAGAACGAAACTTGATGATAAAAATGAGAGCTTTATCTTCATCGGCTATGATGCTAATTCGAAGGGCTACAAGTTGTACAATCCAGACAATAAGAAGATTGTGATTAGTCGAGATGTGGTATTCAACGAAAAAGGAGAATGAGATTTTAACTCTCATGCAGATAACTTTAATTTCTTTCCTCAGTTTGAAGAAGATGACCAGATAATGAGAGAGAAACTAGGTGAACCTCAACAAGAGCTTGCAACTCTACCCATTTCACCAACATCAACCACTCAAAGAGACTCATCACCTTCGTCATCGTCAAGTGGGAGTCAAAGTGAAAGAGTTGTGCAACGTACAAGAAGCCTTAGAGATCTCTATGAGGTAACTGAACGACAAGATAATCTTACATTATTTTGTCTATTTGTCGATTGTGAACCAGTGAGCATTCAAGAAGCAATACAAGAAAAGAAGTGGAAAGATGTGATGGACGAAGAAATCAAGGCCATTGAGAAGAATGACACATGGGAACTTACCTCACTTCCCAAGGGACATAAGGCGATAGGTGTCAAATGGGTGTACAAAACGCTAGTTACTAAAGGTTATAGTCAAAAGGCTGGAATTGACTATGATGAGTTATTTGCTCATGTT
This sequence comes from Anisodus acutangulus, assembly GCA_029783415.1. Classification (NCBI taxonomy): domain Eukaryota; kingdom Viridiplantae; phylum Streptophyta; class Magnoliopsida; order Solanales; family Solanaceae; genus Anisodus; species Anisodus acutangulus. The sequence goes on from CM056489.1 coordinate 11,900,396, forward strand.
GCTCGATTGGAGACTATCAGACTAATCACTTCTTTGGCAGCTCAAAACAAGTGAGAGATACAACAGATGGATGTAAAGTCTGCCTTCCTAAATGGAGTTCTTGAAGAGGAAGTCTACATTCAGCAACCATCAGGCTACGAAGTCAAAGACCACGAAGACAAGGTGTTGAAGTTGAATAAGGCTCTTTACGGGCTAAAACAAGCATCAAGGGCATGGAATAGCCGAATCGACAAGTACTTCCATGAAAATGGCTTCAACAAATGTCCTTACGAGCACGCTCTATATATCAAGATCAAAGATGGAGATATTTTGATCGTGTGCCTCTACGAGGATGATTTGATCTTCACCGGAAGCAACACAAGCATGTTCAATGAATTCAAGGAAGTAATGACAAAAAAATTCGAGATGACAGACATGGGCCTCATGGCGTACTATCTTGGCATTGAAGTTAAGCAACAAAAGGATGGAATTTTCATTTCACAGAAAAGCTATGCAAAGGAAATCCTGAAAAAGTTCAAGATGGAGAACTGTAAGTCGATAAGCACACCGACGGAATACTAAATCAAGATGTCCAAACATGAAGAAGGCGAAAGTGTAGATCCAACATTCTTCAAAAGTTTAGGTGGGAAGTCTTCGATATCTAACTTGCACGAGGCCCGATATTCTTCACGCAGTTGGATTGGTTAGTCGCTACATGGAATCTCCAACAATCACCCATTTTAAAGCCGCAAAGAGAATTCTTCGCTATCTGAAAGGTACAATTGACTTTGGCTTGTTCTATTTAGTTTCTAATGATTACAAGCTTGTTGGATATAGTGATAGTGATTGGGGTGGAGACATAGATAATCGAAGAAGCACTACTGGATTCGTATTTTTCATGGGAGATACTGCTTTCACATGGATGTCAAAGAAACAACTGATTGTCACATTGTCTACTTGTGAAACGAAATATGTTGCTGCTACCTCATGCGTTTGTCATGCAATTTGGCTTAGAAATCTATTGAATGAGATAGGCTTGATACAAGAAGATCCTACCAAGGTTTGTGTCGACAACAAGTCAGTCATTGCCTTAGCAAAGAATCCAGTAGGCTAAGTCGTTGGCCAACACAATAGACATATTTAGAATATGGTCTAGTTGTCAACTAATATATATGAGATACAGTGATTAAGCCATTTGGATAGACACTTGACAAATCCTAAGCTTGATCGGGTATGTCGTGAATGAAAGGATTTTATATTACCACATAAATGTTAAGTTTACTTGATTCACGTAAACGTACTTCACATATTGAGTTCGTCTTCCGGTGCTGTCTAGGAGTTCCGCGTAGACCTTAATTTGATTAATGTCGATATGAGAAGGCATGTATGATCACACTATGTCGATTGTCCTTTCGATCTAAGGATGTATTGAGAGAGTAATTAAATGTTCAATTTAGAATCGAGATATTTAAATAAATAATAATTATTTTAATTAAGTCAAAATTAGATTTTGGATTTAATTAAGAATGCGCAGAAAATAAATTGAGACAGTGCAGGAGCACGTCGAGCGCCGCGGCGCCCATACCCTAGGGCCGCGGTGCCTCTGCCTTGAATTTTGGGTCAAGCCCAAGGTCAAACCCTAATTCAGTTTTGACCTAATTTTCAACTATAAATAGAGGCATTCTCTTCATTATTCATTCATTAATTTCAGATTATCATTCTAAGCCTTAGAGACTTAGAATTAAAAACTCTCTCGAACCTTTGTCGGATTTTCTAGCTTTCCGAAAGAGAAGTACATTGAAGCTTGTGGGAGTAGTGGGGATGCGACCGGTATGTGGGATAGGATGACCAGTTGCATCTGGGAGGTAGCTAGAGAAGTGTTAGGGGTCTCGCGAGGTAGCTGTGGTGAGCATCGAGGGGACTAGTGGTAGAATGGTAAAGTTCAAGAGAATGTGGAAGCAAAGAAAATGGTGTATGCAAAATTGGTAGAAAGTAAGGATGAGGTGGAGAAGTGGACGAGTAGGGATTTGTATAAGATGGCGAGGAAGGAGGCAAAGCTAGCGGTTATTGAGGTAAAAACGACGGCTTTTGAACGCATGTATGTGGAATTAGAGGAAAAAGGTGGGGATAAGAAGTTGTACAGACTATTCAAGGCAAGGGAGAGGAGGGCCCATGACTTAGACTGCGTGAGGTGCATCAAGTATGAGGATGGCAAAGTACTGGTGGATGACATGCATATTAGACGGATGTGGTAGTCTTACTTCTATAAACTCTTGAACGAAAAAGGAAATAAAGACATTGTGCTGGGAAATCTGGAGCAATCCGAAAGGTACCGAAATTTTGGATATTGTAGAAATATTAGGGTTGAAGAGATTAAGGGTGTTGTTCGTAAGATGTGCAGGGGATGAGCGACCAGGCCTGATGAGATTCCAGTTGAATTTTGGAAGAGCGTAGGCAGGACAGGTTTGGAGTGGCTGACTAAGTTCTTTAATGTCATTTTTAAGACGGTGAGAATTTCCGAAGAATGGAGGTGGAGTACAATGATTCCTTTGTAAAATAACAAAGGTGACATCCAGGGTTGTAACAACTATAGGGGTATCATGCTGCTAATCCACACTATAAAAGTTTGGGAAAAGGTTATGGAGATGAGGGTAAGAAGAGACGTATCTATTTTTGAGAACCAGTTTGGATTCATCCAGGGGAGTTTGACTACATAATTTATTCATCTTATTAGGAGGTTGGTGGAGCAGTATAAGAAGAGGAAGAGAAACTTACATATGATTTTCATCGACCTCGAGAAGTCATACGACAAAGTCCCTAGGGAAGTTCTATGGAGATGTTTGAATGTTAGAGGTGTACTTGTGGCATACACTAGGGCGATTAAGGATATGTATGATGGAGCCAAGATCAGGATACATACAGTAGGAGGAGACTCGGAGCACTTTTCAGTGTTGATGGGGCTGCACCAGGGATCAGGTCTTAGACCATTCTTATTTGCCTTGGTAATGGATGGACTAATGTGACAAATCTAAGAGGAGGTTCCATGGTGTATGTTATTCACAGATGACATATTCCTGATTAATGAGACTCGCAGCGGAGTGAACGCTAAGCTGGAGGTATGGAGATAGACTCTGGAGTCTAAAGGGTTCAGGATGAGTAGGACCAAGACATAATACTTGGGGTGCAAGTTCAGTAACGAGAGTGACCATGAGACATGTATGTAGGTTAAGCTTGGTACTCAGGTCATTCTAAAGAAAGGAAGCTTCAACTACCTCGGGTCTATTATCCAAGGGAATGGAGAGATTGATGATGATGTTACACATCGTATTGGGGTAGGGTGGGTGAAATAGAGGCTCACATCTGGAGTCTTGTGTGATAAAAAGGTGCCATAAAAACGTAAAGGCAAGTTCTATAGGGTGGTGGTTAGACCGACTATGTTGTATGGGGCGGAGTGTTGGCTAGTCAAGACTACGCATATCCAAAAGATAAAAGTTGTGGAGATGAGGATGCTGAGATGGATGTATGGGCATACAAGGAGGGATATGATTAGAAATGAGGATATCCGGGACAGAGTGGGAGTGGCCTTGGTGGAGGATAAGATGTGGGAAGCGAGGTTGAGATGGTTCAGGCATGTGCAGAGGAAAGACACAAATTCTCCAGTACGGAGGTGTGAGAGGTTGGCTATGGACGTGTTCAGGAGGGGTAGATGAATGCCGAAGAAGTATTAGGGAGAGGTGATTAGACGGGATATGGCGCATGTACAACTTACTGAGGAAAGGACCTTAGATAGGGAGTTGTGGAGGACACGGATTAGGGTAGAAGGGTAGTAGGTAGTTGAGCGTAGTCCTACTTACGCTTACAAACTGGTAGTTGTAGTGTTATTATTGTAGGCCTACTAGCCTATCATACTAGTAGGCGCAATATTGGTTCATAGTCCCCTGTCATTTGATTTCTGTTGCTATGTGTTCTTTAGTATACTTTATTTATCTTATTTACCTGGGTTAGTTACTAGTTCCTTTTTAAGAATGCGCTATCATGGCTTATTCACTTTTGTTACCATCATTTTCATACTGCTTTAAATTTCTTGTCCGGGTCTGATCGTTTCTCTTGCTTTGCTTGTGCTTATGCTTTGTCTTGAGCTGAGGGGTCTTTCGAAAACAACCACTTTACATACTAAGGTAGAGGTAAGGTCTGTATACACTCTACCCTCCCCAAACCCCACGTTGTGGGATCTCACTGGGTATGTTGTTGTCAATCTCCTTCAAGTTTGTAAGTAGCGTTTTGCAATGCTTTTGAAGTAATTAAATTCAGTAATTAAGCATATATCCTGATGTGATGAATTCTATTAGCTAGTGCTGCAATAATAAATAACTAAGTAATTACTATAGTTAATACTCCCCCCCCCCCCCCCGTTTATTTTTACTTGTTCAGTACATTATAAGTAATTTTTCAGTTTTATTTGTCTGTTTTAAAAAAATAGTTTTTCTTTTTATTTTACCCTTAATATTAACTATTCATTCCCTTCATTATTTCACAGGTCCATTGACACTATATACTCCCTTCGAGCCACTTCACTGGATGTCCTTATTAAAAATCGATGTTCCAAAATAGTTATCATTTTAAAAAATCAAGATATAATTAACTACTTAATTAGTTTTCACCTTTATCCTTACTCAATAAATGTGGTGAAAATAATTAAAATTAAATTGAGATCAAAGAATAAATAAGGATAACTAGTCAAAATACCCTTCAATTAATGTTTTCTTAAAGGACATGCAAAAAAGGTTCTCCTTCCGTCCATTTTTACTTGTCATGTATTTACTTGACACGCTTATTAAGGAATTAAAAATAGAATGATAATTTTACTATATCACTCTTAATTATTATTAAGTAACATAATGATTGGAATCAATAAAACATACTTTAAAAGTTGTGCAGCCACTAAGAATTCTTTGAACTTTTCAACCTAAGAATTAATGATAAGGATAAATAGATATGAAATAATAAATTATATCTTGATTTTACAAAATGGACAAATAAAAATAAATAACTAATTATAGTATACTGAGGACTAGTAAGAATGGACGGATGAAATATGACAAATAAAATGGACTGAAGAGAGTATCAATTAATATGGATACTATAATCGTACGAGAAGTGCAAACTTCATTGTGAGCAAGTAAATGTGAACCGGATAGTATTTGATAATTAAAGTCATGCATGAAAACGTGTAGATTTTGATAACGTGGATCAGGAGGTATTTAATTCAACCTGCTTATGTTACTATGGCATTTAATTGGTTCTTTGTATTTTTCACCTCTAATAAATGTATCATTTTTAAAATTTATATCCTATCTTATTATTTTTTGTAATATACTTCTTGACCTATTCATTGCATTGCAAAATCATAAACAGACGTAGAAGAAAGGGAAACGAGAAGAGGAGGGCGGGGTTGAGGTAACATGTTAAACCAGCTCTTTGTCAGCCACAACAGGAATACTTCAACGAGAAATTGGAGATTAAAAACTAGTTACTATTTAGTATTTAAAAAATGGATAAATTTCAGGGACTACATTATCATTACGGATAAGGGTCGAAAATTGTGCGAAATTAAATAATAATGCCCTTTGTTAATAGTTTGATCCAAAAATGCTATTAGTGTTACTTAATTGGGTAAAAAATATCCTTTTTCTAATAAATGTATTGTTTCTTTTCTTTTTAAACACATTCTCTTCCTAATAAAAATATTATTTTTAAAGAACTCTTTTCTTTAGGAATGACAATAGGGCGGTTAGGAAAGGTTAGGGCGGGGAAAACCTTGATGGGCTAAGACTTCGACTCGTCCTGCACTGCCCTGTTTAGCATTTTTTATAAATTGTCCTGCCTCGTTAAGTCCTACCCCATCCTGACCCGTTTATGTTATCTTTCATTTTCCTCTTTATATTTCACTTAAATGTAATATCAACTACGCTGTTTTTGGGTCTAGTAAAAGTGTCCTCTTTCCTTTTTTAATAGTACGTTTTTCATCAACAAATTCTTTTTTTCTTCAGTGAGTACATTTAGTATCAAATAAATATTTCATTTGGTTTATGTCGGTCATTTTTCGCACACATGTATGTCCACAAAAATATCAAAATTTTCCTTGGAAGACGCTTTTTCAAAACTAAATAAGAACATTCACATTTTATGTAAATAATTTCTCTATGCAAAACCTGGACATTCAATTCATGAAACATCAATAATAAATAAGGAACATTCAATAGTATCTTACCACGAACTAACTGTTTTGTAATCCAAATATCAAAATTCCTACCAGGGACTTAAAAAATGAGTAACTATCATAATAATATTATGCATACAAATATCCCAAACAGTACACAACTCCATATCAGAAACATGGAGTATTAGTATTATGCAGATTCTGTTAAATATACGTTATATACCGAGATATACACTTAAGGTATATCACAGTTTTGATCCACAATCAGTCCGTGTATTACCATAGTTTATGTATAGTGTTTTAGTGTAATAATTAGTCTTGTACACTTACCATAATATGTGTATTACCATAATTGTATAGTTAGTGTCCAAGTAGAATAAGGTTTTAGGAATAGAATAGGAATAGGATTCTCCTATTATGGAAATATGTAAAATGTATATATACTCATTCAATTAATGAAAATAATCAAGGGGATTATTTCTTTCAGATTCAACGATTTTCATAAACATAATATCGACCTGCCCCGCCCTGCCCTATTAAAAATTTTCAGAAATTAATTTTGCCCTGCCAGTCCCACCATGCCCCGTTTAAGCTTGCCCTGCCCTACCCTGTTAAGGGCTTGCCCCGCCCTGCCCTAATTGTCATCCCTATTTTTCTTTTAGGGACAGTCTCAGCGTTCGAAGACCGCCCGCTATGACTGCAGGTGTGTGTTAAATATACATCATATACCGTGATATACACTTAAGGTATATCACGTTTTGGTCCACAATCAGTCTGTGTATTACCATAGTTTATGTATAGTGTTTTAGTGTAATAATTAGTCTTGTACACTTACCATAATATGTGTATTACCATAATTGTATAGTTAGTGTCCAAGTAGAATAATGTTTTAGGAATAGAATAGAAATAGGATTCTCCTATTATGGAAATAAGTAAATTGTAAACATATATACTCATTCAATTAATGAAAATAATCAAGGGGATTATTTCTTTCATGATATCAAGAGTCTAGGTTAATATTTTCTCCCACTTTCTCCCTAATATTTCCGTCCAAACCACCGAATCCGAGCCCCCTTCCTGGATTTCCGTGCCCGAAAATTACTTTTCTCTTCCTAATTTTTTATCCCCAATCCCTACGTCACGTCTTGCGTTGCTATTATGGCTAGGAACATGTTTCACCCTGCCCTTACTATTTCTAATATCAAGAATCACATCCCTATCATTCTTGAAATAGAAAACGTCCAATACGCGACGTGGGCCGAACTGTTCAAAATACATGCACGCTCGAATCAAGTTCTCTATCATATTATCCCCGCGGCTCCTACAGATATGGAGGTGCTCAAACCAGAGGATGATCCTACGCGATGGACGACCCTTGATACTACTGTTCTTCAATGGATTTACTCCACTATATATAGCGACATCTTGCAAACGATTATCGAACCTGATGCTACGGCGATGGAGGCATGGAATAGAATACGTGATATATTCTAAGATAATAAGAATTCTCGTGTTGTTACCCTTGAGCAGGAATTTTCCCACATCTATATGGAAAATTTCCCAAACGTTTCAGCATATTGCAAAAGGTTAAGGGAATTGGCGGACCAACTCCGCAACGTTGGCGCGCTTGTTTCGAATGATCGATTGGTCCTACAAATGGTTGCAGGCCTTTCAGAGGCATATAGTGGTGTTGGCACGCTTCTTCGACACAGCAGCCCTCTTCCGTAATTTTATCAGGCTCGTTCTATGCTTACTTTCGAAGAAGCCGGCTTGGCCAAAAAGGCGGCTACCAGTGCTAGTCCCGTAGTCATGATGACGTCCTCTATAAAATCTCCGCGTGGTGTTGATAATTCCAACCAAAACCATACACATGGTGGCGGCAAAAATAGTCAGAAAAATAATGCCAAACATCACGGGGGCAAACGCGGTGGTTCCGGAGATGGTCACGGTGGCAGTAGGTCTCAAAATATCGACAGTGGGCCACCACCCAACAGTCCCTATGACCTAGCAGTTTCACATTCTGGCTACTAGACTACCCAACAATGTTTTTTCAGGCCCAATCTAGTTTGGCCCAGTGGTTCTCGCCCTAATTCTGGGTTGGGACAACGACCCGATGTACTTGGGCCCCAGACCCATCATGCAGCGGCCCCCACTACTTCTGACATTGAAGTCGCGATGCACACGCTTGGAATAAATCCTTCTGACCCAAATTGGTACATGGACACCGGCGCCACTATTCATATGACGTCCGACTCAGGTACTCTCTCGTCTTATTCAAATTTGAGCAACAATCGTGGTATAATTGTTGGTAATGATAATTCAATTCCAATTCGTGGTTATGGTCAGAAAATATTATCTCCCCCCATCCACCCCTTATTTTGAAAAATACCCTTCACGCTCCAAAATTGATTAAAAATTTGATGTATGTCCGAAAATTCACCATTGATAATTCTGTGTCCATAGAATTTGATCCATTTGGTTTTTCTGTGAAGGATTTCAAAACAGAGAGTCCTCTCATGAGGTGTGATAGTAGGGGTGATCTTTATCCTATCACACCACGTTCCGGTTTATCGAGTCACGCAATGCCATCCACTTTTGTCGCTCTGGCTCCTTCCTTGTGGCATGCTCGTCTAGATCATCCAAGATCATCTATTTCGTCTTCCTTAGATAAAAACAATTTTATTTCTTGTAAGAGTGTGCGTAGTACTCCGAATTGTCAATCTTGTTCTTTAGGAAAAATAGTTAAGTTGCCATTTGTACACTCCAATTCTCATACTTTAATGTCATTTGATATTATTCATAGTGATTTATGGATGTCTCATGTTCTTAGTTCTTTGGGTCATCGGTATTATGTTCTCTTTTTGGATGATTATTTTAAGTTTTTATGGTTTTTCCGATAGCGAAAAAATCCCAAATTTTTTCCATCTTCTTAAAATTTAGAGCATTCATTAGAACCCAATTAGAACGGAAAATAAAAAATATTCAATGTGATAATGGCAAAAAGTATGACAAATGGGGTGTTTCGGGAATTCTGTGCTAATAATGGAATCAATTTTCATTTTTCTTGTCCTTATGTCTTCACAAAATGGGAAAGCCGAACGCAAAATTCATACCATGAATAACATTGTCCGGACTTTGTTGATTCATGCTTCCGTACCTCCGTCTTTTTGACATCATGCTCTACAAATGGCTACATATCTCCTTAACATAATTTCTTCCAAAGGTTTGACATACTCTTCTCCCCTTCACATTCTATATAATAAAACTCTTTCGTATTCACATCTTTGGGTGTTTGTGTTATCATCTATTTCCGTCCACTACAATTAACAAAATTTAGGCCCGGTCTACTCCATGTGTTTTTTTGGGTTTTCCGTCTAATCATCGTGGTTACAAATGCTTTGATTTATCCTCTAATAAAATCATCATTAGTCGTCATGTCATTTTTATGAATCCAATTTCCGTTTGCTAAAGTGAGTAATCATGTGCCTAGTTCGTATAATTTTTTGGATGATGGTATATCCCCGTATATTATTCATCATTTTTCGGACATGTCTCGCACCCAAAATTCTCCAGCGGGCCCAATGCCCGCTGGTCCCACTGGTCTGTCACAACCCTCTCAACCCAGTTTTGTCACTGGGTCAATTTTAGAAATTGGGTCAGTCTAGCCAAATACTGGAACTGGTCCAGTTCCTGCATCCCCCCATTGTTTCTGCTTCCCGAAATGGGCCAGCAGACCCACTGCCTGCTAGCCAGTCCATACCGAGTCCAGAAAATTCCCACATTCCGCCAAATTCTTCCCTGAGTCATAGACCAGTCACTCGTAGTCAACGGGGGATTTTAAACCTAAACGATATTTTAATTTACATTCTAATGCTCTTAAATCACTCTTACCCCGTAATCCTGTATCTGCATTAAATTACCCGAATTGGAAAATTGCTTTGACCGATGAATATAATGTTTTTATTGATAATAAGACGTGGGAGTTGGTGCCCCGTCCATATGGTATTAATATTATTAGGTCTATGTGGATATTTGCTCATAAGGACAATTCAGACGGTTCGTTTGCACGGCATAAAGCTCGGCTTGTGGATGATGGTAAGACTCAACAGGTTGGTGTGGATTGTGGGGAGACGTTTAGTACAGTGGTCAAACCGGCTATCATTCACACTGTACTCAGCTTGGCTCTTTCGAAAGCATGGCCCATCCATCAGTTAGATGTGAAAAATGCTTTCTTACATGGTGATCTCAAGAAAACAGTGTATATGCATCAGCCTTTGGGATTTATATGGGCTTAAGCAATCTCCACGGGCCTGGTATAAGAGGTTTGCTGATTATGTTTCGACTATTGGGTTCACTCACAGTAGGTAGGATAATTCCTTGTTCATATATCGTTGTGGTTCATCCTTGGCTTATATACTATTATATGTGTATGATATTATCTTCACTGCCTCTTCCGATGCCCTACGCCAGTCTATCATGACAATGCTCAGTTCTGAATTTGCTATGAAAGACTTGGGGCCCTTGAGTTATTTTTTTGGAATTGTTGTCACCCGTCATACATGTGGATTGTTCTTATCATAGAGGAAGTATGCGATCGAGATCATTGAGAGAGATGGGATGTCATCATGTAAGTTCATTTCCACTCCAGTTGATACTAAACCCAAATTGGATACTACGGCTGGCGCACCATACGAGGATCCGACCCACTATCGCAGTCTTGCAAGGGCCCTTCAGTATCTTACATTCATGAGATCGGATATTACGTATGACGTACAACAAGTGTGTTTGTTTATGCATGATCCCAGGGTTGAGCACATGAATGCGCTCAAACGCATCATTAGGTATATTCAGGGTACACTTGACTATGGCTTGCATTTATATCCTTCCTCGACGTCCACGCTTGTCTCATATACATATATTGATTGGGGCGGCTGTCCGGACACCAGACGGTCTACGTCTGACTATTGTATGTTTCTTGGAAATAACTTGGTCTCCTGGTCTGCGAAACGTCATTCGACTTTTTCCCGATCCAGTGCCGCGGCCGAGTATCGAGGGGTAGCTAATATGGTCTCGGAATCATGTTGGTTACGTAATTTGATGTTAGAGCTTCATTGTCCTATCTAGAAAGCGACCTTGGTGTATTGTGATAATATTAGTGCCATCTATCTGTCGGGTAATCCGGTTCAGCACCAACGCACTAAACATATCGAGATGGACATTCATTAAAGGGTTGCTCGTGGTCAGGTTCGCGTCTGTCATGTCCCGTCCAGGTATCAAATAGCTGACATCTTTACGAAGGGTCTTCCCTCGGTCCTTTTTGAAGATTTTAGGGACAGTCTCAGCGTTCGAAGACCGCCCGCTATGACTGCGGGTGTGTGTTAAATATACATCATATACCGTGATATACACTGAAGGTATATCACGTTTTGGTCCACAATCAGTCCGTGTATTACCATAGTTTATGTATAGTGTTTTAGTGTAATAATTAATCTTGTACACTTACCATAATATGTGTATTACCATAATTGTATAGTTAGTGTCCAAGTAGAATAAGGTTTTAGGAATAGAATAGGAATATGATTCTCCTATTATGGAAATATGTAAAATGTATATGTACTCATTCAATTAATGAAAATAATCAAGGGGATTATTTCTTTCAGATTCAATGATTTTCATAAACATAATATCGACCTGCCCCGCCCTGCCCTATTAAAAATTTTCAGAAATTAATTTTGCCCTGCCAGTCTCACCATGCCCCGTTTAAGCTTGCCCTGCCCTACCCTGTTAAGGGCTTGCCCCGCCCTGCCCTAATTGTCATCCCTATTTTTCTTTTAAAATTTCTTTAACTAATGAAAAAGTGGGAAGTAATCTTTTTTTTCTTCTTAATTTCGTGTTATTAATTAAAATAGAATAACCGCATGTACTTTTTTAACTGATAATATAGGTCATATATATAAGATAGTTTTCATTTAGATAATGCTAAAAATATTCCTAATAAAATAAAAATACATTTTTATATCTTAATCTTTTCCGAATTGAAGTAGGATAAGCATTTGCTAATATAATACTTGGTCTTAAAGTTAAGATAGGATAATAATAATGCCATAGAACATGAAAAATTATTACATTGCTTCAAATAACAAAATATTATTAAAATATCATCAATGGAGTTATTGTTTTACCGTTATCTAAATAAAAAATTAATGATGAGTTACTATGATCTTATAAATATGATATATATTATCACTTAAAATAGTACATGAATTTTTAATTTTAATTAATAAAATGAGATTAAGAAGAAAAAAAGATTACTTTATACTTTTTTATTAGTTAAGGGATTTAAAAGAAAAGGAACAAGAAAAGGGTTCTTTAAAAATAATTTTCATATTAGAAAACTAATGTATTTAAAAAAATGATAATTTCAGAGACCTTCCCTCAGGTTTGGCTCCGTAACACTAACCTCTCTCGTGGTTTACAATAATACAATTACCTCCCTCATTTTGATTTTCTTTTGCAACGATTCTATTAACATATTTATCATAAATATAAAAAATCAAAAGTTGATTTTATCCTTACTATTATAGTCTTTTATTTAACAAATTCTTTTAATAAAAGCTTAAATTTTGTTGGTTGGCTCCTTAATCTGTGAACACTATTATTAAACAAAAGATAAAAACAATTTGTTTTACAATTTTGATTTTCCAAATACAAGAATTACGACAAAACTTTTCTTTTCAGTGTTTGAAATTATGGGAATTGGTTATCCCTTTCATCCCACCCAATCTCTCCTCCACCCAGCCACCAATTCTCGGTGTCGACGAGAAGTTCCAATTGAGCAGCCCTGTGCAAATGGTAAGTAAAAGACTATAATAGTAAGGGTAAAATCGTCAACTTTTGATTTTTATATTTAGGATAAATATATTAATAGAATCGTTGCAAAAAAAATCAAAATAAGAGGGTAAGGATAATATCGTAAACTACTGAACGTGACTACAGTATTTAATATACATTATATTAGATTTTTTAGGTTTTATTACATTTTAATTTACAGAAGGGGAAAATTGTAATCTAACTTTGAACGCGGGAGCTTCACACTTTTAATATTATATGATATATTGTCAATTCTCAAAGGGAAATTGACCTAACTCCCAAATTGTATCGCCTTATTAAGATTTTTACATTTTGTGAGAACTGTGCAAAATTGACCTAAATATGCAACTAATTCATGTTGATGAAGAACTTGAGTAACACTCCATGTTTAGTACAAGCACTGTAATAAGTAGCTTTGATCAGATTTTACAGTTATGTTCCTCACAGCTAGCTCCATGCAAATTATTTGTTTCAATACTGCTGTAAAATTCTACTAGAAGTGTACTGTCTAAACTTTATCTTTTAAAGCAATGCTTATTCACCTAACTAAAGGAGCAATTTTGAGATACTGTTGATGTAAATATTAACCAGGAATACGAAAAAAATAACAACTACACGTCAACACAAGCAAGTTAGAATCAGCTATATGACAATTGTCCATGTTGCTTCCAGTTCATCTCAGTTAAGTATTATATAATGAATTTTGGATATCGAATAACATTAGTGCACACAAAAAGAACACCATTTCTCCACCAAAAACCTGGTCTTTCAAGTGGTTTTCTCAAGCACAAAGCTAAGTTTGTTTAGTTTTTCTCATGTAAAATGGATTAAAAATCTTCTCTCAGAGGGTCAGACACCAACTTCTTGCACAAATCACCACTCATTCTACTGCCTTTCCATTAAAAAATCTTATAAAACATAACTAAAAGATCTCCTTTAGTCCAGATATATAACCATTTGAAAATATGCAAAAACAATATGGAAAGAAAAAAGTGGAAAAGATCAACTAAACTCTATTGTGTACAGAACCAAAAATCATGACTGTTTAAAGAGTGCTAGTTTATTTAGAAGAGTAAAAGCAAGTAGTTATGCATAAAAAGAATCTCAGTTCATGCATTACTTACATAATTACATGAACTTTGACAATATCCTGAAGGATCAAAACAAGCTTGCTTGATTCATACAAGTGCGTCAAGACAGATAAAACATGTCAAATGTCATATATAGTAAAACATACATGCTACTCGTTACGCGTTTCATGCACAGCTTTGTTATCGATATATATATATATATATAGCAACTATGGTAATTAGTTACTATTTCCCTTGACACAGTAATAATATTGAAAGAAATAATCCCCTTGATTATTTTCATTGATTGAATAGGTATATATACAAGTTACATTTTTCCATAATACTATAAATCCTTTTCCTATTCTACTTCTAAATCCTTATTCTACCATAATTCTAACTATACAATTATGGTAGGTGTATAACACTAATTAAGGTATCATTTTTATTACAATATACTACAAATATATATACCATATATACTACAAGTGGCCCATTGGCCGAGAGCCTCTGGTCTGTTTAACACACCCCCGCAGTCATAGCGGGCGGTTTTCGAACGCTGAGACTGTCCCTAAAATCTTCAAAGAGAACCGCTGGTAGACCCTTTGTAAAGATGTCTGCAATTTGATAACGAGACGGGACATGGCATACGCGAACTTGACCCTTTGCAACCTTTTCCCGGACAAAGTGAATGTCCATTTCGATATGCTTGGTGCGTTGGTGTCGAACGGGGTTACCTGAGAGGTAGATGACACTAATGTTATCGCAATATACCAAGGTTGCCTTCTGAATGGGACAATGAAGCTCCAAAAGCAAATTACGTAGCCAACAGGACTCGGAGACCACATTCGCTACCCCTCGATATTCTGCCTCTGCACTGGAGCGTGACAGAGTTGCTTGACGTTTTGCCGACCATGAGACCAAGTTGTTGCCAAGGAACATACAGTAGCCAGAAGTCGACCGTCTGGTGTCGGGACAACCACCCCAATCAGCATCCGTGTAAGAGACAAGTGTGGATGTAGATGAAGGATACAAGTGCAACCCATAGTCCAGTGTCCCCTGAAGATACCGAATGATGCGTTTGATTGCATTCATGTGCTCAACCCTGGGATCATGCATGAATAAACACACCTGCTGAACCGCATATGTAATATCCGGTCTGGTAAAGGTAAGATACTGGAGGGCCCCTGCAAGACTGCGATAGCGGGTCGGGTCCTCGTATGGTGCACCTGCTGCGGCACTCAGCTTTGGGTTTGCATCAACCGGTGTGGAAGTGGACTTACAGGATGACATCCCCGCCCTCTCGATGATCTCAGCAGCATACTTCCGTTGAGATAGAAACAAGCCACCTGAATGACGCTTGACGGCAATCCCCAAAAAATAACTCAACGGCCCCAAGTCCTTCATAGCAAACTCAGAACTGAGCATGATCATGATAGATTGACGCAAGGCATCGGAAGAGGCGGTCAAGATGATATCATCCACATACAACAGAATGTAGGCCAAAGAAGAACCACGGCGGTAGATGAACAAGGAATTGTCTGACCGGCTATGTGTGAATCCAATAGTTGAAACAAAGTCAGCAAACCTCGTGTACCAGGCCCTCGGAGACTGCTTAAGCCCATATAAGGACTTCTTCAACAAACATACATAATGAGGACGGTTTGGATCCCTGAAACCCAAAGGCTGATGCATATAGATTGTTTCCTTGAGATCACCGTGTAGGAAAGCATTTTTAACATCCAACTGATGAATTGGCCAAGTCTTTGACAAAGCCAAGCTAAGCACAGTGCGTATGGTAGCCGGTTTGACCACCGGACTAAACGTCTCCCCACAATCAATTCCAACCTGCTGAGTCTTACCATCACCAACAAGTCGTGCCTTATGTCGAGCAAAGGACCCATCTGAATTCTCCTTATGAGCAAAAATCCACATAGACCTGATAATATTAATACCATATGGACGGGGCACCAACTCCCACGTCTTATTATCAATAAGAGCATTATATTCATCAGTCATAGCAATTTTCCAATTAGGGTCATTTAATGCGGACACAGGATTGCGGGGCAAGGGGGATTTAGGGACATCAGAATGTAAATTAAAATGTCTTTTAGGTGTAAAAATACCCCGCTGACTCCGAGTGACCGGTCTATGACTCGATGAAGAATTGAGGGAATTTTGGGAATTTTCTGGGCTCAAGACGGATCGCCAAGAGCAAAGGGCCTGGCCGCCCAAATCGGTAAAGGTGGACTCGGTTTACGGACCAGTTCGGTGGTGGCAGCCCAATTGCTTTGGAAGCTGTTCGATGGCGTAAACTTTGGATGTGGCGTTCTTGTGGGGCCGCGGCAATGGGCCACTGGAGGATTTTAGGTACGGGAGATGTCCGAAAAATTCCGAATAATATACGGGGATATTTGGTCATCCAAATAATTGTATGACTTAGGTTCGGGAGTATGAACTTTCGTAAATGGGAATTGAGTTTCATCAAAAATGACATGGCGATTGATTATGATTTTCTTGGAGGATAAATCAAAACACTTATAACCACGATGATTTGACGAATAACCCAAAAACACACACGGGGTAGACCGAGCCTGAAGTTTGTTAATTGTGGTGGATGGGAATAACGGATAACACAAGCACCCAAAAATCCGAAGGTGAGAATAAGAAGGGTTCTTATTATATAGGACTTTGAGGGGGGAAGAGTATGTCAGACCTTTAGACGGAATTATGTTCAGCAGGTAAGTGGCCATTTGTAGAGCATGATGCCAAAAATATAGAGGTATGGAGGCATGTATTAGGAGAGTTCGGACAATGTTATTTATGGAACGAATTTTGCGTTCGGCTTTCCCATTTTGTGAAGATGTATGAGGACATGAAAAATGAAAATTTATCACATGAGTAGTACAAAAATCTCGAAACTCCCTATTGTCATACTATTTCCCATTATCACATTGAATATTTTTTATTTCTCTTTCGAATTGAGTACGAATGAACGTTCTAAATTTTATGAAGACGGAAAACACTTGTGATTTATTCGCAATTGGAAACGTCCACAAAAATCTAGAATAATCATCTAAAAAAAGAACATAATATCGATGACCCATTGAACTAAGAACAGGAGATGTCCATAAGTCGCTATGAATAATGTCAAATGGCATAGAAGTATGGGAATTGGACTCTACAAATGGCAACTTAACAATTTTTCCTAATGAACAAGACTGACAAATTGGAGTACGACTTGTACCCTTACAAGAAATAAAGCTATTTTTATCTAAAGCTGATAAAATAGAAGATCCCGGATGACCCAGATGAGCATGCCACATGGAAGGAGAGATGGCTGCAAAAGCTGATGGCAAGGCTGGACTCGATGGACTGAAATCGGGCATGATAGGATACAGATCCCCCCTACTATCACACCTCATGAGATGACTCCCCGTCTTGAAATCCTTCACAGAGAAACCGAAAGGATCAAATTCAACAGAAACAGAATTGTCATTTGTGAATTTTCGGACAGACACTAAATTTTTAATCAATTTAGGAGCATGTAAAGTATTTTTCAAGAGGAGTGGTGGATTAGGAGGAGACAATGTTTTCTGACCATACCCTAGAATTGGAATAGAACTGCCATTACCAACAATTATCCCCCGAGGGGTGCTCAAATTGGAATAAGATGAGAGAGTACCTGATTCGGAAGTCATGTGAGTAGTGGCCCCGGTGTCCATGTACCAATTTGGGTCCGGTTGGGACAATCCCAACGTGTGCATCGCGGCCTCGATATCGGTCTGAGTGGGGCCTGCTGCATGATGGGCTTGCGGAGGACGGGGCCCAAGGACGCCATTCCGTGATGCTGCTGGGCCGTAGGTGCTGGATACACTGCTGTTGGGCCATCGCCGATGGGCGCCAACTGCTGGCGTTAGTGCAGGATCGTTGGCCAGCCCACTGGCCGCTGGAAACTGTGGCTGGAGGGTGCAGGTTCCACTGCCAATGGCCCCACTGCTGGGCCCACGGTGGTGGTGGCCCACTGTACCCTGGATGGGACCCACCGCCTGCTGGAACCGCCACCAGAACCACCTCGTTTGCCCCCGCGGTTTTTGTTATTTTTGCGATTATTCTTGCCGCCACCATTATTATGGTTTTGGCCCGAATTATTAACAAAACCCGAAGAACTAGGAGAGGATGCCATCATGACAATTGGGCTTGCTCCGGTAGCCGCCTTTTTAGCCAAACCGGCTTCTTCCAACGTCAGCATGGAGCGGGCTTGATGAAAGTCGGGAAGAGGGTTGCTTTGGCGAAGGAGAGTTCCAACACCATTATAGGCCTCCGAAAGCCCGGCAACCAACTGTAGAACTAGACGATTATTTGTTACTGGTGCGCCAACATTACGGAGTTGATCCGCCAATTCCTTTAGTTTCTTGCAATATGCGAACGTTGAATACGCCCATTCGAGCGAGAGAGAATTCACCTGCCCGAGTGTGACGATACGGGAATGTTGGTTGTCTTGGAATATGTCACGCAATCTATTCCATGCAGCCATAGCCGTGGTATCGGGCTCCATAATCGTCTGTAGAAGGTCCACTGAAATAGTGGCGTATATCCACCGAAGAACGGTAGCATCAAGTGTAATCCATACCTCAGGATCCTCCGCAGGAAGAGGTCTAGCGGGAGGAATGATGTGATGAAGAACTTGATAAGAGATAGCGTGAATTTTAAACAACTCCGCCCACGTTGCATATTGAACGTTTTCCATCTCAAGGACAATAGGGACACTGAGCTTGATATTGGAAACCGTGAGGGCAGGGTGAAAATTGTTCTTAGACATATTGAAAGAACAAAGAAGGAGGGGAAATTTAAAAGAGGTTTTTGAGAGCGGAAGACGAAATTTTGGAAGAGAAAAACCCGAGAAGGGGGGGGGGGTCTCGGCCAAAGAGAGGCAAAAGTTTGAGAGAAAAAAACTTTTGTTTAGACCTAGTCTCTTGATACCATGAAAGAAATAACCCCCTTGATTATTTTCATTGATTGAATAGGTATATATACAAGTTACATCTTTCCATAATACTATAAATCATTTTCCTATTCTACTTCTAAATCCTTATTCTACCATAATTCTAACTATATAATTATGGTAGGTGTATAACACTAATTAAGGTATCATTTTTATTACAATATACTACAAATATATATACCATATATACTACAAGTGGCCCATTGGCCGAGAGCCTCTGGTCTGTTTAACAAATATTCAAATAACTGAATGAACTGTAAAAAGAGAAACTTCCAAAATGAAGTATAAGCCCAGTTGTTAACAAAATCAAGCTGTAGTTTCATCTATATAAAGAACATGCAGCAAATTTGAAACACATTATCAAACCACTGTACATTCTTCAAGAACATCCCAATTAGTTGGGAACTAACACTTCAGATAATGTACAACTAAATAGTAAAGCATTTTCAAGACTTGGCAGATCATCTGTGGGTAAAGATATGTTGGCTTGACCTTATACAGAGGTGGATGCAGCATTTGTTTAATGGGTTTAAATGAACCTAGTATTCTCCACATGGTACTAAAAGTTCAACAAACATTAACTTCTGAGCTCATAATTTCTTCGGTGGTGGCTCGAGGATGTTTGTCACAGCATTAGCACCTCTTATTTCAATGGCTGCTTTGTCATAAGCCAAAGCAGCTTCTATAGCGGTGTCAAAAGTTCCCAACCAAATCCGAGCTTTCTTTCTTGTATCCCGAATCTCTGCTGCCCACTTGCCCCATTTCCGCTGTCTAACTCCCCTGTACTTCTTCACATTTTCTTGCACCAGCTTATTATCTTTCTTCTCTTTGGACGTCTTCTTCGAAATGACTCTTGTCTTTCCATTTTCAATGATGATTTCCTTTATACATGTCCTTTTATGTAGCTCGGACTTCTCTCCTTGAAGCTTCTCCTCCTCATCACTAGACGAGTCCGTCGCGTCACTGTCGTGCATATAAATACGTACAACACGCGGAAAGAAAATAGAACTTTCGCCGACTTGGTTGGTAGATTTTTTCACTCTTTTAGTTTTTGAGGCTTTTTTGACTGTCTCATTTTCGTGAAGCTCATCCTTGTAGGCCATTGCTTCATGAAAAAGAATTTTAAAAGGCACAAAAAATCCATCAGACCAGACATGCATACACTTCATTTATGTTTAGAAATTCTTTATTCTTATATAAAGGACACGCGGTGAATTCTGTGATCTCGGATATTTAACGTTTTCTGCATTTCTATTCTGTTTTTACAGTTTATTTCAGTTTACTGGTTCACAAATTTTGAATACAGAGATACTAACACCTATTTAGATATGTAAAATTTATCCAATTAGGAATCAAAGGTCCAGATTTATATTAAAATAGATATTAATAACCATTTAAGTCTATCCATATTTGGCAACAAAATATTTATCTCCTAAAATGTGGACGCCAAAATAAAATTATATCTTAACATATCATTAGAATTATATACATAAAAACTTGTTTTTATATGACATTACAACTAGTTGCGCCAAAGCACAAAAGTAACTACGATCAAGAAATGCTGTAAATCATAAAGATTTTATAAATTAAATAAAAAATGTTGTTACCACTTTGTCATAAATATTACAAGATCAATATAAGTTGGAGAAACTTAATACAAAGAATTAAACTGGACAAAAAAAATTAAAACTATTGAGCATTTGAAAATAAAAATCTTTTATAAGATCGAGAATACACATTCTTGTAAATCACTTTTTCATAAAAATACCAGTATCTAGATAACCTATTAATCAGTAGCAATTCACAATCTTTTACTAAGTTAATCATTCACATTTTTCGTTAACGTGTGTTGTAACGTTAATTCAATGAATTTATTCCAAATATTGTGAGATGAATATTTTCTAATGAAAGGTGAAGAGAATGAAATGGGAGTATAGTTTACCATGATTAGGACCCTTGTTTGATTAAATAAATCTGTAAAACATGTTTTGTCATGAGGGACTGATCGTACCCCTTCATGACAATGGTACTACATTTTGTATCCCTTGTCACAAATGAAAACTTGGTGCAGCAGAATTTACACCCTCGCTTTTGTTATATCATTTCTCTTGAGTTTCAAATATCATAAATCCATCAATGAAATTCATATAGTTCAAAAGATAAAATGCTCAGAAAACTTAAAAACAAGCAGACCTAAAGCAATAGAATCTATAAGTTTTTTTAAAAAAATGTGTAGAAGTATATAGAAATTCACGTCACACGTAGATTACTTCAAAAACGTAATTGGTGGGCCAAAAAAAAAGAAGCTGATAATTGAACATACCTTGAAAAGAAACTCAAAAGCTCTCGGAGACCCAGTAACTATAATTTTCTGAATCTTTTGTCTATATAGCTTCATTGTTATGAAGTATCTGAGTATATAAGTATGGTTGGGCGAGCTCACCGAGGTCCCTAAGACTGATTTTTTGAATTTTTGAATTTTTTTTTATAAGAATGGATTTTTGTAATCTATCAAGCCAATTGAAAGATAATTATAAATAACCATCCATAATATATGTTTAGTAACCTGAAGTAACAAAGAAAAAGAAAGGTTCTCTCTGTGGCTTCTTAGTTATGAAATTTTTGGGGATAGTTAACTCTAGGGGCCCCAAAAAGTTCTCAATTATGAGTCAAGGATCCAAGTTTTATTATATTAGGTGAAAGGGTTTCGATTACGTTGGTACTAATTACTTCCTCAAAAGTTATCTGACCTTCAAAACTAGCCCCTAAATTTTAAAAATACATTTTGATCCTACATAATAAAAAAATAAGGAAAATAATAATAATGTAAGTTTTAAAAAAATTGGTCTAAATATAATTATTAATAATTTCTTCAATATAGAAGAAAGAAAATCAGTTGCCTCCCCAACTGCTTTTTTTTCTTCACGACTGCAGTCATTAATTCCCTTCCTAACTCATTTCAGATCGTAAAATTACTCAAATTCCGCCTCGTCCCCTTCGTCCTGCTCAGATACGTCTCCTCGGCTCCCTTTATTTGTCCCCTCAGCTCCCTCTATTCATCCCATTCATCCTACTCGAATACCTCCATTTTTGTTCATGTAAACTTCCTTCAAATTGGTCACTGAAATTGATTACCAATTTATGAGTTCAATTGCTTGGACAGTAATTGCAACAAATATAGTCTTCTATACTTGCACCTGATAAGTTGTAAAATCTCTTGTTGCTTTGCATTTGTGAGATTTATTTTTCTAGTTCTTCATATGTCTACAATAAAAGTTTTAAAATAATTTCTTTTATTTTCAGTTATTTCGTGTTTTATTAACCTCAAACTACACTAAGGTTTATTTGAAGTTATTATAGACGAGTTATTATTTTAATAAGATACGAATATAAACAACCTTAAATGATCTTAATAAAGTACAAATGAGTTTAAGCTTTCATGCACTGATATTGTAAAAGTTTTTTATATCGTCAAGTTTAGTGATCTAGAAAATACGTAAATGAATCTATAGTAAGATTTTTTTATAAAATAAACTGAAAATATTTAGTTACTACCACCGTAGTATCAATTAAGAGATTTATCCAATTGTAAATATCATGTACATCTATATAACATGACTGGCTACATATAAGTATATCCGCCAAAGAAGCTTTGAATTTAAAAATTAGTTATATTTACATTTTTGGGGTAGGCAAGTTGTTTTTGCCATAACATTTGTAACTTGCAAGTTTTGAATCATAGTATTGTGATGTCTAAATAGAATTGAGCATGTTAGGATTTCATGTAAAAATATATATTTAGAGATAATTGTTTAATACATAGACTATTCCTTTATGTTAGAAGATATATTCTTAGGATTATTATTTATTATTGTATTTAAATGATAATTACTATAGAATATTCTAGATAGCTAGTCATTAGTATAGAATTACATTTGTATGAAAAAAATAGGATAGATGAGGAGAAGATTAAGGCTACCAATCTTCTACCATATTTGTATATATTCTTATCATTTGTAAATGACAAAGATGAAGAAAATATTCTACGTACCCTAGAATTTTTACACTTTCGTTTCAATTTTTGTCTTATTTTTCTTAATCTGTTTCAAAAAGAATATTGTCACTCTATATATTTAGTAACTTTTTACTCCTACATACATATTTAAGACCGCAAGATTTAAAGAGCATTGAAGTACATCATAAACATCTTTAGTTTTAGACCATACTTTATTCTCTCTATCCCAATTTATGTGTCACGGTTCGAATTTCAAGAGTTAAATAATTTATTTTGACTGTGAATTCAGGTATGAAATTTTTAAATTTTTTGAAACAAAATATACATATATGAAAATTATGTAAAAAAGTATTGTCAATAGTTTACGATTCAAAATATTCAAAAGATATATGAAAAAAATATGATCAAAGAAAGACGTGTTTGAAATCCCAAAAGTCGAAAGGTACCACGCATAAGTTGAAATAAGGGAGTTATTTATTTTCTTAGACTCCGTGTGTAAACGAATTAAAACGGAGAAAGTACTATTTATCCACCAATCAGCACAATTTGAAGGGAAAAAATGAAAGTAATTTCCCTCGTGCTAGCTAAATGATTCATAAATTGCTCAAACCCTTACAAACCATCAACTGATCTTTTGTGCCATATAGCACCTAGAAATTATAATATGTGTGATTGGTGGTATCATAAAAATCTTTTTTTTTCAGACACCAACATACAACTAAAGTAGTACGTGGAAACAACCTCCGATAGATAGAAATACAAGGTAAGATTGTGTATAACAGACTTTTGTGGTCCGGCTCTTTTTCGGACTCCGCACATAACGAGAGCTTAGTACATCGGGCCGTCCTTTTTTCAACATAAAAGTGGTAGAAAGATCAATAAATGTTACTCTCTATGTCTCCATTTAAGTGTCTTAGGTTGACTTGATATAGAATTTAAGAAATAAATAGAGATTTTAAATCTTGTGGCCTTAAATTAAAGATGTGTGAGATCTTTTAAATTTTCTGATCTTAAACTTGCTTTGAAATAAAAAAAACCTTACTAAATATAAAAAAAATTATTTTTTTTGGAATAAATAAAAAACAATAGTTAAATTGAGACGTAGGGAGTACTTATTTTCTTAAGAGCCAGTGACAAGACTACTTCAAAAGTCGTAACTATCAAAGGCATAAGAGAAAAAGAGTCAGAAAATCAGGTATCTTTTCAGTTGCTAGATTTTATCAATAACTTTGTGTTTCAATTCTCAGTTTTTATGGCGTCCAATTACTTTTTGGGTCCTGTTAAATCATAAATGGCACAGCTTAAGTTGGAATAACTTGGCACAATATGAATACAAAGCTCATTTTAATCTTAATAAAAAATTACTCCATAATTGATATTTTCCTCCAAATCTTTTTCCTCCAAAACAAAACAATTATTACATTTAGCATGCTTAATCTTTTTAATCTTCCAATACCTAGAGATCATAAATTGATCTTTTATAAATATTTTTTATTTTTTCCTCTAAATTTTTTATACATTTAGATATACATCTAATTTAGTTATACGGTCAACAATACAAACTATATGTTAATTTAAACTATAAATATTTTATAAACAATAGGAAAAAAATTAAATTACATACAAAACTTGCCTACTTCTTGACGAAATTTCATTTATTTTATAAGAAAAAATGATTGAATTGAATCAAAACTTAGTAAAATATTTTACTCAATCCGATATAATATTTAGCTATGTTGAAGTAATTCAATATAGTTGCCCTTGTGGTCCGGCCCTTTCCCGGATTCCGCTCATAGCGGGAGCTTAGTGCACCGTGCTGCCCTTTTATTGAAGTAATTCAATGTTTTAATTAAAGTCAATCATAATATTGACAACGTGTTTCATCTATTGTTTGCCATTTTAAAAAAATTAATTGAATTAAATAAAAATGTGTTAATTGTTCTTCAATCATATATAATACTTATATGTATTTTTTTAAAAAATAAATCATTCATTCAAAGTCAAACATAGTGTTGACTACTGGTTACATCCGCTGTTTTTTTAAAAGAAAATTGATTGAAGTTCAATCATAACTTGTTAATTGTTACTCAATTATATTTAATACTTAGCTAATTGAGATAACTCAATATTTAAATTAATTTCAATCATAGTATTGAACTATTGACTAATTTGTTACATCTATTTTTTTTTTTTAAAAAGAAGAAGATTGAATTAGATCAAAATTTAGCAAACATTTTACTCTATCGTGTATAATACTTAGGTAAATTGAAAGCAATTCAATTCAATTCAATTAAAATCAATCATAGTGTTGACTAGTTAGTACATCCACTATATTTTTTAGATTGATTGAATTAGATTCGAACATGCTTATTGTTATTCAATCGTATCTAATACTTAGTTAAATTGAGATAATTCAATATTACAATTAAAATCAACCATAGTGTTGACTATTTTTTATATACAGTTTATCTTGAATTGAATCAAAACATAGAAAATATTTTACTCAATCTTATATAATACTTAGCTAAATTTAACGAATTTAATGTTTCAATTAAAGTCAACCATAGTGTTGACTACTTGTTACTTCAACTATTTTTGTTTAAATTGATTGAATTAGATCTAAACTTGCTAATTGTTACTCAATTCTATCTAATACCTAGCTAATTGAGATAATTCAATATTTCAATTAAAGTCAACCATAGTATTGACTACTTATTACATCTATAGTTGACATTTAGCACTACCCTTTTACTCAATCTTATATAATACTTAGCTAAATTTTAGAAATTTAATGTTTTAATTAAAGTAAACCAGAGTGTTGACTACTTGTTACGTCAACTATTTTGTTTAAATTGATTGAATTATATCTAAACTTACTAATGATTACTCGATTCTATCTAATACCTAGCTAATTGAGATAATTCAATATTTAAATTAAAGTCAACCATGATATTGACTACTTGTTACGTCGACTTTTATTTTAAATTGATTGAATTAAATCAAAAGGTTCTAATTGTTGCTCAATCCTATGTCATACTTAGCTAAACTTAAGCAATTTAATGTTTTAATTAAAATCAATCATAGTGTTGACTACGGTTACATCACCTATATTTTTAAAAATTGATTGAATTAAATTTAAACATGTTTATTGTTACTCAATCGTATCTAATACTTAGCTAAATTGAGACAATTCAATATTACAATTAAAATCAATCATAGTGTTGACTACTTTTTAAATATATTATTGTATTTTGAATTAAATCAAAATTTAGCAAACATTTTACTCAATTCAATATAATACTTAGTTAAATTTAAGGAATTTAATGTTGAACTAAAGTTAATCATAGTGTTGGCTAGTTATTATGTCTATTATTTTCGTTTAAATTGATAGAATTAGATCTAAACTTGCTAATTGTTACTCAATCATATCTAATACTTAGCTAATTGAGATAATTCTATGTTTCAATTAAAGTCAACCATAGTATTGACTACTTGTTACATCTACTTATTTTTAAATTAATTGAATTAAATTAAAATTTATTAATTGTTACTCAATCCTATATAATACTTAGTTAAATTGAAGCAATTCAATGTTTCAATTAAATTCAATCATAGTATTGACTACTTGTTACATCCACTACTTTTATTTTATTTTTAAATTAGATCTAAACTTACTAATCGCTATTCAACTCTATCTAATACTTAGCTAAATTGAGATAATTTAATGTTTCACTTAAAATCTACCATAGTGTCAACTACTTTTTACATATATCTTATTTGGAATTGAATAAAAAATTAGCAAATATTTTACTTAGCTAAATTGAAGAAATTTAATATTTCAATTAAAGTCAATCATAGTGTTAACTACTTGTTAAATTCACTATTTTTATTTAAATTGATTGAATTAGATCTAAATTTTCTAATTGTTACTCAATTTTATCTAATACATAGCTAATTGAGATAATTCAATGTTTCAATTAAAATTAACCATAGTATTTGCTACTTGTTACATCTACTCTGTTTTTAAAAAAATTATTGAATTAAATCAAAAGTTGATAATTGTCACTCAATCATATATAATACTTAGCTAAATTGAAGCAATTCAATGTTCCAATTAAAGTCAGTCATAGCGTTGACTACTTGTTATCCACGTTATTTTTTAAAAACTTGGTTGAATTAAATCTAAACTTACTAATTGCTACTTAACTCTATCTAGTACTTAGTTAAATTGAGATAATTAAATATTTCAATTGAAATCAACCATAGTGTCAACTTTTTCACATATGTTTTATTTTGAATTGAATCAAAACTTACCAAACATTTTACTCAATAATTATATTAATACTTAGCTAAATTGAAGGAATTCAATGTTTCAATTAAAGTCAATCATAATGTTGACTACTTGTCGTCTGTATCCGCTATTTTTGTTTAAATTGATTGAATTAGATCTAAACTTGTTAATTGTTACTCAATTCTACACACCTAGCTAATTGAGATAATTCAATGTTTCAATTAAATTCAACCATAATATTGACTACATGTTGCATCTATTTTTAAATTTATAGAAAAAATTGATTGAATAAATTAAAAGTTGCTAATTGTTACTCAATCATATATAATACTTAACTAAATTGAAGAAATTCAATTTTAATTAAAGCCAATCATAGTGTTGACTACTTATTACATCCACTATTTAAAAAATTGATTAAATTAGATCTAAACTTATTAATTGTTACCAATTCTATCTAATATGTAGCTAAATTGAGATAATTCAATGTTTCAATTAAAGTAAACCATAGTTGACTACTTGTTACATCCACATTTTTTAAATTGATGAAATTGAATCAATAGTTATCAATTTATTTTACTCAATCTTATATAATACTTAGTTGAATTAAATCATTCCTATATTTCAATTAAAGTCAACCATAATGTTGAGTTGTTACATCCACTATTTTTATAAATTGATTGACCTAAATTAAAATTTGTTAATTGTTACTCAATTATATCTAATGTTTAGCTAAATTGAGTTAATTTAATGTATCAATTAAAGTCAAATATAAAGGAAGAAATGAAAAAAGGTCTCCTATAGAAGATAGTTAAGAAAATCAAAGAGGAGAAAACACGTTTTCGAGATAGGAATCGGTATCTAATGAATTCAATGGTTCCGGTATAAATGAAAGAAAAAAAAAGGAATGACATCACAACGAGATCCTAATCTCAAAACAAAAAGAAAGGGGGATATGGCAAAATCGGTAAACGCTACGGACTTAATTGGATTGAGCCTTGGTATGGAAACTTACTAAGTGATCACTTTCAAATTCAGAGAAATCCTGAAATTAACAAAAATGGGCAATCATGAGCCAAATCCTGTTTTCTGAAAACAAACAAAGACTGTCACCACACGGATTCAAACCCGCGACGTTGAAGTGGTTGTACCCCAATCACCTTGCCACTTACCAATTCGGCTGTGCCCCTTGGGGCTTCATCTCTTCTTTTCTCATAGAAGTGTATTTTTGGTATAGAAAAAATAGTAAGTGATTATTATGTCCTCATAAGTCGTATGAAGTTAATTTAATGCCCTCATAAGTTATTTGAAATTACTTTAATGTCTCCATTTGTGCCAAAAAAATGATTGTGCCAAATATAATTATCCTTACTTTTTTATGTGATCAGTGAGTTTCTATGTGTTTTAAACACACAAATCTGCACACCTTTTAAGCTTATATGTCAAGATTATGCTGCTTTAGGTATGAGAGTTTTTGTAATTTATTTATAGATTTGTGACTTTCTTCCATGTATGGAATTTTTCTATTTGAAATCTTAGAAGAGACCCCGACATAAACGAATCTAGAACTTTACGCATAACTAAGCATAAAAATTCGGCATGGTTTGAATTTCGATAGTTAAACTTGTTAGTTTTGATCGTGTATTCGGACAAATTTTTTTTAAGTCTTTTGACATAAGAATTTACATATTTAGAAGCTACATAAAAAGCATTGTAAGTCATAATAATTAACAATTCAAAATATTTAAGACGTATGAAAAAATCATGGTAAAAAAAATCTGCTTGAATCTTGAAATCTGAAAGGTGCGACATAAATTAGGACGGATGAAGTATATATTTTCAAAGATACTCAGATATTTATAATTCTGAGTCGATAACAATAGATACGTATACGTACAAATACGATACATGATTTTCTCAATAAGATGTGTTGTTCAATTCTGTTTTTTCCCGTCCAATTACATTTTTAATGTGATCTCTATGTGACGAGTGAGTCACTGTGTGCTTTAGACACACAAAGGCTAATAGCTTTGAAGCTTATATATGTCTAGATTTAGGTGATCTGCTTGTATTTGAGTTCTTAAGCTGTCTTTTGAGCTATTTAAAATTCATTGATGGGTTCTTCCATGGAATTTTTCTATTTGGAACCCTAAAGGAGATTCGAACAGAAGTGAATCTAGGGTTCTAAGTGAGCTGGTACTTTGTGATAGTGTAGATATATGTTTTTAAAGATAGTGTAAGAGTCGATAACAACAGATACGTACATACATATACAATACATAATTTTTGGAGGTGGCAATTTTATTTTTGTTTGTTCGTGCCTTTTTTCTTTATATTTCCTTCTAGAAAGTTATGAAGAACTAGGGTACGATCACCTCATATTTTGACAAAATGTTCAATGAATATTTTTATATGTAAAAATAAAAAAATAATTTCTGATCATAAATGAAGTTAATGTATTTATGACATTATTTGTTATTTTTTTTCTTTTGATAAAGCCATGGCCTCCAAGGAATAGCGTCACAAAAAAGAGGTGGTCGAAAAACCCTCAGAAAATTATGCAATTGAAAATATGACCAATCAAATAGGGGAATGTTCCAATCTTTCTACCTAGTCCTGCACGAAATCACGTGGTGAATCGCGATGCAAACTGGCTTGTCTAATGATGAGATAGAATTTGATGGAGAGAAGTCAAAGAGACTTGAAAAGACTCGTGAAAAGGAAATCATCATTAAGAATGAAAACAGAAATAAAGCTCCCCAAGGGAAATGTTAAGAAGTACTAAGGGGTTAGACAACGAAAATGGGGCAAGTGGGTGGCAGAGATTAGTGACACAAGGAAAAAGAACATGAATCTAGTTAGGAACATTCGACATCGCTGAAAAAGTTGTTTTAGCTTATGACAACGGGCCATTAAAATGAGAGGTGTTGGTGCTGTGACGGTAAGAATATTTTTCTTCCAATAATATGATAATTATACACCAAGTACCACCACATCTTAGGCTATAATTAGGCTACTAATAAGATATGATTAGGCTAATATCATGTCATCTAATCTATCTACTTTAATGTTAATTTATCTACCATTTACATATGATTCTAAAATCAATTATAATAATTACTAATTACACTATTAATTACTAACTATTCTATCACTCCCCCGCAGTTTAAGCGGGAGGCAGGCGTATGCTGAGACTGTTCCAATAATCTTCAAATAATACCAACGGAAGACCTTTAGTAAAAATATATGCAATCTGATAGCGCGGCGGGACATGTAAGACACGCATTTGTCCGCGTGAGACCTTTTCACGAACAAAGTGCATATCAAGCTTAATATGTTTAGTGCGTTGGTGATTGACCGGATTTCCAGAGAGGTAGATAGCATTAACACTACCACATTACACTAATGTGGCCTTCGGAATCTGGCAGTGGAGTTCTAGGAGAAGATTCTGAAGCCAACAAGATTCAGACACAACATTGACAACACCTCTGTATTCTGCTTCGGCACTGGATCTGGACAACGTGGCTTGCCGTTTTAAGGACCAAGATACCAAGTTATCACCAAAAAATATATCATAACCAGAAGTGGAGAGTCTGGTGTCCGGACATCCTCCCCAGTCGGCATCCATATAGGAGACAAGTGTGGATGTCGACGATGAATATAAATGCAAGACATACTCTAGAATACCCTGAATATAACGCACAATGCGTTTGAGAGCATGCATATGATCATTCATCGGATTATGCATGAATAGGCACACATATTGCACAGCATAAGAAATATCTGGCCTGATGAATGTAAAATACTGCAGGGCCCCTGCCAGGCTGCTGTAAAAGTGTCGGATCGGCAAATGGCTTGTAGGAGGAGGCACTCAATTTGGGTTTAGTATCCACCGGAGTTGCCGATGGTTTACAAGAGGACATGCCAACACGTTCAACAATCTCAACTGCGTACTTCTTTTGGGATAAAAATAAATCACATGTATGACGTGTCACAACTATTCCTAGAAAGTAGTGTAGTGGCCCTGGATCCTTCATAGCAAATTCATAGCCAAGCTGTCACACGATGGACTTGCGAAGAGCATCTGATGAGGCAGTTAATATAATATCATCCATATATAAAAAAAGATAAATAATATTATTACCATGACGATAGATAAACCGATAGTGATCGGAACGGCTGTTGAAAAACCCAATATGTGAAATAAAATCCGCAAACCACTTGAACCACGCCCATGGGGCTTGTTTTAGCCCATATAATGATTTCTTTAGCAGGCACACACGATTGGGATAGTTCAAGTCCCTGTATCCCAAATGTTGGTACATGTATGCTGTTTCATTTAGTTGTCCATGGAGGAAGGCATTTTTGACATCTAACTGATGAAGTGGCCATGCCTTTGAGTGAGACAAACTAAGAACTGTTCTGATAGTTGTCGGCTTAACCACCGCACTGAACGTCTCACTGCAATCCACACCAACATGTTGTGTCTTCCCATCACCTACAAGACGGGCTTTATGTCGCTCAAAAGTACCATCAGATTTTTATTTGTGACTGAAAATCCAAATAGACCGAATTATATTAGCATTAAGAGGACGATGTACCAATTCCCACGTCCTATTTTTAATAAGAGCATTAAATTCATCATCTATAACCATTTTTCAATTCGGGTCATGAAGAGCAGACACATGATTACGAGGTAATGGTGATTTTGAGACTTGGGTGTGTAAGCTATATTTAGTGTTGGGTTTGACAATACCGTGTTGACTGCGGGTGATGGGACATTGGGCTAAATTTTGGACGGGTGGGACTGCACTGCCTGGTAGTTGGCGATGGCGGCGTGGCCCAAGCCATCGCCGGCGATTGGGTGAGTCAACGATGCAGATGGGAATTGTGGGCTCGAGCAGGAGGCCCGATCCATTGGTAGTGTTGTGCCCTGACTGGGCAACTATTTCGAGGTCCAAGTTTCCCAAAATATTTGGGCTGGCCAAAATAATGGGTTCGGTTGGGGATGAAAAATGTTGGGACAAATACGGGGGTAGGCCATCATCAAGAAAATCATATGTAGGGGGTCCGGACTCGTGCATTTTGGCAAATGAGAGATTTGTTTCATAAAAAATTATGTGATGACTCACAATTAGTTTATTAGAGGAGAAGTAGTAATATTTGTAACCTCGATGATTAGAGGGATATCACAAGAAAACGCAAAGAGTAGACCTGGTTGAAGTTTGGTGATTGTGGTGGATGGAAAAAGAGGATAGCATAAGCATCTGAATACCCGTAAGTGAGAATAAGATGGGTGCCGTAAGTAGAGGATTTTTAGAGGAGCTTGATAGGATAAATTTTTGTGTGGAAGTATGTTCAATAAATATGTGGTCATTTGTAGTGTGTGATGCCAAAACGAGGTGGGTAACATTTCATGGGCAAGAGATGTTCGAACAATGTTATTGATGGTTCATATTTTACGTTCCGCCCTCCCATTTTGTGAGGATGTGTAGGGACATGAAAGGCCAAAGTTTAAACCATTAGAGTTGCAAAATCTCAAAAATGCCTATTATCAAACTCCCTACCATGATCACATTGAATATTTTTTATCTCCCGTTCAAATTGATTTTGGATGAATGCTCTAAAATTGAGAAATATGGAAAAAACATGTAATTTTTTAGACAAGGGAAACGTACACAAAAAATTAGAGTAATCATCTAACAAGATCAAATAATATCTATGGCCCAAGGAGCTCAAAACGGGTGATGTCCAAATACCACAATGGATAATATCAAAAGGCATAATAAATGTGCATGAAGTAGATGAAATAAATGGCAATTGAACATGTTTACCAAGTGGACATGAATGACACTTATTAGAAGTACGTGTTTGAGTACATGAAGTAAAATTATTTTGTTTAAGGGAGGCTAAAACAGGTGCTCCCGGATGACCCAAACATTCATGCCATAGCGAATGTGCTAAAGCTGCAAAAGTGGACGGTAACTTGGATCGTTGAATGGGTGAGGTAATTGGATAGAGCTCCCCTTGACTATCACATCTCATTAGAAGCGTCCATGTCTGAAAATTCTTCACGGAAAATCCAAAAGGGTCAAAGGCAACAGACACACAATTATCAGTAGTAAAATTTCTAACAGATACCAAGTTTTAAATTAATTGTGGAGCATGAAGAACATTCTTTAAAGTTAGTGGTGGGTTTGATGGAGACAATTTATTAAAACCATAACCTTAAATTGGAATAGAATGACTATTTCCGATAACTATACCATTATTTTTGCTCAAACTAAAATAGGATGATAGATTACCTTGGGAGGACGTCATATATCGGGTGGATTGAGTCCAAAAGTGTGCATGACAGACTCAATATCGGTTGGGCTAGCCACTGCCGAATGTGCCTCCTACCACTGGGTCGGCAGTGGCCCAAAACTACTTGATCCGCTACTGTTTCGTGGCCCAAAGGAATTTGGCCCAAAGCCATGCTGTGGACTGCCAGTGGTTTGGCCAGAAGGCCTTAGACTAGGCTTGGCCTAGTTACCCGCCGGGAATAGGCAGGGTGACACAGCCCAAGGCCACTGTCAGGCCCACTAGGCTAGTCTGCCGCGGAGCTGCCACTACTGTCCGCCGGTACCGTTGTTCCTGCCGCTGGGTCCTCCGCCACCGGAATTTCGATGGCCTCCACTTTTGTTATTTCTGCAATTTCCACCCCAATTTTTATCACTATTTCATCCTTTTTGTCATCGATTTTGTTGTATAGGTTCAAAGTTGGTAGTATCTTCATTGGTTGGGGTGATAATCATGGCGGAATTTGAGACGGTTGCGGCCTTTTTGGCTAAACTCGCCTCTTCAAGAATTAGCATAGAACGGGCTTGGTAAAAAAATGGTAGAGGATTTCTTTGTCGGATGAGCGTTCCCACGCCACTATATGCGTCGGTAAGACCGACAATCAATTGTAGAACCAATCAATTGTTGGTAACCGGCGAACCAATATTCTTAAGTTGATCCGATAGAACTTTAAGGTGTTGAAAATACGCCGATGCATTCGGAAAATCCATCATGTCAGTGGTAGAGAATTCTTGCTCCAACGTGACGGCTCGGGAATTTTTGTTTTCTTGAAAAATATCCCGCAAGCGATTTCAAGCCTCCATTGCCGTAGAATCGGGTTTCATTATTGTATGCAACAAATCGCTAGAGATAGTTACATAAATCCACGAGAGAACGGTCGCATCAAGAGTGAGCCAAAGTTCTTTTTCATCGTCGGTATTTACACCTTTTCCTTACCTTTCTCCGGTGGGATTATGTGATGAATAACCCGGTGGGAACGGCAACAGATTTTAAAGAGCTCTGCCCAAGTGACATAATGAACATTTTTCATCTCAAGAGTGACGAAAATATGCGTTTTGATGTTAGAGATTGCAAGAGCGGGATGAAAAGTAAATTTAGAGTCAGACATTGTTGACCGGAAAAAGAGAAAAAAATAAAAAAAAATGGTGGTCGGCTAGATTTGTGAAAGGAAAAGGGGTGGCCGATTTTTGGTGTAAAGTTGTTTAGGGTATGATCTTTTTCCTAATCTTCTTATACCATGTAAGAATATTTTCCTCAATATTATTCTTCCAATAATGTGGTAATTATACACAAAGTACCACCACATCTTAGGCTACAATTAGGCTACTAATAAGATATGATTAGGCTAATATCATGTCATCTAATCTATTTACTTTAATGCTAATTTACCTACCATTTACATATAATTCTAAAATCAATTATAATAATTATTAATTACACTATTAATTACTAATTATTCTATCGGTGACAAACATCCTCAAGCCACCATCAGTGGAAATCAACTTGACCAATCCACCACCAATGGAGGTCAATTCCATCAACCTACCATATTCATCCTCAGATGATGCTTGGGTTTGAGAAATAAATTGTTATTTTATTATACTTTACTTGAAATTTAATTAAAACTAGCCAACCCCTAACTTATTGGGATGTTTTTTTAAAGTATGTGATATATGACATGTTTGTCGCACGACTATTGTGAGCAAATAAATCAAACTTCCATCTTTATCAATCTCTCTTCTTATGCAATCGTTCTCCTTCATGTTTGTAAATAGGGGTTCGGTAATGCTTTCAAGTAATTAAATTCGTTACTAATTGAGCGTGAGGAATATTATTAGCTAGTGTCGCAACAATAAATAACTAAGTAATTACCATAGTTAATGCTTCATCCGTTCACTTTTTTTTATTCAATATACTAGAAATATTTTTTTTATTTTTACTTGTCTATTTAACATATCAAGAGAACAATTATATGTCTTCTTATTTTACCCTTAATATTAACTACTCATTCTCCAAATTATTTCTCAAGGTCCATTGATACTATATACCAATTAATATGGATATTATATATACACATTATTTATTGTTCCATAAAGAGTAGTGCAAAGTTTACTATGGCAAGTAAAGTTGAACAAAGGGTGTATTTGATAATCAAAGTCATGAAAACGTGCAACTTTAATTGGATCATGAGGCATTTAATTCAACCTGCTTATATTACTATGGCATTTAGTTGATTCTTTGCATTTTCACTTCTAATATATGTAGCATTTTTTAATTTGTATCCTATCTTATTAATTTTTGTAATATACACCCTGATTTATTCATTTCTCTAAAAAACATAAACAGAGGTTAGGAGAGAGGGAGACCAGGAGAGGAGGAAGGGGCTGAGGTAACATGTTAAAATCAGCTCTTTATCAGCCACAACAGGAACACTTCAACGAGAAATTGGAGATTAGAATATTTACCTTTAATTTATAACAATGGCCTCCCTCGTGATATGATACACTCCCTCATAATTGTGCCTTGTAGTTTTTTTCTCAGTTCATGTAGTCTTACATTACATGAACTTGGCAGTATCGTGAAAGTTCTTACAACCTTCAAATGTCATATACTCCTTCCGTCCCAATTTACATGAGGGTGTTTGACTTAACACGAAGTTAAAGAATGAAAGAAAGACTTTTAAAAATTATGGTTCAAAATAAGTCATATATATTTGTGTGGCTAGAAAACATTTCATTAAGAGTAAAATGAAAGTTTAAAGTTAAATTGTTACTAAATATAAAAATGTGTGATTCTTTTTGACACTGACCAAAAAAGAATGAGTATAAATTGGGACGGACGGAGTATACTATAACATACATGCTACTCGTTATGCGTTTCATGCATGGCTTTACTATTCCCTTGACACATAATATTCATCATGGTGAAGCTCAATGAATTTAACTTGAATAAAAATGTCTAAAGACTATAAAGGAAGTAAGGAATTAAAGACTACGAATTCAAATACCCGAACGAACTGTAAAAAGAGGAACTTCCAAAATGAAGTATAAGCCCAGTTAACAAAAGCAAGCTGCAGTTTCCTCTACATCAAAAACATGCAGCAAACTTAAAGAGCATTACCAAAAACCACTGTACATGCTTTAAGAACATCCCAATTAGTTGGGAACTAACCAAGTTTAACACTTCAGATAATGTACAACTAAATAGTAAAGTATTTTCAAGCCCTGGCATCATCTGTTGATCTCCCCTTCAGAGGTGGATGCAGCCTTTGTTTAATGGGTTCAAATGAACCTAGTATTCTTCACATGGTACATAGATGTATATGTGAAAAACAACTAAAAGTTCAACAAATATTAACTTTTGAACTCATAATTTCAAAGGTGCAATGGATCCGCCTATTGAAGGTTGAACCCATCACATTTAACTAAACTATGGATCCGCCTTCTGTCTCCCTTAGTGGTGGCACGATGAAGTTGATTTTGATGTTGCTGATTTTCTTCGGTGGTGGCTCGAGGATGTTTGTCAAAGCATTAGGACCTCTTATTTCAATGGCTGAGGTGTCATAAGCCAAAGCAGCTTCTATAGCGGTGTCAAAAGTTCCCAACCAAAGCCGAGTTTTCTTTATTGTATCTCGAATCTCTGCTGCCCACTTGCCCCATTTTCGCTGTCCAACTCCCCTGTACTTATTCACATTTTCTTGCAGCAGATTTAAATCTTTCTTCTCTTTGGACGTCCTCTTTGAAATGACCTTGGTCTTTCCACTCCCGGTGATGATTTCCTTCACACACGTCCTTCCATGTCCCTCAGACTTCTCCTCTTCAACCTTCCTCTCCTCGTCACTAGACTCGTCCGTGGTGTCATGGTCCGGCACGTGAATACGCACAAGGCGCGGCAACACATCAAAAATTTCACCCACTTGATTGGTGGATCTTTTGACTACGTCAATTCCTGAGGCTTTTTTAACTCCCTCTTTGTCCTGAAGCTATTCCTTGGAGGCCATTGCTTCATGAAAAGAGAACACAAGAAGTCCATCAGACCAGACATGCACTCATTTCATATATGATTAGAAATAGTTTCTTTATTTTTATGTAAAATTGTTTAATGAACTTTTATCAATATGAGGTGATCCTACGTACCCTATCTCTTCAGAAACTTTTAGAAGGAAATTCAAATAAAAAAGAAATAAACAAACGAAAACGAAACTGACGACTCCAAGAAAGCATTAGTACCTCTAATTTCAATGGCTGCCTTGTCATAAGCCACAGCAGCTTCTTCAGCAGTGTCAAAAGTGCCCAACCAAAGTCGGGTTTTGTTTCTTGCATCTCTAATCTCTGCTGCCCATTTACCCCATTTTCGTTGTCTAACTCCCCTGTGCTTTTTCACATTTTCTTGCAGCAGCTTTTTATCTTTCTTCACTTTGGACGTCTTCTTTGAAATGACCCTCGTCTTTCCATTTTCGATGATGATTTCCTTTATACACGTCCTTTCATGTCGCTCGGGCTTCTCTCCTTGAAGCTTCTCCTCCTCATCACTAGACGAGTCTGTGGCGTCACTGTGCGGCATGTAAATACGTACAACACGCGGCAAGACAACAGAACTTTCACCCACTTGGTTGGTGGATTTTTCGACTATGTCAATTCCTGAGGCTTTTTCGACTGCCTCAGTTTCCTGAAGTTCATCCTTGGAGGCCATTGCTTCATGAAACAGAATAAAAGAAGCAAGAAAAGTCCATCAGACCAGACACGCATACACTTCATTTATGATTAGACATTCTTTATTTTTAGATGAAACTGTTTAATGAACTTTTATCGATATAAGGTGATCGTACCCTATCTTTTCCAATGTGCTTAGAAGGAAATTCGAATAAAAATAAATAAAAAAAACGAAAACCAAACTGCCGACTCCAAGAATCCATATCATATAGACAAAGGAAATGAAAAAGAATATTAAAAGAACATGATTCCCTGATAAACATGCTTTTGCTATCAGGGGCAGATGTACCTTTATGACAATGGTACTAAATTTTGTATCCCTTATCTACAAATGAAGACTTGGTGCAGTAGAATTTACACCCACTCACTTAAAACCCTAGATTCGCTTTTGTTATGTCATTTTTCTAGAGCTTCAAATAGAAATTTTCCATACATTGAGGATGTCATAAATCCGTCAATGAATTCCATATAGTTCAGAAGATAAAATGCTCAAAAAACTCAAAAAACAAGTAGATCTAAAGCAGTAGAATCGACACATAAAGTTTTAAAATGTGCTCGTTTGTGTGTGTGGAAGCACACAGTAATCCATATGTCACAAATAGATGACTTCAAAAAAAACGTAACTGGTGGCCCAAAAAAGAAAATGAAGATGAGAATTGAACATACCTTGAAAAGAAAATCAAAAGCTCTCAGACAAACCAGTAACTCTGATTTTCTGAATCTTCAGTTTCTCTTGCTTGCTTTTGCTTTTTCTTTGGTTGTGCTTGTGCTTATGCTCTATCTTGAGCCGAGGGTCACTCAGAAACATCCGCTCTACCTACCAAGGTAGAGGTAAGGACTGCGTACACTCTACCCTCCCCAGACCTCACGTTGTGGGATTTCTGTGGCTTCATAGTTATGAAGTATCTCAGTATATAAGAAGGGTTGGCGAGCTCAACGAGTTATGTAAGACTGGATTAATTTCTTTTGGAATTTTCTTTTTCTTTTGGGGTAAGACTGGATTTTAGTAACCTGAAAAAGAGAGGTGTGTTACCTGTAACATGTTAAAATATACTGAAAATTAAAAAGTTCACGACACTATCAGCATATATAAGTTAAATCCTGGTCGAATTTGCATGATCTACAAGTGGAGGCTGACAGTGACAGAAAAAGTTTTCTTGCAAATATTGTGAGTTGAGACTCGTCAGTTATTGTTTTTCTTTAAGGAAAGAATCATTTATTGCTCATTTAGTTTACATATAAATAGATATAAAAAAGACAAAAATAAATAAAGCAAAAAAAAAAAAAGGCTTTAATGGCTAACCTCTCTTCTTCTTAATTGGTGTGGAATAATATAATATTGAAAGAATTTTATAATTAATAAACTTAAATCGTAGGACCTAAATACAATACACAAATAGTAATGCAATGACTCATTCTTTCGCCTAGCCTTTAAATTTTTTGCATTTTGATAGTCACTTATTGAAATCAAACTTTAGCAACACAACAATCATCACTATATAGAAATGGTAAGAAATTAAAATACAAATAATCAATGCCTAGTACTTGAATTAGTTTCATAACAACTTGCCATTTTCACCTGTCATTCTTATCATATATATATGGACCAATAAAAAAGGAATCAACATTAATAATTTACTCAATAGCAGTTACAACGTAGATTTTGTTACCAAATTCTGTCAAACTTATGCTTAATAATCTTAACATTATCTTCTTATAAGGCAATTGTAGTGTCAATACTGTAGGCCTAATATTAAACAATGATGAAGCATATGACACCCAAACCAAACTGAGGGAAGTCGCGTTGGTGCCATCACAAGTACTTACAACATCATGATAACATTAATTTACCCTAATTTCATTGATAGTTTAACGTGTGGTAACCCCTCTAACAAGAAAAGATATAAATATGGATTCTTTTCTGCCATTTGAATCGGAGAATTTTCAGAGGAAATCAGGTTTTAAGCCAAAACTAAAGGAATCAAACATTAATAATATACTTAGTAACTAGCACCTGCAACTTAGATGTGGTTACCAAATTTTATCAAACTTGTGGTTAATTATTCTATTGTTATCTTCCTGCAAGACAATTATAGTGTCAATTGTAGGCCTAATTTAAACATGCGTGAAGCATATTCCCCTCCAGCTTTATCTAAAAAAGTTCTAACTTCACTCTCAAATTTAGATTATAGGCATTCTCTCTTGTCTATCTCAATATCTTAATATGACCATTGATTGACTTTTTGAGAAACGATTTTCTAAAAGCAAAGTATATTTTCTTCTCTGAATTAACAATGTCTTCCTTCTCTGTTCTTTAGTATTTTAGTTCCTTAATTTCTTTTCTTAAATATTATAAAATTTGCAAATTAAAATGTGAAATCAGGGACCATACTCCATTTTGAAGCGCATGGACAAATAGAGGAGAGACTTTCACTGGAAAGGTAACAAGCTCACTCCTTCTAGCTTGTTAATTGGAAAGCAGTAGTATGAAAGATAAAAGAATAGGGGGTTTGGGAATCAAGAACTTGAGGAGCCAAATGAAAGCTTATTATTGAATGGCACGGGGGATCAACAAGGAGAACAATGCACTCTGAGGAGAGCCTTGATGCAAAAACTCTCTCATGAGAATCAATGGTGCACCAAAGTATCCACAGTAAGTTATGGTACTGGAATCATATTAGAGGATGTTGGAACAAAGTTGAGACAAATATGGGCTTCATTCTTGGAAATGGAGGAAAAATAAGGTCCTGGGAAGATGCATGGATGGGTCACACTCCTCTTAAAGCAGTTCTCTGATATCTACAGTTTTCTTCGCAACACAATGGGATAATTGCTGAATTGTATTCAACACAAGGTTGGAATCTCTTTCTTAGAAGGAACTTAAATGACTGGGAAGTGGAAAAATTATGTCTTTTGTTTCAGCTGCTTAGCAGCATAGCTTTGGACTATAATAAAACAGATTCTCTTGGTGTATATTTTTTGGCAATATTTAGCCTGTCTTGGACCATGCCAAAATCGATTTTTGTGCATCGGATACTTTGAACGGAGTACATCGATGGGGGGATTGAGAATTTGATTTCTCAAAATTGAAGATAAAAGAGATTTAAGATAAGGGAAATGGCATACCTTCAATATTATAGTATTTTTGCCTCATTTAAGAAACCAAGAATTCAAGGTCGTCTTCTGAGTTTGGATGGTAGACACTAGCAGCAATATAATATATCTTTATAGCTCTATTTTTTATAATTTTGAATTTTCTTAGCCGAATTCCCGCACCCGTATCCATACCTGGATACGCACCCCCGAATCTAAAAAAATAGATTTTGCCGAATCCGACACTCGGATACCCGCACCCGAGTACGAGCAACTTAGGGTACTGCATGCTGGAACAAAGAGGGGTAAGAAATCACAAAAAAACTTGGAATATCATTCCTCAAGCCATTGGTGGATTGTATGGCTTGAAAGAAATAGCAGAATTTTTTAATGCAACAGAAGAAACATACAGTCTTAAACAAAGATGTATATTTTTGCTAGCTTTTTGGTGCACCCTGGTTATTGTGCATGATGAAGATGCAATCCTAGATACAATAGAGGATCTGCACAATCTGTAATTACATTTTGTGGCACTAGCTTAGTGCAAGTATTTATGAAATCTTTGATTGTATTGCGTTCTATATATTCATGTTATTTTACATTGTTCTAGTTTGGCTACTACACCACTCACCTTTCCACTGTAGCTATAGCAAGTAATTTTAATTTTTTGCTACCATCATTAGGGACTTAGAAGTCCTCATATAACACCCCAATCTCTCAAGTACACCTTAGCTATGTCTTCTTTTGATAACTATTTTAATTTACATGGACATGTGGGAATGTGGTTTTAAAGGTTTGCGGCATTAGTGACTAGAGAACAGAAGTTGGAAATTGAAGTGAACACTAAAAGATTCACACAAATGAAACAAGACGCAACCGTGGTTTTAAAGGTTCGGGGATGAATGAGTGACTAGAGAACAAGAGAAGTTGGAAATTAAAGTGAACTGTAAACGATTCACACAAATGAAACAAGAAGCAACCTCAACAATATATAACTCTAAATATAGCTAGGAAGAACTTGATCTTCAGACCTGAAGGAAAATTATGGCATTTGAAGTATGGTTTTCATCGGTTATAGATTATCATTTGGATATTTCTGCACAAAGTCACGACTGATTTTACTGAAGTGCAGAATGCAGAAATGAAAGCCAGTGATATGAACAGAAAAACAAGTTGAGAGGCAGTCACCTATGGCCTACAGCGCCGAATCTAGTTCTATAGTGCAGAGTACCAAGAAATTCAGTTTTGTACATTGATGCCATACTGTCTAATTTAAACCATCGCGCAACTGTTCAGAAAAATTCGGATACAGCCTTGGGTATTTCGATCTTCTGAGCATAAAATTGACTTAGGGTTGAATGAATAACTAAATAACAAGAGAAGACTAATAAAACAAGAACAAGAGAAGTTCGAAACTAAACTTAAGGGTAAATGATTCACGCAGATGAAACAAGACACAACTTCGAAATGTTTAACTCTCAGTTTAGGAAGAATTTGATCCTCGATCCTGAAGGAAATACATTTAATATATAGTTTCCAACGTTCAAACGAATTCATTTGGATATTCCTACACAAAGTTATGATCGATTTACTAAAGCGTACAATGCAGAAATTAAAGCCAACGCCATAGTGCTGGCAATGCTTATGCTTTGTCTTGAGTCGAGGGTCTCCCGGAAACAGCCGCTCTACCTACCAAGGTAGAGGTAAGGTCTGCGTACACTCTATCCTTCCCAGACCCCGACCCCACGCTGTGGAATTCCACTGGCTACGTTGTTGTTGTTGTTGCCATAGTGCTGGCAGTGACACCATAACGCTGGCTAAGATGGAAAAGAATAAGTTGAAAGACAGTCACATGTAACCGACAGCGCCAAATCTAGTTCTATAATGCTGGAGTACAAAAAATCTCGAGTTTTGTACATTGACGACATACTGGCTAGTCTAAACCATGGAGCAACTGTTCAAAAGAAAAATAAGACTCAGCCTATTTTAGAATGGACTTGGCTAATTGTATAAACGAAATAAGAAGTCTATAGGAAATTTAATATTTGAATGAATTCCTTTTATATGTCTATCGGAAACAATATCTCTACCTCCCAAGGTAGGGGTAAGGTTTGCATACACACTACCCTCTCCAGACCCCACTTGTGGGATTACACTGGGTATGTCGTTGTTGTTGTTGTTGTCGTTTTCTTTTATATGTTCTTCAAAGGAGAAATTAGTTTATATTGCAATACCAAATAGTGCAACAAGCGGAGCGCCA
The DNA here is from genome assembly GCA_029783415.1 of Anisodus acutangulus. Taxonomy (NCBI): domain Eukaryota; kingdom Viridiplantae; phylum Streptophyta; class Magnoliopsida; order Solanales; family Solanaceae; genus Anisodus; species Anisodus acutangulus. Next base: position 11,944,250 of record CM056489.1, read on the forward strand.
AAGCCAGGACTTCTAATATAAAGAAGTAAACACGTGAAATAGCCAACAAAAACAAATTTCTACTAGCAAAAGCACAACTCGGATACATTAGATTTTCAATTTTTTGGAATGTTTTCTACAGTAGCCTCATTAAAAATAATAAAATCTTAGTAGTTAGAAACTGGTTGAGCAACCATAAAACTACAGTAGCCTCATTAGAAATACAAATAACAAAATAAATGCACAAGTAGAGTAGTTAGAAACTAGTTGAGCAACCATAAAACATTTTAACAGCAAACACATGAAAATTAAGGCTAATTTCCTTCCATATAGGAAAGCATCATAAAGGTTGTTTCACATCAATGAAATTCCACAATTCTAAGTTCTTTTTTTGGTCTCTTCAATTCTAAATAATTGGCGGATTTTTCCACAAAGTTCATTTTATTTAGAATTGAAGACAGTAACTGTTCTAAATAATTGGCGAATTGAAAACTAAGAACAAAATTAGAGAAGGAACTATTTACCTTTACTACCGGCGGCGAACAACAGCGATGGGGTTCCAGACCCAGCAAGGAGAGGCATGACTTTTATTAGGAATTTCAGAAAATGTCCCAATTCTCATTTTCAAAAAAATGAAGTTTAAAAAATAGTCAGAACGTTGTCGTTTTTGTAATAAAGACACATGACCAGCATGCATACACCTCCTATGAAGCATTAAACACGCACTAAACTACTGTAATTTATTTGTGCTCGACTACTTCCTAATGTAATGTTTAATTGTTTGTATGAAAAATGTTGAAGAAGTTTAAATTCTCCTAAAGTGAGGACTTTTTGGATTCTCCTCAAAAATGAGTTATTAAAAAATAAGTGAATTTCTTACTTAATTTTTCATATTTGTTTGATTGGTAGAAAAAAAATGAATTTCTCACTTATTTTCTCATATGTCGAATGATTAGTAAAATATATTTTTCATAAAATACTCATTCAAACCCCATTTAACCCAAATACCCCACACCCAAAACCACCACCCACCATCCACCACCTACCTCAAGAACCCACCCCACCCACCACCCACCCCGTCCCAACCAAAAAAAATTATTAAATTTTTTTTTGTAAGAAAAATTAAAATTTTTCAGAGGGTGGGAGGGGAGGGGAGAGGAGTTGGTGTAGAAAATAAAAAATAGATATTTAAATTTTCTTTTTTTAAAAAATAAAACTATTTTTTAAAAAACAATTGGGGTGGGGTGGGTGGGGGTGGGGTGTAGAAAATGAAAAGACAAAATTAAAACTTTCAAATTTTTTTTAGGGAGTGGGGGGGGAAGGGAGGGGTTCGCAGTGGGGGTGGGTGCATAGGGTGGTGGGAATGGTTGGAGTTTAGTGGTTGGGGTGGGTTGGGTGGTGGTGGTGTAATTTGATTGATTGTCATTTGTGAGTAGAGATGGCAGTGGATCCTGGACCTGGTCCAGATCCGGTGGATCTAGATCCGTTTTATAGGACTTCAAAATTTGGACCCGACGAATTCGGATGGGATCCTAATCCATTTCTGACAGATCGGATCTGGATTTGAATCTTGTATTTGAGATCTGTATCCGATCCAGATCCGACCCATAGATCTATTTTTTATTAAATATATTCATAACCTAGAATGAATTTGGGTCTTCCTTTTGTTTTCTCGGCTAGGCCCAAGTCCATAAAGGACCGAAGCCTAGCCCATCTGCGTGTTTAAGCCAACGAAATGGGGCAAAGACCCTCATTTCGTTTAACATACTCTAAGACGCAAACCCTAGCCGTCGTCGTGGGTCTCTCTCATACAACGTCACGACTGCTGGAAACCAACTTTATTCAGTCCATTTCGAACTCTTATCCACCCCCACATATAAGCCACCCAGCGAGGTAATACCTTATCCCTTCTCTCTTACTTTCTGCCATATATTAGACACTGGACTTCTGCCTGCATGAACTACTTGTTTGAGTCATTATAGAGGCTCCTTAGAGTACAAATTTCGTGATTTGAATAAGTTATAGCCATCTTGATTTGTATTGAATCTGAATTGCATAGGGTGACCAATGTCCACTTCATTTAAATTCACTGTTTAATTGGATCTGGATCTGGATCCAGGTATGAAAAACGGATCTGGATCTATTAGGATCCAATCCAGATCTGGATCCGTTGTCATCCCTATTTTTTGAGACTTGTTTTTTCTAATTTCATTAGAAAAGTCATTTTCCTCATTTTTGATAAACTTGTTTTTCTAAAGAAAATATTTTCCAATTTTTTTATTAAACGAACATAAAAAAAATTGGAAAACATCTCTACCGAACACTCTTAATCTCTATGATCTTTTCTCTTTTGTAATATCCTTTAATATTACAATATATACCTAGCTACCGATAAACTTAAAAAAGAAGGTGTTTTTCATAGTGTTAATTTTTTTTTGTAAAGAGGTGATAAATAAAATAGGACACAATTAAATAACCAATAATTAGCACACTAAACGGAAATATAAGAATTCTATGATGGCTTATTCACTCCAATTAACTGTAAATGATTATTTTTAAGTGCTCCTTCCGTCTCAAATTATTTTTCTTTGTTATTAAAAATAATTATCTCAAATTATTTGTTATTTTAGAAGTTTAAGATATAATTAATTATATTTTCTCCATTTTACCCTTTGTCATTAATGAAGATGACACATAAATAGAATAAAAATTTTAATGAAAAGAGATTATAACTTAGACATAAATATGGGTAAAGTAGATCAAATACCCCATCTAATTAATATTTCTTAAGGGGTGTGTAAATTAAAAAGTGACAAATAATTTGAGATGAATGAAGTATAATGACTAATTATTTAGAATGGGTGCTAGATTGATCATTTATATTTAGGCTTAATTATTCTCATTTGGTTGTATAATCCAAAACGTCGAATATGGAACATACAATAAGAATTTATCCATAAAAAATATTAAGTAAGATACAATCATATCACATATTCATGGGCAAGGCATTTAAGTGAGCCACATAATTTTGTGAGGTTCCTCGGGTGTATTTGTCTTCATTTAAGGATAGGACACCAACATAATTAAGTGAATACTCTCTTGTCTTACCCATCATATATTGCATTAAAGTAAAAAATTAATGCTACGCCTCAGCAGGACATGGTAACCCCTAGCCCAAATTCTGAATTTTTTTTTGGATGATTACTCTAAGCCAAAAATTCTATCTAGTTCTCAAAACCACTTTTGTCAAAATCATTTTTCCGTATTGAGTAATGAGCAGCTGTTTTTCGACAATACCACCCAAAATTTTGAAAAAAAAAAATCTAAATTACTACTTTCTTCTACTATGGAGTATGGACACGTCAAGTGACTATGTGTCATTGTCTACCAAGGACAATAACATGCAAATTTCTACATCTTCCAATAATTTATCTAATAACCCTATTACTATATCTAACGAAGTTAATAATACTAATCAGAATAATCTAAAAAATTCACCCAATGAACAAGATAATTCTATGTTAGATAATTCCAACTTTACTTCTCTAAGATATAGTATTGAAGGGCCTCTACTTATAAATGACCTAAATATAAAGGTTAAGAATCTTTGTTATAAGGGTCGATGGAACTTAAGTTGTCTATCTTTTTTTTTTATATCTAGCTTTCCGGCTTACGCCAGACTATTTCTGGAGATAATAGTATCGGTCCCTCAATACTACTACTAGTAAATTGCGGGTTGAACCTGAATGACCAGGGTTTGAGAATAGAGCAACTGATATCACCTACAAGGTCCTATCCCAGAAGAGAGAAAATTGCTCCCATCAGGGTTCGAACCCACGTTGCAAACCTTCCAGCTGGATTTTAAGTTCCCTCTTTTGCCATCCAGCTATGCACGAATGACCCCAGGAGGTGATACACCACATTAACACTATTCCTCTTCCTTTACCTCCTAGGAAGTCTGATTTATCTCTATGGGCTCCCAATAAACATTTTTCCAGTTTCACCACTTCCTCGTACTACCAAATCATTAAATCTCCTCCTTCAAACACCCTAAATTTTCAATGAATTTGGAACCTTAGGTGTCCCAATAAGATAAAGTTTATGTTATGGACTTGCTACCATAATAGGGTACCTAGTAGAGCTTATCTTAAACACATAGGCCTCAACATTGATGACCAATGTCCTGTATGCAGGAAAGAAGTAGAAACTCTCCCACATTTTCATTCTCTGTCCCTCCGTTAAGAACTTATGGAATAATTTAGGTATTTTCTTTTCACAAGATCATGAATTTCATTGGCTTGATTTTATCCGTCACAACTCTCTCTGTTGAGTTGTGGAGCCTAATTCATCGCCGACACTATGAAGACCCTACGCAGAGTGTGGAATGCGGATCGACCTGAGCGGACAGGTCGACGTGGGGTTGGAAGAGGATGGTAAACTCCATGTTGGAAATTTACTAAATGTGGAATTAAGTATAGCTCATTCATTTATGACTCGAACAATTGGGGCTCGCATGTCGGAAGCGTCGTTTCCACGCACGTGCACACGTAGTGCCAAGTATTGCAAATTTCATTAGTGAAAGAGATATTGATACGTATGTAATACATTTGAGACTTGGTCCAGTGAAGTGACTTGTCAAGATCATTTTTCACCCTGTTCAGATCTTCCTGAAGCTGCCTATTCTTTTCAAGTTCGACAATAAGATTCATTTTGACCTTTTTGAGCTCACATTCAAGCTCAAACTGAATTTCACTTCCTACATTCTTTCCTTTAGAAGGAGTGTCCATCCATTTTTAAATTGACTTTTTAACAGGGAATTTTCTCTTGACACATCCTTAACTTGTTCCTTCAATTTTATGATCTTATCAACCATGTCATCTTTTTCTTGTTCTGCATCACTAAATTATTCTGTCAGAACATCCTTCTTCTTTATGAGACTATGATAAGCATCAATTAACACGTTAGCTAGTGACATCAACTTTTTGTGAACATCAAGAAAATTTACCCGATCTTTATCATTGTCATCTTCAACATCAGATTTGACGGTGAGTGCAAATATTGACTCATAAGTTGAAGATTTGTCATCAATGGCCATCATGGATGTATCTTCTAGATGATCTCCATCTTCAGATTCACTGGAGGAATTTCCCCAAGCAGCCAGAGCTTGCTTCACCACATTATCAGATGCATCTCTTCTTCTAAATTTGTCAGGAACCTGGTTCCTCTTTGATGCTTTTTCAGATATTTTCTTGTAGTAGTTCTGCTTGTGAAAAGGGCATTCTTTGATGAAATGTCCAGGCTTTCCGCATTTGTGACAACATTCACTTCCTCTAGAGTTTTTCCTTGTACTTTATTTTCTTAGGAACCCACTATTTTTCTTAACCATCTTCTGAAATCTCCAAGTGAGGTAATCCATGTATGACTTATCACCACTTGAGTCAGCCTTGAGAACAAGGCTCTTTTATTTATTTGGCTCTGTCCTTTCATCATCTTTTTACCTTTTCAACTCATAAGTTTTGAGGTTTCCAATAAGCTCATCAATGGTCATCTTTTGCAAGTCCTTAGCTTTTGAGATAACATTAACTTTGCTTTCCCAGAAAGTGGGCAGAACACTAAGAATCTTGAGAATGAGCCTGTTGGTTTTAATGACTTCACCAAGAGAATGAAGTTTATTGATTAAGGAGGTGAATCTGGTGTGCATGTCCTGAATGGACTCACCCTCTTTCATCTTAAAAAGTTCATATTCGATAGTGAGCATGTCTATTTTGGACTGCTTTACTTGACTTGTTCCCTCATGAGCATTTTGGAGAGCCTCCCAGATCTCCTTTGCAGTTAGACATGCTAAAATGCGATTGTATTCATCTGGTCCAATTCCACAGACAAGGATTTTCTTTGCCTTGAAGTTCTTCTCCACTACCTTTCTATCAACACCATTATACTCGTTTCTTGACTTTTTAGTCGTTGGGATGCCTTCCAGATTTGTGTTTATGGAAATATGAGGACCATCACAAATAATGTCCCGGAGCTCAAAATCCTCATCCATGATAAAATTGTGCATTCTCATCTTCCACCACCCATAATATGTTTCATTGAATCTTGGTGGCTTTGTGGTAGACTGTCCTTCTTCCTGGTTTGGTAGAGCAGCCATGAGAAAAATCATTTCTAGGTGTTAACCTTATAGAAAGAACCTTCTCTGATACCAATTAATATGTTATATGAGTCCACCAAACAATGCAGAGAACCGGGTTCTCTAGCTGTTCCCTTAGCTAAAGCAGTAAGTAAATAACACAGAATATGTATGTGGAAACCACCTTGCTCAAGGGAGTAAAACCATGACCTACCCTAGTAGGATTTTTTCAAAACTTCACTAAAACTGAGCAATGTTTATATTACAACATCTTACAACCTAGGAATTAAACTCTTAATACCTGGCCCTTAAAATAAGTCTATTGCAAGATCTCTGCAATACCTTTATTGCAAAGACACACGTTGAATAACTCTAGCCAAGTAAACATCTAAAAGACTTGAGAAAACAAATGACCTACAAATAACTAAGAACAAGAAGTGTAGGTTTACAAGTTCAAGAATAAAGAAACAAAGACTCAACAAATCTGGGACTTAGACATATTCATTGGTGAGAGAACTGGTCCTTCAGTTTGTTGCAACTTTGGTCTCGACTGGAACTCTAATGAACACGACGTCTTGTAGATGAAAGTGTAAACAATTTGGATTTGCAAGATTATGTTTTTCATTCCTTAACATGTTGTATATATGTGAGAGATAAAGGAAGTGACAAAACGTTAACCCTTATACCAATGAGAAAGCAGCAGCAACTCTACAACAGTGCTGCGACACTGTCACTGTGTCAGCAGCTTTACAGCTGTAGAATTCACTTGCATCGGCTGAACTGGTCCCTCTAAAAATGAAACTGATTCCTTTATTCATGTTTGTCGAAATCATCAAAAAAATACATAGCATAATTTATCATAGAGAACGTTGAGAGAAGTTTATATCTAAATTTTATGGGTAGTTTTAGTGAGATTTGACGTGATTTTGGATCAGTCCCGAGAAGCTATTGGGAGCTCGCAGCTCAAGTTCAAATTTCGGGTTTATGCAAGCGAGCCCCGTTTTGAATGAGTGATATCTCAAAAGTTCTAGAATGTTGAGAGGAGTTTATATCTTAAATTTAAGGGGTTGTTATAATGAGATTTGAGGTGCTTTTGAATCAGTCTCGGGAAGCCATTGAAGGAGCTCGCAACTCAAGTTTAAAATTGGGGTTTCTGCAAGCGAGCTCTGTTTTGTGGATGAGATCTCAAAAGATGGAGAACTTTGAGAAGAGTTCATATATAAAATTTGGGGTTGTTCGGTGAGATTGAGGTGCTTTTGGACTGAAATTCAATCCCAACTCGCCAAAGAAGACGACGACTTTGTAGCTCCAATTTTTGTTATCACGAATGAATAATAGTGTGTGTGTATATATAACACATATATAATGTATAATAGTGTATAAGAGTGTATATATACATTGTTATACATCATGTTTTACTATCTGAATATTAGATTAGACTTATCTAGGGGTGATCATGATCTGGTTTGACTCGATTTTTGGTTAAAATCAAACCAATTAAGTCAATTTATTTTAATATCCAAACCAATACAAACCAAATTATTATAGTATAAATTCTATCGGTTTCAGTTTTTTCGATTTTTATCGGTTTGGTTCAATTTTTGCGATTTTTAAGGATGTATTTTATAATGCAATAAAATTTATACAAGTAAGATACATAAGGACAAAACAAGTGAAGCTAATTCGGCACAAAAAAAGGAGTCATTCACTACCTGGAGCGAAAAAGTACGCTAACTTAGAAACTGAATGAATTTTGTAACAAGAAGATTTATTACTTGTTCTTTAACATGAGAACCGTTGCTTCTTGTGAATCAAAATTTACACCTAATTAAGTGAAATGCCAAATCAATAGAAAAGAAAAGAAACTGGAGCGCATTAGCCATACAAGAACACCACTAGGAATCCAGGGAATAGTCCACAACGAGTAGTTTCAATAGGACCCACCTTCAAAAAACTACCACAAAGTTTCAAGAAAAGGCAGAGACTATGACGGTCCAAACACCAGGCTTAGAGATTGGAAATTTTGCATCCATGTTGATGATACCTTGGCGAGTGAAAGTAGGAATAACAATTATGAGAACTTGAGAAGGTCCGTGTAACATTAGAGGGATGGAGGAGGAAGAAAGCATGTATTACAAATCTTTCATCTTTATGGTTTTATTACAGTTCTTCTTTTGCCTTTGTTGAGAAAGGTAAGGTATTTTATTAAAATAATCACCAATATACTGCACATTACACGGATATATACAAAACAACACAATATCCCTCTGGTTATGCAAGGAACAAACTTCCAACTTTCGTCAATTTGGTGTAGAACATTAGTTTACTCCAATATCACAAAAGAACTGAAAAGATAAACAGGAACAAAACAAATTTTCCGAATATGACTCATTTACTGTTGGAAATTTGCCTTTAGCGGGGAGATGCGTCCACTCATCTTTGATGAATTAAACACTAGTGTTCCGCATGTTGGAGACCTTGTCTCTTCGCACATGCATGATCTACGAAGTGAGTAGATGGTCGTAGGGCCAAGAATCATCAAATTTCGTTGAGAAATGAAAGAGATATTAGTCCACGAAGTAAGGTGTTTGAGGCATGGAAATATGGTGTGGGACAAATCTACCACATCGATGGGAATAAGAAGAATTACTCTCTATATAAGTCTCTAATGTGGTAAAGGGTTTGGGACCCCAAGGGGTATCCCATGTGTTTAAATGAGGGAGGACCTAGATGTGCTTACGTTCAAGGCTAAGCCCACACGTGCGCCGCCGCCCGTCCGGTCCGGTCCGATCTCGGTCTCGGTCACGGGTCACGGGTCACGGGTCACGGGTCACGGGTCACGGGCTGTGGGGACTTTCTGATATTATCTTTTTGGACCAGAGAACTTTACCAGACAGTCCCCAAAATTTCTGGAAAGTTGATTTTGGGGTGACGGAAGGCAGAAAACTTTCTGCCTTACCGTTGGACAGTTTCTGGAGCATTAACCAGCCATTATTTGGCTGATTAACTCCTCCATTTTCACCCTCCTTCATGTCCATTTAAGCAGCCCATTAACAACCATTACTTGGCTGTTTAATGCCCTCATAATGGCCATTAACAGTCATGTTTTGGGCAGTTGTTTAGCCCCTCCTCTATGCTATATATTGAGCCTCCTTTGGCTCAATTCGTGACAGCGATATAGACTAGAAAAAAACAGCAATATTGCACACAAAATAGTGAGCAGAAACACTGCAAACCAGTGACGAAAATCACTGACCAAACACCCTCATATACACAAGATATACACTACAGAGACACACTATATACACAGAGACAAAAGAGAAGAGTAAACAGAAACTCTTTCTTCCTATTCCATATCTTCAGCAGGTCGATTCATATTTGTTTTATTCGACAGGCTCAACATATTGGCTTTGTAGCGTTGAGATTAAAGTATTGTTTTATCTTGGGAGACTATTGCCCGCTAACGTAAAAGCATATATACGGGGCAATCTTGTCTTAAGGACAGAGGGCAATCCCTCGACTCAACACACAACGTTGTAACCATCCAGATTTAGTTGTTTCTTGATTTCAGGATATCAAGATTCAAGATACAACAAGCTTGCAACAGTTCTCAACATTGGCTTTGCAAGGTTATCAAGATTCAAGACACAACACGCTTGCGGCAGTTTTGAAGATTGACAATTTATTTATCATTTCGAACACTTGTAATAGTTATTTACTTTCCGTACTGCTTTATAAAGTACAATAGAGTACCAAGAATTTAAGACAATATTGTATTGTATTACTATTAGTGTTCGAAAGATGTCGGTCAAAAGTTGTGTGACCAAATCTGGATATGGCAATGGTTTTCTGGTAGAAGAGAGTGATGATGATGAACGTGTTCATGGTGTCACTGCTATCAAGACTGGTGGGAACAAGCGCTCTCGAGAGCCTGAGGATGTCAACTGGGACAAGAGGAGAAGGCTGAAGATGTGGTTCTATCTTATAGCAGAAGGCCTATATCTGTCCCAGACAAAAGATTTGAATAATGGTAAGAAGGAAATAGACACTCAGTTTGATGAAGTGACTGAAATGGGCCAGAATCCGAAATTGGGATAAGTAGTTTTTCTTACTTGTCAAGAATAAAGATTAAATGATGTCTGATTAAAAATGGATTAAAGTAAGGAGGAATATGAAAATAATTTATATTCCTTACGCTTTAAAATCAGAAGTTTAATCTCATCTTCTTTCCTGTTTAAAGATTGGATTTTGTAAACGACTTAAAAAGATCTGTTCTTTTAAGTGTAATTATTAAAGTGTGTAAAGTATGTTCGCACATACGAGGGAGTAAGATCCACTGACTGTGCGAAAACTGTTACCACTCTTAAGTAAGCGCCAAGAATTATCTGGGCACCAATCATAACGGAAGAAGACTAAAAGCTAAGGACGTTGAGCCTGTCATACTATTTGGCAGAAGATCCTTCATAGGATGATATTGGACACTTAGTCATAAAAAGCCTCCGGGCGACTGGAGTGAGCCAAAATTCCTTTGATATGATGATATTGGACACTCAGTCATATAAAATCTCCGGGAGACTGGAGTGGGGCCAGAATTCATAGGAAAAGTAATGGACACCTAGTAAGGTGGGCCAGAGTTTCCAGGTCTTAAATGATCTGAAGGCCTAAAGAAAGGCAGAAAAGAAATTGGACACTCAGTCTACCAAAGCAACTGGAGTGGGCCAGAGTATCCAGATAACATATGATCCGAGTACGCCCTAACCACGGGCAAGAGGTTGTTCATGTGAAGCAACGCCACCTCTAAAATTAAAGAGGCTGAAGAGGTTGTCCTCAATAGGACTTCAAGGAATGAGATCACTCTAAAAAGAGGTGATACATGTTCCTAACTTGGTTTAAGGGACGCTGTTGGTCAAGCTGGTTTGAGACTAGCCCAGCATGTCTGTAATAACTAAGAATGGTACAGTATGTCTGTATCCAAATAAATGATATATTTGTAATCCGTGCATCTATGCCATCATAGATTAAGACACGTTAAATATCAAGTCATTCAAAAGCTAGCGAAGTTGAGATTGTTGTCTTCTTTCGACATAAACCCTCAAAATGAATGTGAGGTAGGCGAAGAGGCAAAATCACCTTTCCAAATTTCGTCAAGGGAATAGCGAAAGAAGCACCGCTACTCTAGAACTTAGTCACACCTACTTGGGTGATTTGAAGTTTATACAAAATAGAGGGGGGAGACAAGTACGTTGTGATCTTCATTGATGATGGTACAACGTATGTAATCATTTGTTTGTTGAAAAGAAAAGATGAAGTTGTTGAAGCGGATAAGCGCTACAAAGCAGAAGTTGGAAATCAACTAAGCCTATGGATTGCGAAATTCATAGTGATAGAGGGGGAGAATGTGAAGCATCGTTCATTAAACGACTGTTCATTTCTCACCTCAGTCCAACGGTGTTAGCCAAGCGCAAAGTCATACGCCCAAATTATGTGGGGTGGCTTGGTAAAAGTTAGAATACAGAAATAGGTCAAGTTGTACCTAAGACTGTAGATTACATATCCACTGGATCTGCAAATAACAGTAGTGATTATCGCCTCTTGGCGTCAAAGAATGTTGAATTCTTAGAAGATAACTTTCCTTGAAAAGGAAAAAGAAGCAATTGCTCAAGGTTAACAAGAACCCGCGAGGGCCTGACTGTCCGGAACTAGATATTCCGTATCTACATGACTCGAAAGTTGTTGACTATCCGGAACTTAATATTCCAGATCTGCAGAACTCAGGGATTCTAGATGTTGAACCGAGATGGAGCAAAGAAGGGGACAAAGACTTGTTCCAATCCTTCTAGCTTGTATGGTTGAGAATGAACCATGGACAATTAACAAATAATTGTCATTTCCAAAAGCACTGCTTTGGAAAGAAGCTACAAAGAGAGAAATAGATTCCCTCATATAGAACCATACTTGCGTAATGGTTGATCTTCCTCCGGGAAAAGAACCTTTGGGTTGTGAAAAAGGATACTCAAAAGTGAGTACAAAGTAGATGGATCTACGGACGAGTTCAAAGCCTCGACTACTTGTACATGTGCTCCCCTGGGAGTAGTTTAACATCATGGGCCATTGCAGTCTTGCGTGGCATGGATGTTGAAACAGCCTTCCCAACCGGAGAGTTGGAAGAAGAGAATCAGAGTTGGTTTGTCGGACTGTTGGGCTTCTTCCTGAACTTTCATTTTGGTCCCTGAAATGTTTACATTTTGGTCTTGAAAGTTTCAGATAAAACAGAAACAATAAATCTCACCACAGAAACATTGACTCTGAAATTAGAAAGCCAACAGTTGGAGAATCAACAGTCTGAAAGTAAAAGTCATATTGAAACAAAGTCTCGATATGAAAGATATGGGTATCACAGATGACATCTTAGGAATTGGATTTCTAAGACATCTAACGAACTGGTCGATAGTTGACAGTCTCGTTGAAGCCACCAATGGATATGAATCATAGAACTGATTGGAATCATGGTGCACCCATAGACAATGAGCGATATGCACAGGTCATGTGTATTTCAATGTATTGTACACACTACAACCGACCTGGTATCGTCCTACAAATAGATCAGTTGAACTAAGATTCACTGATGATCTTAATACATGATCAATAGAAGGCGTTACGTCGGATATGACAATATCTGAATTATTCGTTTATGTACGGATTATAGTATTCTGGATGTCCAGTGGTTCTGGGAGAACACAGTGATGCAAACTGGACATCAGATCTGAAGAACACCAAAGCCACAAGTAAATGTGTATGGTGGGTCTTGGAAAATCCTCTAAGCAAACTTGCATCGACCGATTCATGATGGTATCTGAGTTTATCGTTTTATACAAAGCATGAAAGAAGTTGAGTAACTTCACGACTCATTAGAGGACGTCCCTTATTAGGAGAAACCCGTGCCTTCAACAGTTATACACTGTGGCTAGCCGGTCGGCTTCAGGAAGGACACGAATGACGGCGTCTGGACATATCTGTCAGGATCTGTCGGAGACATAAGACCGTATAGCAGTTGATCATCACGGGTGTCACTACCTTATTTACTAACTAAGGGATTACCCGAAGATCAAGTGTTCTGCCTGTCTAGGGGAATGGGCTTAAAACCCAAACAATACGAACCTTTGCGGTGGTAACCCAACCTTACTGATTGGAGATCCCAAGAATTTGGTTCAATGGGAAAACTAAGCGGCAAAAGGTTCAGTTGAGCGCTTCGGTGGAAGCAAGAAGCACTTCGGATGATGATTTCTGTACGGAAAATGAATCCAAAGTTGTTCCCGCGATAGACATTAAAGTGCTACCTGCATGGTGGGTAAAGGTTAAGCTTCCAAACCTTTAAACGATCCTCAAACGGTTGAGGTTAAGGTTGGGGAAACTTTTAATGATTCCTAACACTTGTGAAGTGGGGTATAACAAGATACCTTGTAGGAGATCACCTATTTAAGTGGGAGGATGGCCGCCTCAAATGAACGCACTCAAGAATCCAAGTGTGTCCACGGCCACAACGGATAAAAACATAAGAATGAAAACGAATAAGAAGAGTTATTGTGTTGTTATCATTGTCTTGGCTTACACTAAACACTGACGGTTCAAGACATCACGTTCACCACGCAGTAAGTAAGTCCGATGGTTTCAACTAGGGAAGGTTCAAAGCGGAAGCTACCTCTCCTGATGCAATATCTTTTCGCTGAAATATTGCTGAAATGTAGGCACCTCGTGCGTGCGCCACAATCTCTCTTTCATAGAGGGGATTGTTGGAAATTTGCCTTTGGCGGGGAGATGCGTTCACATATCTTTGATGAATTAAACACTAGTGTTCCGCATGTTTGAGACTTTGTCTCTTCGCACATGCATGATCTACGAAGTGAGTAGATGGTCGTAGGGCCAAGAATCGTCAAATTTCGTTAAGAAATGAAAGAGATATTAGTTCACGAAGTAAGGTGTTTGAGGCATGAAAATATGGTGTGGGACAAATCTACCACATCGGTGGGAATATGAAGAATTGCCCTCTATATAAGTCTCTAATGTGGTAAAGGGTTTGGGACCCCAAGGGGTATCCCATGTGTTTAAATGAGGGAGGACCTAGATGTGCTTACGTTCAAGGCTAAGCCCACACACGCGCCGCCGCCGTCCGTCCGGTCCGGTCCGGTCCGATCTCGGTCTCGGTCACGGATCACGGGTCACGGGTCACGGGCTGTGGGGACTTTCTGATATTATATTTTTGGACCAGAGAACTTTACCAGACAATCCCCAAAGTTTCTGGAAAGTTGATTTTGGGGTGACGGAAGGCAGAAAACTTTCTGCCTTACCGTTGGACAGTTTCTGGAGCATTAACCATCCATTATTTGGCTGATTAACTCCTCCATTTTCACCCTCCTTCATGTCCATTTAAGCAGCCTCCTTGATGGCCATTAACAACCATTACTTGGCTGTTTCATGCCCTCCTAACGGCCATTAACAACCATATTTTGGGCAACTGTTTAGCCCCTCCTCCATGCTATATATTGAGCCTCCTTTGGCTCAATTCGTGACAACGATATAGACTGGAAAAAAATAGCAATATTGCACACAAAATAGTGAGCAGAAACACTGCAAACCAGTGATGAAAATCACTGACCAAACACCCTCATATACACAAGATATACACTACAGAGACACACTATATACACAGAGACAAAAGAGAAGAGTAAACGGAAACTCTTCCTTCCTATTCCATATCTTCAGCAAGTCGATTCATATTTGTTTTATTCGACAGGCTCAACCTATTGGCTTTGTAGCATTGAGATTAAAGTGTTGTTTTTATCTTGGGAGACTATTGCCCGCTAACGTAAAAGCATATATACGAGGCAATCTTGTCTTAAGGACAGAGGGCAATCCCTCGACTCAACACACAACGTTGTAACCATCCAGATTTAGTTGTTTCTTGATTTCAGGATATCAAGATTCAAGACACAACAAGCTTGCGACAGTTCTCAACATTGGCTTTGCAAGGTTATCAAGATTCAAGACACAACACGCTTGCGGCAGTTTTGAAGATTGACAATTTATTTATCCTTTCGAACACTTGTAATAGTTATTTACTTTTCGTACTGCTTTATAAAGTACAATAAAGTACCAACAAGACCCGAGACCCGAGCCCGAGCCCGAGACCGAGACCGGACCGGACGGGATGGGCAGGAGGCGGCGGCGCGCGTGTGGGCTTAGCCTTGAACGTAAGCACATCTAGGTCCTTCCTCCTTTAAACACATGGGATACCCCTTGGGGTCCCAAACCCTTTACCACATTAGAGACTTCATTTACAAATGAAAATGCACGGAAAAGATGGATTTGTAGTATTTCTTACTGGGGTTGCCATTATCCACGACAAGAGTACGATGAACTGAAAAAATTGAAACAATTCAAATTGGTGGAACTTTGGTTGAAACTTCGAACTTCGTTTTTCTAAGAAAGCTTCAGTGAATTGTTTAAGATATTTTTAACTTTTATCTTCTTTAATTCTATTTTACCTTTAGGAAAAAAAATTATATTTTACCTTAAACTTATGGGCTAAGGGGAAACAAATGGATCAGACTTTACATTCTAATTATTTTTTAAATTAGTATTGAACTTCTAATTAATATTTAATATATATATTTAAAGTGCAATGTAAGACTGTATACAATAGACCCTTGTGGTGCGACTCTTATCCGAATTTCGCACATAGCGGGAGCTTAGTGCACCGGACTTTTTTTTTTTAAATAATTATAAAATGTATATATTTATCGGTTTGGTTCGATTTTACTCGGTATTTTTTGTTTAACACCAAACCAAACCAAATGATGTCGATTTTTGAAAATTTAAAATCAAATCAAACCAAATTGAGCCGGTTTTTGGTTTATTAAATTGATTTGACTCAATTTACCGGTTCGGATCAATTTTCGATCTCGTTTGAACACCCATAAACATATCTATTAAAGTACATAAAAAAAATAGAACCTCACATTTAACCAAATTAGCTGCCAGTTAATGTATACTTTGATTTGCGGATAGTTTGGACCATGACCAGATATTTTGTGCCATTTTTACATTTGTAAAAGTTAATTGGGCTACAGCGGTTGTAAGGTTGTGGTTTGGGCCGTATACATGTGAGAGTTTTCCTATTTTAAAACTAGGCTTAGTACATGTATAGGCACACTATTTTCCACTTTAGCACCTCTTCCTAGCCTTGTTCTAATTTAACACTTACATAGCCTCAGACCGTAGAATTGCTGACCTTTAAGAATATTAGGCGCGTATATACAATCGCCTAACACGTGGAAAAAGCCACCAATTAGAACTTAAAACCTGCCCTCTCCCCTGTTTTGGTCAACCTTCTCAATCTCCATTTCATTATCTTCCCTTCAAGCCCTTGCTTTATCCTAAAAGAGAAAAAAACGGAGTTTTTGTCTAAAGAAATGCGTTGAATTCGATATCTCTGTCCAGTTCGCTTTATCTTACGAGCTTTCCTTTTGATTTGCAAGTTTCCATAAACAACAGTTATTTTGAGGCATTTGCTGGCTTGTGTGTTGTACTGGACTGAACTTAGTGAAAACAGTAACTCGATCAATTTTGCACCCTAAAACCTGCGACCTGGGTTTGCTTCTGTCCAAGATGTTTTCAATTCAATTTTTTGAAAGCCCGTTGTTCTTTGTGACATTGCAGTAACGATCTTTTTTAGTCTAGCAAACTAAGAGAAATTTAAAGAAGAAAAGAAGAGACTTTTTTTATGGTGGGATGGGAAGTGAACTGCAATGTAGAAAGAAAGGAAAAATACTGCATTTTGTTTTTTAGGCGTTTGTTAGGAGTGTATTCACGCGCTCTAACAGATCATCAATTATGTGTTTAAATGACATAGGCTGAGGGGTAGGTTAAGTGTTAAAGCTAAGATCGAGGTATCAAAATGAAAAATAGCGGTAAATTTAAATATCTATCTATGTATTAAGTTAAACAACTATGAACAAATATTTATGGCAAATCGGTATAATTTCACTACTATTTTTTGGAACTTGTTTCACCAATAATCACTAAATTACTAATCTAACTATTAAATTTTATCATAGTAAAATTACTAAACTATGTATTAATTGCTCAGAAAATAAAGTCAATTTTTTAGCGTGAAAATGGAAAATTAACATGTAAATCTCCACATTTTCATTTTTGCACTGTGTACATGTCATGTGAGCAAATTTGTATCACAAAAATCAAGACACCGCAACACATCATTATTTTGTCACTGAGTACATGCGACGTGAGAAATTTTTATCACAAAATTTCATCTTTTCATAACCTTTATTTTAAATATAAGTAATTAAAAACTATAAAACATAAAAGAACGCGTCTCGTCAGAGTAATATACCTGTGATATACACTCAATATACAGCAGTGTATATGACAGGCAAAGCAGTGGACTGAGCAGCAGTGGGCCTCGACAGTGGGCCTCGGCCAGTGGCAACAGAATTGGTGACAATACAATCTTGTATATATATATTTGTAGTATATTGTAGTGTAAATGTTACCTTAATTAGTGTTATATACTTACCATAATTGTATAGTTAGAATTATGGTAGAATAAGAATTTAGAAATAAAATAGGAATATGATTCTCCTATTATGAAAATATGTAACTTGTATATATAATATTTCGATTAATGAAAATAATCAAGGGAATTATTTCTTTCGGATAGAATCATTCACTAATTTTGAAGAGCTTTTTTCTTTTTGCTTCTTTTAACTTTAATATTTTATTAATTATTTTTATTATATAAAATATAGGTTATGATAATATGAATTTTTGGCGGTTCGCCATTATTAACGGCCCGCGGATGCAATAACTAAAGGCGAAACTAACGGAGTGCAAGCAAAATAGAAGGACTATAGTGGAATACTATGGAAAACTCACTAACAGATCCCAACTTGTACGTGCGAAAAGTGCACGTGAAATCTAAGAACGTTCCTAGAAGCCAAAAGAGAAGAAGAAGTGCATATTTTTCCCATAGGATTGGATGAGAGAATCTATGAAATGGCGAGGTCGAACATATTGGCCTAGGAACTGTTGCCATCATTAAACAATGTGTATTCAACGTTTGTGCAAGAAGAG
Source organism: Anisodus acutangulus (assembly GCA_029783415.1). Classification (NCBI taxonomy): domain Eukaryota; kingdom Viridiplantae; phylum Streptophyta; class Magnoliopsida; order Solanales; family Solanaceae; genus Anisodus; species Anisodus acutangulus. The sequence continues at coordinate 11,962,506 of CM056489.1, forward strand.
CGTGTGAGAGGATTCACACAGAAAACAAAGGACCAGAGTGAAATCACGACTTTTGCCGTACATGAAAGAAATCCTTACTATGACCAAGGTATAAGAAAAAATTATGGTGCATTGTGCACACATTGTAAGAGATTCGAACACATTATAGACGAATATTTTTGACTCGTTGATTATCCAAATTGGTGTCCAAGATATAAAAAAGAAGACAAGAAAATTAGAGGAAGAAGACGAGGACAACAATAACAACAAGAACAGAGGGGTGGACCAGGGTCTGGTTGTGGAAGAGGTAACTACCGGGCTAACACCGTGGTTGTCAAAGAAGGAACTCAGGTAGAGACATGATTGGTGAACACAGGTGGCACAAGACTTCATAATTTGAGAGATGAGATCCAGAAGACTGTGATTCACTTGTTGAATTCCCAGAGAATAAACTCGAATGGGAAGATGGATAGTAGGACCGAAAACTCATCCTGGATCATAGATTATGGAGCTATTAGTCACGTGACAGGTAATTCGGAGGAACTGAGCAATAAGTGAGACATTCTTAAGTTTCCGGTTGGTCTTCCGGACGGAAGTTGCTCAGTGGCTACAAATGAAGGAACAACCAGGCTGAATGACATGATATGGTTGAAGAATGTTCATTATGTTCCGAATTTGACATGCAATTTAATTTCTGTATCACAACTAGTTGATTATTTAGATTGTGATATGATAATTGATTAAATTATATGTGCTATACAGGACTCCACCACTAGGAAAATGATTGGAAAGAGTGAGCATCAAGGCGGACTTTACTATTTTTGGAATGTGTCGCTGATACGGGCTATGAAGGCAGAGGTAGTTGATTAGTTCGATCTTTGACACAAACAGTTGAGTCATCCTTCAACACAAGTAACGAAGTCTATTATAGCATTAGGCTTAAAGGACAGTAGTGATAGATTGGATAAAGAATGTGATGTATGCTAATGAGCAAAGAAAACGAGAAGTGTTTTTTCTTTAAGTGATAATATTGCTTCTTCTGATACTTTTAAGATGATTTATTGCGATTTATAGGGACCATATAAAATCTCTTCCTCTTATAGTGCTTCATATTTTCTTGACTATTGTGGATGATTGTTCACAAGCCGCGTGAATCTTGTCACGACCCAAACCGGAGGGCCATGACGGGCACCCAGACTTTACTTGCCGTGCACCAATAGACATACATTCACCACATAACCGTAAATAAAATAATAAAATAAAAAGGTGCAAGACCGACAGGGTATATATATATATATACATAGATGTTGTGTCGCGCTCTTTTTTAACCCGACCCCGCGAGGGTCTAAGCGGAGTGCAACGTATCCGGTGATTCCTGGGTATGATTAAGGAGTCGCCACCTAATTATTTATGGTGAATTAGGACACCTAAATATTAAATAAATACTGCAATGTAACTCCAATTTTAAGGTCTGCGAAACTAATGAGATTTTAGGTAAGGGTTCTTTATTATCCTAAAGGGAAGGGGTTAGACATCCTTTAAGATCCGCTAACTTGCGGTTATCCGATCAAACTCCGGTTAATTATACTAAAAATGCATATATTTTAAGAAAAATATTTAAAGAGAATGCTTTAAAGTAATGATTTTCTTTTATTGCAAAAATAGTTGCGAGAATAATTCCTGATATGAAATCTGAAAGGGTATGCATGACATTGTAAAGTATGATTTATAAAACACATATAAAGTTGATTTTTTGGATAAGAATACATTTGTATGAGAGTTTAATAAAATACTTATTTCGCAATTGATAATAAAAAGGGAAAAAGTAATTTATTAGTAATATAAAGAAATGATTTTTAGCAAGTCATTTTAAATCATAAGATTGTATAAAACAAAGGCTTAAACATATTTTTAAGATGCAAATACGAGCTGACTGTTTTTGAAAGTTTGAACATGCATGGCGCGCCTAAAATAAACAAACTAGCCGCGGATTTCCAATTTTGAAACTAACGAGCCTAAAGTAAATAACTAGCGATGGATTTCTAAGTTTGAGTTAACCGAGCCTACAAATGAATAAACTAGCGGCAGTTTTGAACCACCCTATTAATTTATCCATTCATGGCCTAATTATTCTAAATATCCTAACAATCACACAAGCATTAAATAATTATTACAGACCCAAACAAAAATAACGAAAATATAGAATAACAATGGAAGGGAACTAAAGCGGATGACGATGTCATCTCGCCCTATTGGTTTGGAAATCCCGAGTTTGGAGAATCCAAGGAGTGTGAATGCGGATCTTCGTTCGGCAATGATCATGATGAGTCTCATAATGAGACTCTTCGTTGCTCCCGATGCATTTCATGTAAATAAAGAAAAGAAAAAGATTAGTAGACGGAACGAAAATATAAACACATGAATATTCCTAATATATATACACACGAAATATACAACATTAAATGTACGTAGGAATGAATACTCATGGCCGTATATTTTACATATCCTTAAGACATCATTTTTTTTCAGATTTGGCACATTAAAGTAGCCGAAGAAAGAGCATATGCTAACACAACCGGCTCTGAATTTAAACAAGAATAAAATAGGCAAGGAAGACCAATGTATAAATTATGTAAACATACATGATAAATTCAGTTGAACTCATCTTAATATTAAAGAAACATGACATTCATAAACTTAAGGCAAACACACATACTATTATATAAATGTGGATAATAGACTCCTTTTAAAAGTGCACATATTAATCTAGAATATAACATGTAAATATCGTCATTTAAATCAATTAAAGTATGCTCATTGTTTGATTTAATAGGCAGCAACCAAGCTAACAACCTACACAACATACAATAATTTGATATATCAACAATCCGCTAAGTGTCCTAAGAGTATTTAATCAAGCCATAGCTTCTTCCAAACACGTATTAATCTTACATTATCCGTATTGCACTTAATAATGAACCCAAGATACCTTACTAGAGCTAATGACAATAATTAGTTAACCAAAACATCGAGGCAATATCGTCTATCACATATCAGCTCCAAATCAGGAATATCCCAACGACATATACGATTATGTAAGCAAAACATCTCATTATCATATTAATTAATCAAGACTACATTACTTAGCAAAATATCATACTAAATCAAGCATAAACACACAATCAAATAAGCTTAAATAAATATAGAAGAATTGGAATGAGTCTAACATTTTCCGGATAGCGAACCGAGGTGTTGTTTTGAATCGTCGAATCCGCTTGGAAATGTTTAGAATTCTGATTTATTTTAGATTTCGAATTCTGATTTTTCTCTGAAATAGAATTCTGTTTTCTGATGTTCGACCCGACCCGGCAGTGACCCGGCCCGACCCGGACTGACGACCCGACCCGAATCGAATTGAAACAAAAGAAATCAGATATTTTGAGGGTGAAATTTAGGGAAAAGAAAAGTAGTATTTTTTCGGATTTTTGACCCAACCCGAAATGTGAAGAACAAAGGGATTTTCGGATTGAAATTAAGAACCAAAATGAGTATTTTATAACAAGAAAATTAAGAACAAATCGACCCTTTTTTTGTTCTTCTTTGGACCCGAAAAGAACTCCAAAAAATCCTCCAAAAATCCTCTCCCAAACGTAGAACAAAAGGGGGTATTTATAGATATCAACCCCAACGTTCAACCCCCCCTCATACCCCTTACAAAATGAATTCAAATTTCAAAATAAAGGGGGAACAAAATCTGATTTTTGGGGCGTGTGTTGCGGATTTTGGGGGTTATGGTATGGGTGAAGTGATGGTGAGGGGTGTGGCAGGGGGTTGTCGGCGGCGAGTGAGAGAGAAAGAGAAAAATAAGTGTAGGGTTTGTTTTTTTTTTTGGGTTTGGTTTTGGTTAGGGGGATAAAAGGGAATGGGTTTGGGCTCAGGTAGGCTTGGGAAATTGGGGTGACCGGTTGGGTTTGGGGTGTGGGCCGACCGGTTGGGCTTGGTAAGGGGATTTCGGTTTTTTTTTTGGTGTTTGGTATAAGGGTTGGGTTTGGTTTGGGTGTAAGAGGGAAAAAAATGGAAATGCGATGCCATTTTTGGATAATAGAATAACATAGAATTTTAGGATAAAACTTATGATTATGATAAAAATGCAAATGATAGTAAAAAATGCGAATAATAATAATAAGAGAATAATATATATATATATATATATATATATATATATATATATATATATATAGATTAAAATTGTTTTGAAGTGTTAAAAAATATTTAAAATTGCAAATAAGTTGTAAAAGACGGAACAAAATTGGGTGTCAACATGTTGTACATGAACGTACTAGCTGACAAGGCTACCATAGATGTCTATACAACAAAAACATAGGCCGAGGAGGCCACATAACATCTGACTGCATCATAACTGTCTACAAGCCTCTACTGGAATATGTGACATCATAAGGTCGGGATAGGGCGACGCCATACCAATATGCATATAAAAAATATCATACCAAGACTAGACTGCAACTCTGGAACAAGTAGAGTTGTCCAATACGAGTTGAATAAGCAACCTACTAGTGCGGTCCATCGCCCTATCTACCTGAACCTGCGGGCATGAAATGCAGCGTCCCCCCAACAAAAGGGACGTCAGTACGAATAATGTACCGAGTATGTAGGGCATGAAAATAACATGAGATAAGAGAGAATAAACCTGTACTGAATGCCTTTGAGGGCCATAATATGCATAAGTATCATACATGTGCATATATAATGCCTAGTCATACATATATATGCGTATATAATGGCATCAAGCCTCTGTGGGCATCCCATCATATCATATCGGCCTCTGTAGGCATAATCATCATCATATACCAACTGATCAGGTGGTGGTGTGTATATAATGCCATAACCTTTCTCGTACCCCATATACATATCATATAGCGTATATAATGCCTGTGAGGTCATGGTATATACATGTATATAATACAGCAATGTTACTAAGACACTCTGAGTCTATCGGAGCGACGTAAGGTCATTGCACCTCTGATTAACATTATGGAACTAACATATAAACATACCTTTCATTATGAGTCAACAAGATAAGATATACATGAATCAACAAACTTCTTAAATAGAGTGAAGGACATATACATTTCTAGCTTTCAAGAGTAGAGTTACTTTAGATAGACATTCATTTACATATGGGTTATGCCAAAAGAAGGAAGAGTAGCCTTAACATACCTTTCATGCCGAACATCTACTCGTGGTCTCAAAACCATCTCCCTTTTAATGTTAATCGCAAACAGGAAGCAAACCAGCCCACTAGTGCCCAAACTTACAGGAATTGAAGAAATACTTGAAATGAAATACAAGATTGCTACAATACTTCTCTTTAGCACGTTGCTGCCTCCTTCTCTTATGAGAATATAAAATTTAAGAAAATATAAACTTCACTTCCCTCTTAATCACCTTATTAATCGTGTACGTTTTCTTGTGTAGATTTGCCCAAAGAGTTTCTGCCTTTAACAATTTAAACACCCACTTTTACTACCAATCACTTGTTGCAAGTCTCTTTATAATGTACTCATGAATTAATAACATAAAAGAGGCATCTATTTTCCCATTTTAATGGCCAGTAGGGTCCACATGCCTTTATACTACTTAAGTTAGTTGATTAGCACCTATGCCACCTCCACACTTTAAAATCATTGTCACTGCACCTTTAACTTCCATGGTGCACGTGGAAATAAAATGGAACACTTGTTCCATGTTAATTAACTATGTCTCTTTTTTGACTCCCACTAAATCACCCTTTATCCAATAAATGAATTATTTATTTCCTAGTAAATCTAAACAATTAACCTCTTGTCAACTAATTAATTCTTGATCTTAATTCACTTAAATAATAATTATTTTAACACACTTCACATAATCATTAGCATAATCATGTGATATAGTACTAGTCCATAACCTCTTTTGGAACATACAAAATATTATTTCAAATTATTGCGGTCACACTTGTTAAATCCTAAATTATTTTGGGACTTCGCCCATTTATGCACTGAGCTCTTGATCCTATGACCAAAGTTCTATACGGTCTTTATAACCTGCTCCATAGTCTGAACTTTGACGAAACTTATTTCTTTAATTCATTTAACCTCTAATCCCCATGTAACCTGTTCAACGTTGATATGAATCTTCTATAACTTCATGAATGACCTCAATCTCATTAAACTCATGTGTGTTTACCCCGATGTATCCTAAAGCTAAAGTATGGGGTGTTACATCATCTCCCCCCTTAGGAACATTCGTGATCAATGAGAAGTATACATAAGGGACCAATTAATCCTCAAGGTTTTCTGAAATTTTTTTTTGATCGAATTTCCCCTACAAATGGGATTACCCGAACCCTGACAGCGAGTAAAGGATATCCAAATTTGCCTCATACGACCATACAACAACATATACATATCACCAGGCTTCACGTGGACGTCAAATATCAAACATAACTATCTAAAGTGGGAACTCACCTCATGTATCCATACATCGGCTCTTGGTCATGCTATGCTTCACTTGGAACATCGGCTTTAGTATAAAATAAGTGAGGATACTTATACTTCATCTATTCTTCCTCCTCCCACGTAATCTCTTCTACATTCTTATTTCGCCATAGAACCTTCACGGAGGCAACTTCTTTAGTCCTCAACTTGCGGAGTTGACGATCTAGGATAGCGATATGAACCTCTTCATATGATAAGTCCTCTGAAACTTTCACATCGTCAATTAGCACAATCTGAGAAGGATCTCCAATACACGCTCTCAATATAGAAACATGGAAGACCGGATGAACAAACTCTAACTCAAGAGGCAGGTCCAATTCGTAAGCCACTTGGCCTATTTATCGAATTATGCGATATGGCCCAGTGTACTTTGGGCTGAGCCTTCCCTTTTTCCCAAATCTCATTACACCCTTCATAGGTGAAATCTTCAAGAATACCCAATCATCCACTTGGAACTCTAAGTCCTGCCGCCGTACATCTGAATTTGACTTTTGACAATTCTAAGTGGTTAACATCCGTTGTTGGATAAGCTTAACCTTCTCTGTGGCTTAGCGCACTAGGTCAGTCCCAAATAATTCTAATTCTCCTACTTCGAACAATACGATATGAGATCTACAGTTCCGTCCATACAAAGCTTCATATGGAGCCATTTTGATACTAGCATGATAACTGTTCCCAACTTCCCTTGAAGTCCAATACACAAGCTCATAGCATGTCTTCGAGTATTTGAATTGTACGCTCTGCCTGCCCATCTGTCTGAGGGAGGAAAGTTGTGCTAATATTAACTTGAGTGCCAAACCTTTTTGAAATGATCTCCAGATGTTAGCTGTGAACTGTGCACCTCGGTCAGATATAATAAAAATAGGCACACTATGAAGGCAAATAATCTCATTAATGTACAACTTTGTGTAGTCCTTGTCGCACCCGATTTTGACCTGCGAGCTTCGCGACGCTATGGCGTCGATTCCCTCTGGATTGGATAAAATGCTTGCTTTGAGGAGTCGCCACCTAATTATTCTAAGGTGAATTAGGACACCTAAAGGCTAACTAAATGCTGCAAAATAACTCCAATTTTGTGATCTGCGAAACTAATAAGATTCTAGATAAGGGTTCTTTATTATCCTAAAGGGAAGGGGTTAGGCATCCTTTAAGATCCGCTAACTTGCGGTTATCCGATCAAACTCGGGTTAATTATTATGTTAAAAAAAGCATGTTTTGCAAGTATAAAAAAAATGTTGCAAGTATTTAATGAAATGATGCATTTGTACAAGTATACATTTGTATGGCATTAATATACACGTAAAGCTAGAAAAAGTATGCATTTGAATGAAAATTGATAAAAATATATGCAATATAAATTTTATGGGTGACGAGCCTAAAAATAGGTAAACTAGCAATTTTCAGTTCTAGAACTAACCGAGCCTAAAATAAATAAACTAGCGATGGGTTTTCAATTTTAGACTACCATATTAATTAATTCTATGTATGCCTATTCTAAACATTTCAATAATTTCACGAGTACAATAATATTACAATAAAGAATGAAATAAAGCTGAATTAAAGAAAGTAAAAACAACAACAAAATAGATAATCTCCGAGGGGTATTTGCCTTCTTTGACTTTATCCCTTGCAAGCTGTCAAGAACAAACGGTTAGAAACAAATGAATATACATAACTTCGGATCCGTATCCAAAACAATAAATGTTTTGATTACGGAGGACTCAAGACTTAAATTTTGAAAAGATCATTCCAATCACGTCGTGGCTGCGAACATATGACTCGTTGGTCATTTTAGTTGCCTTGCCTACCGAACATGTTGGTCTCTCGGGTGAAAAAGATTTAAGTTTCATCATTGCCCAGAAGTTTTATTTTCCGTCTTTACAACTGTGGAGGCCTAAAAAATCGACGGATAATTTTTTCATCGGCCAGTGCAGTATCGTGTTCAAATCAGCAAAATTAAAATCGAACGCACACAAAGAGGCGAAGAAACAAGAAGCGTAAAAACAGAGGCAATTCCCGAGAAGACGGGATGTTTAGTAAATAAAAAATAGTAAATATCTCGCTGCCGGACGTTAAAGACAGTCTTTGGCTTGATGAAATGAAAGCGAAAAAGCGCTGACCTCGAATTCAATTTCATCGGCCTAAATGCGATATAAATAAGGCAATAAAACAGTAGAACAATAAGATATCCGTTGCCCGGATACTTAAACAGTAAACTGAAAAACAGAGGAACGAAATGAAAAAAAGTGCGGCCTCGAATTCAATTTCATCGGCCAAAATGCAGTATTTAATTCGAAACAGTAAACAGTAAAAACAGTACATATCCGTGGCACGGATGTTTAAAACAGTAAATTAAAGAAACAGAGAAACGAAAGAAGAAAAGCGCGGCCTCGAATTTAATTTCATCGGCCTATGTGCAGTATTAGTTAAGACAATAAAACAGTAAAACAGAAAGATATATGTCGCACGGATGTTAAAGAAAACAGTAAACAGAGAAACGAAACGAAAAAAAAGTGCGGCCTCGAATTTAATTTCATCGGCCTATGTGCAGTATTAGTTAAGACAATAAAATAGTAAAACAGAAAGATATCTGCCATACGGATGTTAAAGAAAAGCGATGTGAGAATCTGAAAGCGAAAAAAGTGCGGCCTCGAATTTAATTTCATCGGCCTATGTAGTATAATATTCAAATCGAGAAATGGTGTCGAAAAAGAAAAGAAAAAACAGAAATTGAGAAATAATATCCGAAGGACGCGATATTTAGTTTAAAAGCAAGAAGACAAGATAAAAGCGATAAATATCATTGCCACGGATGTTTAAAACAAGAAATGTAAAAACAGAGAAACAAACCAAAAAGCGCGGCCTCGAATTTAATTTCATCGGCCTAAATGCAAGTATAGTTAAAATGATAAAACAAAGAAACAATAAGATAGTTGTGTAATGTATGTTTAAAATGCCAAAAAAAAAGCGGCGATTCACAATTAAAACGTCCGACCGAATTCGAAATTTTACTGACCGGATCCTGAGCGATGATTCGCCGGATTTCAGTTCGACCGACCCGAATCACACATTTTTTCTTGAATTTTGGATAATAAACAACAAGATATTAAAACACAAAATCCGGAAATTTATTCGAACTGGGTCGACCCGACCCGGAACAATGACCCGACCCGCATCGGATACTTCAACCCGAATCAAATTCTTTCCAAATTTTCAGGTAACCAACAACACAATATAAACATACAAAAATCTGGAAATTAACCGAATTGGGTCGACCCAATCCGGGTCAGTGACCCGACCCGAATCGAATGTTTTTCAACCCGAATTGATTTTCTCGAAATTACAGAAAACCAACAACACAATATAAACATACAAAAATCTGGAAATTAACCGAACCGGGTCGACCCGACCCGGGTCAGTGACCCGACCCGGGTCAGTGACCCGACCCGAATCGGATGTTTTTCAACCCGAATATATTTTCTCCAAATTACAGCTAACCAACAACACAATATAAACACACAAAAATCTGGAAATTAACCGAACCGGGTCGACCCGACCCGTCGTTGACCGACCCGAATCGGATGTTTTTCAACCCGAATCGATTTTCTCCAAATTCCAGATACACCAACAACAAAGTAAAACATAAACCTGGAGATTTTAAATCGACATGGGGTGACCCGACCCGGGTTGTGACCCTATCGGAAATAAAACCACCAAAACAGATCGAAAACCACCAACGAATCAAACCCGATACCACCAACAAAAGTACCAAAACCACCAACAAAAGGAAACCGGAAACCACCAACAAGAGTAAACCAGAACCGTCATTTTGCTACTTAGGACGTCAAAACCCCAAAAAATCGGGGGTGGTGTGGGTGGTGTAGGGTGTCTGGCGTAGGTTGGTGTCGGAGCAGGTGACCGGCGCTGGGGGTCACGGGTATGGGGGTCGTCGACCGTGGGTATGGTAGTGGTGAGGGTGGCGGTGTAGGGGTGGCCGACGGCGTGGTGTCGTCGTTGTGACCCGGCGGCGATGGGTCGCCGGTATGGGAAAGTGTGGGGTCGCGGGTATGGGCGATGATGGGGGCAGCGACCCATTGAGAGAGAGAGAGAGTGAGAGAGATTATATGGAATGAATGTTTTTGTTGTAGGGTTTTGGTTTAAAAGGGGGGAAATAAAGGAAAAGGGAATTGGGTATTGGGCCGATCCGGGTGGGTTTGCGGTTTTTAGGCTGGCCAAATTGGGCCACGGGTAGGGGATAAGTGGGGTGATTAGTTGGGCCTTGGATGGGGTCCGAAAATGGGTTATTTTTTATTGTAATGGGTTGAGTAGAAATTATTTTTGGGGAAATGAAGTGGGTTAAGATATAAAAAGGATTGAAATGGGTTATGGGTAAAAATATAAAAAGGAGGTTTTATTATATAAAAAGAAAGCTTTGCAAAATTTATAAATTATAAAGATGATAATATGATAAAATATAATATTTGTGAAATGCTTGATGCTTAAAAAAAATAAAAATGCAATGTCGTTTTGCGAAAATAAAATAACATATAATATTAAGATAAAAGTATGCTTGTGATATAAAAATGCAAATGACAGTAAAAATGCAAATAATAAATGATAATAATGATATATATACACATATATGCCTATATTTTAAAATTGTTTTAAAGTGTCAAAAATATTAAAAATTGCAAATAAAATCCAAAAAGATGGGACAAAATTGGGTGTCAACAGATCGCGATGCCCCTCTTTGGCCGCAGACGATGAAAGAGTTTTCGGCCAAAGAAGTTGACTGAGTAGCCAATTTTTTCCTGATCACCGGGACTCGAGGGAAGATTAGAGATGCATGGTAAGAAATAGAATCCCGAGGGGGGGAGAAGTTGTAAGAGATGGTGCCGATTCAAGAAACAATGCCCAGTGTCGACTTATGATGACACTGGTTGCAGATGTGGCGAGATACTAGGGGAAGGGCTGAACGATGTTCGAAGAACTTCCCCGATGCAGATGATGATATATCATAGGCGTGATGAGGTGACGTCGTCGCTTAGACGTTATGCAGATGGCGACGTCGCATAGGCGTGATTGAAATTATGATACCCGCTTTAGAAGGTGGGCGCCTAACTGAAATTAAAATACCCGCATTGGAAGGTGGGTGCCTGAATAAAATTGAAATACCCGCATTGGAAGGTGGGTGCCTGACTGAAATTAAAATACCCGCATTAGGAGGTGGGCGCCTGACAGAAATTTAAATACCCGCATTAGGAGGTGGGCGCCTGACTGAAATTGAAATACCCTCATTAGGAGGTGGGTGCCTGACTGAAAATAAAATACCCGCATTAGGAGGTGGGCGCCTGATTAAGATGAAATACCCAGACAGGAGGTGGGCGCTAATCGAAATTGAAATACCCGCATTAGGAGGTGGGTGCCTGACAGAAATTGAAATACCCGCATTAGGAGGTGGGCGCCTGATGAAAATGCAATACCCGCATTAGGAGGTGGGTGCCTGGTGAAATTGAAAACCCGCGACAGAGGTGGGTGCTGATGAAATTGAAACACCCGCATTAGGAGTTGGGTGCCCGACCGAAATTGAAATACCCAGACAGAGGTGGGCGCCTGATGTAATTTGAAATACCCGCGTTAGGAGGTGGGCGCTGATCAAAATGAAATACCCGCATTAGGAGGTGGGCGCTGATCAAATTGAAATACCCGCATTAGGAGGTGGGTGCCTGATCAATTTGAAATACCCGCATTAGGAGGTGGGCACTGATCAAATCGAAATACCCAGACAGAGGTGGGCGCTGATCGAAATTGAAATACCCGCGTTAGGAGGTGGGAGCTCGGAAATTGAAATACCCAGATAGGAGGTGGGCGCTGATCAAAATGAAATACCCGCATTAGGAGGTGGGTGCCTGGTCAAATTAAAATACCCAGATTAGGAGGTGGGCGCTGATTAAGATGAAATACCGCGTTAGGAGGTGGGCGCCTGATCAAATTGAAATACCCGTGACAGAGGTGGGCGCTGATCAAATTGAAATACCCAGCGTTAGGAGATGGGTGCCTGACTGAAATTGAAATACCCGCATTAGGAGGTGGGCGCTTGACTGAAATTTAAATACCCGCGCATTAGGAGGTGGGCGCTGATCAAATCAAATACCCCAGACAGAGGTGGGCGCTGGTGAAATTGAAATACCCGCATTAGGAGGTGGGCGCCTGACTGAAATTTAAATACCCGCATTAGGAGGTGGGTGCCTGACTGAAATTGAAATACCCGCATTAGGAGGTGGGCGCCTTATTGAAATTTAAATACCCGCATTAGGAGGTGAGCGCCTGACTGAAAATGAAATACCCGCATTAGGATCTGGGCGCCTGACTGAAATTTAAATACCCGCATTAGGAGGTGGGTGCCTGACTGAAATGAAATACCCGCATTAGGAGGTGGGCGCCTGATAGAAATTAAAATACCCGCATTATGAGGTGGGCGCCTGACTGAAATTTAAATACCCGCATTAGGAGGTGGGCGTCTGATTGACGTCGTTGTATTGACGTGATGCGTTTGTGACCCGCATGGGTTGAAATGACGTCGTTGCATAGACGTGGTGCGTTGTAAACGTCATTGTGTAGACGTGTTGTGCAGATGACGCCGTTGCATAGGCGTGTTGCTGATAACGCCGTTGTATGGGCGTGTTCTTTGTCGTTGTAATCTTTGTGAAAGATGTAAATGACGCCCATTGCCGCCGCTTGGTGTAATATGATTCCACGTTGTGTTGTATCTTCTCCTGATTCAACCAGATGTGGCGTGTGAATTAAAATGTCATTCTTGCACGGACGAAAATGTGAGGCGACGTCTTTGCCAAATTAAGCACACGTGTTGCGGCTTCTCTGCCTTTGTCAACCTGAAGACCTGCACTCAAAGAAATTTGTGAGTTGTAGCTTTTGCCCTGGACGCTTGCAAGCTCATATTGGTTTAGATTGAAGACTCAGTTGTCTGGCATTTTCCAGGTCCATTGGCATATTCTTGCAGTGAACCCTTAAAATATGCCCCAGTTTCTAATATATATGAAGATGTTGAACTTTCAACTGGACAAAACCGAGTTTGTGCGGGCAACTTGTTTGTCCTATCAAGGCGATCATGTGAGCCTATTTTGTTGTGTGCAAGATAATGGACACACAATTTCCAATGGTGTGACCGAAGCCGATATAGGCCGCATACGTATTCCGATAAAGGAAATCAGGTCATAACGTAGTTCACTGTAAGTAAAATGACGATTGTGAAGTTTTCCAAAATGGGACTGAAGCCGATGTGGCTGCCTACGTATCCCGCCGAGGGAATCAGGTCATAACGTAGTTCATGCAAGCAAAAAGAATTTTGTAAGCGTTATCTAAAAATGAGACCGAAGCTGATGTGGCCGCCTACGTATCCCGCCGAGGGAATCAGGTCATAACGTAGTTCATGCGGCAAAAGAGATTTGTATTTGTAGAATGTTTTTTTTTTTGTAAAAGAGAGTGACTAGAGTTTGAAAAATGATGCAATATATTTTGCAAGGTTTTTTTTTGTTGTTGTTTTTTTTTGTTTTTTTTTTGTGAAAATATGAAAAAGACATAATCACGTCTTGACTTCGGTTGGTACCAACAATTAGTATTGTGCTTAGGAGTTTTCATTATTTGCTTTCTGTCAAATCGAGACAGACTTCAAGGTAATTCCTACAGCTTCAGATGCTACCTCAGACATACCTGAGTATCGACACTTGCTTCAAGCCAAGATTTTGACATATATGCATCCTCATGTTTCAAATGCCCTCACTGAAAGAAAGTCCCTTCCTCACATGTATTTCAGTATTTTGAACTTTGGGACGTCTAGAGAAGTACACTCACCCTCAGAAAGATGTTCAATGCATTTAATTGTGATACCATAGGCTTGGCCGTCATGTGAGTATCCACTAATGTGAGAACCCTCGGTATAGGATCATGTAGGGCTTGTTATGGGTTTGTAATGTAGGCTTGGGAAAGGAAAGGATATTATTTGGGTAAAGAGTGACTAATCCTTCCTTGAGCGTTGGAATATGTCCGTGCTTGGTATTTGTGTGCATTGATTCCGATTTGCTTCTTTTTGCCCCCTTTTGTTTTGTACCGACTTCTTTTGAATATTTCGTTTGAAGCTTTTTCCCCTTTTTTTCGAAGTTATTTCCTTCTTTTTTTCTTTTTATATTGTCGGGGCTTTTAACTTCCTTTTTGTGTGAAGTCGTCCTTTGGTTTTGTTTTGTTTTCCTCTTTTGGGAACATTGCAACTTCAACTCGAATCATTTTCAGCAATTTGCATATTTCTGATGCGCTCAAGGAGGTCGGGCCAAAAGAGGGATAGCGCGTGTACGCACTCAGAAAGGGTATAGGCATAAGATGTGGTTGTTAAAAAAAAATAGGCTTCAGGCTCAAAGGGGAAATGCTACGGATAATGTTATTTGGTAAGCTGGAAAGGCTCAAACGGATCAAAGAAAGCCTACGATCCTTTCCTATACCAAGTGTTACTCAGGATTTCGCCTCAACAAACATTCGAGCCAAGTTCTAGATCACAATGCAATGTAATTGAACTTATTCTAAAAACTCACCACACAATGCACATGAAACGATGAGGTTGGCTTTGTTCATATCTTGGAAGCATGAAAAACAATTTTTTAAGTGTCAACACAGGCGTGAATGAGAGGTACCAGAAGAATCTATTGTTTACCACGAAGACAATCTTCTCCACTTGTTCTTTCCTATGCACACTCCTAACTGTGTTGGTATCAACCAAGTCCATCAATGATTCTTAATTTTTTTTTTGTATTTTTGAATAAAGGGTACCGAACCCGAATAGGGCTGCCTACGTATCTCATCTTTGTGAGAATCTGTGCGTAGTTCGTGCAGATAGGTTATAAAAAATGTATGATTGAAAAATAATTTATCCACGATAGGATAGTAAGTAAAATTGTATGCAATGAAAAAGTGATTGTCCATATTAGGATGAATGCAATGTAAAAAAAAAAAATTATCCACAATAGGATGTAATGAAAAAAAAAAGATTGTCCATTAGGATGTAATGAAAAAAAAAATTGATAATCCGGAATCATTTTTTTCATTTGATTTTTTTAGGGGGGCGTCGCACCCGAGAAGGGTTACCTACGTATCACACCGTATGGTGAGAATCAGACACTCGTAGTTCGTGCAGAATGTTGTAAAAATGGTATGATATAAAGAAATTATGTAACGAAAATTAAACATATCATCTGAAATTGCAAATATGTAACAAAACAAAAGTATAGACAAATTAAAATGATGGCTCGTTGAATTTGGTGTTGGCTGACTTTTTCCAGTCAAAACATCTTTCGGTCATCTTTGTGAAAGCCTTTGGCTTTGTTCTTTCATGGAGTATATCCAGGAATAATGTTTTAGAATGACCACACCCGACTGTTCGCAAGGACGATCAACCTGCAAAAATAAAAGCACCAGGTGAAAGAAGGAAAGTCACAGAAAGAATAATAAAATGTGAAAGTGTTATAGTATAGTCAAAGACTCCCCTGATTGCTTCACAAGATCCGAGTCTTGATGTCCAAGAACGCTTTATCCTTGGGCAGTGACACAATTTCTGTTCAAGAGTCACAAGCGACATGGTATGATATGTACAAAATTGAAGCAACTAATTATTGCATTAAATAATATGTACAGAGATAAAAGAAGAAAAATAGCAAACAAACTGGGCGGGAATTAAATATGCGTCCTATCATGCATGAAGCCTCTCTTATGCCAGAGGTGGGCCTAAACGCCAAATATGAGAGATTATGACAGAATAATCCAAGCTGTCAAACTACAGTGCTTTTGTTGGAAATGAAGACAAAATGTATGTACATTTTCCAATATCGACATGTCATGATTAAGCTTGGATTAGTCCATCATTATCACGCTACAAATAATATGTTGATGGTTGTTGGGGGAGCGAGACCCGTCGACAATTTTGGTGGATTTCTTAATTATGGAGTCGATGCCAAGGATCGACCCACCTATAGTGTATGTATGCATGATTAAAAATAAAGGGGTATAGCTCTATCCTAAATTTACTAAGATTAGGCTTACTGGACTCAAGGTTCCCGAGCGGACTACTCGAGTGAGAAGGCTACGCGGCCTCCGGATGGTCCGGACACTCCGCGCATACGCCAACTCTCTTAAAATTTGGTAATTTGAAAGAATTTGCGGGTGCGCAAAACACACCTCGCGTGTAATGTGTGATAGTGTCAATTTTCCATAGTGGAAGAAATATGAGCGAAATGCCAATTTAAGAAAAGCAATAAAAGAATATAGCTATTAAAGAAGTTAAACATACAAAATTTCAAAAAGAAAACAATTTGAAGCAGTAGAATAAATAAGAAGCAAAATAAAGCGCAATAATAATTAACCTGAACTTGCTATGGTTAAGAACCTGAATTTCCCCAGTGGAGTGGCCATGCTGTCGCACCCGATTTTGACCTGCGGGCTTCGCGACGCTATGGCGTCGATTCCCTCTGGATTGGATAAAATGTTTGCTTTGAGGAGTCGCCACCTAATTATTCTAAGGTGAATTAGGACACCTAAAGGCTAACTAAATGCTGCAAAATAACTCCAATTTTGTGATCTGCGAAACTAATAAGATTCTAGATAAGGGTTCTTTATTATCCTAAAGGGAAGGGGTTAGGCATCCTTTAAGATCCGCTAACTTGTGGTTATCCGATCAAACTCGGGTTAATTATTATGTTAAAAAGTGCATGTTTTGCAAGTATAAAAAAAATGTTGCAAGTATTTAATGAAATGATGCATTTGTACAAGTATACATTTGTATGGCATTAATATACACGTAAAGCTAGAAAAAGTATGCATTTGAATGAAAATTGATAAAAATATATGCAATATAAATTTTATGGGTGACGAGCCTAAAAATAGGTAAACTAGCAATTTTCAGTTCTAGAACTAACCGAGCCTAAAATAAATAAACTAGCGATGGGTTTTCAATTTTAGACTACCATATTAATTAATTCTATGTATGCCTATTCTAAACATTTCAATAATTTCACGAGTACAATAATATTACAATAAAGAATGAAATAAAGCTGAATTAAAGAAAGTAAAAACAACAACAAAATAGATAATCTCCGAGGGGTATTTGCCTTCTTTGACTTTATCCCTTGCAAGCTGTCAAGAACAAACGGTTAGAAACAAATGAATATACATAACTTCGGATCCGTATCCAAAACAATAAATGTTTTGATTACGGAGGACTCAAGACTTAAATTTTGAAAAGATCATTCCAATCACGTCGTGGCTGCGAACATATGACTCGTTGGTCATTTTAGTTGCCTTGCCTACCGAACATGTTGGTCTCTCGGGTGAAAAAGATTTAAGTTTCATCATTGCCCAGAAGTTTTATTTTTCGTCTTTACAACTGTGGAGGCCTAAAAAATCGACGGATAATTTTTTCATCGGCCAGTGCAGTATCGTGTTCAAATCAGCAAAATTAAAATCGAATCGCACACACAGAGGGCGAAATGCGAAGCGTAAAAACAGAGGCAATTCCCGAGAAGACGGGATGTTTAGTAAATAAAAAAAATAGTAAATATCTGCTGCCCGGACGTTAAAGACAGTGCTGAAAAGCAGTGAAATGAAACGAAAAAAAGCGCGGCCTCGAATTCAATTTCATCGGCCTAAATGCGATATAAATAAGGCAATAATACAGTAGAACAATAAGATATCCGTTGCCCGGATACTTAAACAGTAAACTGAAAAACAGAGGAACGAAATGAAAAAAAGTGCGACCTCGAATTCAATTTCATCGGCTAAAATGCAGTATTTAATTCGAAACAGTAAACAGTAAAAACAGTACATATCCGTGGCACGGATGTTTAAAATAGTAAATTAAAGAAACAGAGAAACGAAAGAAGAAAAGCGCGACCTCGAATTTAATTTCATCGGCCTATGTGCAGTATTAGTTAAGACAATAAAATAGTAAAACAGAAAGATATCTGTCGCACGGATGTTAAAGAAAACAGTAAACAGAGAAACGAAACGAAAAAAAAGTGCGGCCTCGAATTTAATTTCATCGGCCTATGTGCAGTATTAGTTAAGACAATAAAATAGTAAAACAGAAAGATATCTGTCGCACGGATGTTAAAGAAAACAGTAAACAGAGATACGAAACGAAAAAAAGTGCGGCCTCGAATTTAATTTCATCGGCCTATGTAGTATAATATTCAAATCAGTAAAATGGTGTCGAAAACAGTAAAAAGAAAAAACAGAAATTGAGAAATAATATCCGAAGGGACGCGATATTTAGTTTAAAACAAAGAAGACAAGAAAGCGATAAATATCTCATTTGCACGGATGTTTAAAACAGTAAACAGAAAACAGAGAAACAAACCAAAAAAGCGCGGCCTCGAATTTAATTTCATCGGCCTAAATGCAGTATTAGTTAAAATGATAAAACAGCAAAACAATAAGATAGTTGTGTAACAGATGTTTAAAATGCCAAAAAAAAACAGCAGCAGTTCACAATTAAAACGTCCGACCCGAATTCTGAAATTTTACCCGACCCGGATCCTGAACAGTGATTCGGCCGGATTTCGGTTCGACCCGACCCGGAATCACACATTTTTTTCTTGAATTTTCAGATAATAAACAACAAGATATTAAAACACAAAATCCGGAAATTTATTCGAACTGGGTCGACCCGACCCGGAACAATGACCCGACCCGCATCGGATACTTCAACCCGAATCAAATTCTTTCCAAATTTTCAGGTAACCAACAACACAATATAAACATACAAAAATCTGGAAATTAACCGAATTGGGTCGACCCGATCCGGGTCAGTGACCCGACCCGAATCGAATGTTTTTCAACCCGAATTGATTTTCTCGAAATTACAGAAAACCAACAACACAATATAAACATACAAAAATCTGGAAATTAACCGAACCGGGTCGACCCGACCCGGGTCAGTGACCCGACCCGAATCGGATGTTTTTCAACCCGAATATATTTTCTCCAAATTACAGCTAACCAACAACACAATATAAACACACAAAAATCTGGAAATTAACCGAACCGGGTCGACCCGACCCGGGTCAGTGACCCGACCCGAATCGGATGTTTTTCAACCCGAATCGATTTTCTCCAAATTCCAGATACACCAACAACAAAGTAAAACATAAACCTGGAGATTTTCGTCCGACATGGGGTGACCCGACCCGGATTGTGACCCTATCGGAAATAAAACCACCAAAACAGATCGAAAACCACCAACGAATCAAACCCGATACCACCAACAAAAGTACCAAAACCACCAACAAAAGCAAACCGGAAACCACCAACAAGAGTAAACCGGAACCCTCATTTTCGGACTTAGGACCTCAAAAACCCCCAAAATCGACGGTGGTGTGGGTGGTGTAGGGTGTCTGGCGTAGGTTGGTGTCGGAGCAGGTGACCGGCGTGTGGGGGTCACGGGTATGGGGGTCGTCGACTGTGGGTATGGTAGTGGTGAGGGTGGCGGTGTAGGGGTGACCGACGGCGTGGTGTCGTCGTTGTGACCGGCGACGTGGGGTCGCCGGTATGGGGTGTGGGGTCGCGGGTATGGGCGATGATGGGGGCAGCGGCCCATTGAGAGAGAGAGAGAGTGAGAGAGATTATATGGAATGAATGTTTTTGTTGTAGGGTTTTGGTTTAAAAGGGGGGAAATAAAGGAAAAGGGAATTGGGTATTGGGCCGATCCGGGTGGGTTTGCGGTTTTTAAATTTGCCAAATTGGAGCCCGGGGTAGGGGATAAGTGGGGTGATTAGTTGGGCCTTGGATGGGGTCCGAAAATGGGTTGTTTTTTTTATTGTAATGGGTTGAGTAGAAATTGTTTTTGGGGAAATGAAGTGGGTTAAGATATAAAAAGGATTGAAATGGGTTATGGGTAAAAATATAAAAAGGAGGTTTTATTATATAAAAAGAAAGCTTTGCAAAATTTATAAATTATAAAGATGATAATATGATAAAATATAATATTTGTGAAATGCTTGATGCTTAAAAAAAAATAAAAATGCAATGCCGTTTTGCGAAAATAAAATAACATATAATATTAAGATAAAAGTATGCTTGTGATATAAAAATGCAAATGACAGTAAAAATGCAAATAATAAATGATAATAATGATATATATACACATATATGCCTATATTTTAAAATTGTTTTAAAGTGTCAAAAATATTAAAAATTGCAAATAAAATCCAAAAAGATGGGACAAAATTGGGTGTCAACAGTCCTCGGCTGTGTAGGTAGTTTTGATCGCCAGGAAATGAGTTGATTTGGTCAGTCTATCAACAATCACCCAAATAGAATCAAACTTATGATAAGAGCGAGGTAAACCCGTAATGAAATCTATATTAATCATCTCCCATTTCCACATCGGGATCTCAATGTTCTGAGTCAAGCCGTCGGGCTTTTGGTGCTCTACTTTTACTTGCTGCCAATTATGACACCGAGCTACAAACTCCGCAATGTTCACCTCTTCATGTCATTCCACCAATACATACCTTTGAGATCATGATACATCTTAGTAGATCCAGGGTGAATGGAATATCATGAGTAATGGACCTCCATCATAATCTTACCTCGCAATCCCGCTACATTTGGAACACACAAATGACCCTGGTGCATGAGAGCCCCATTTCAGTCAATCTCAAAGGTTGTGGTATTTATTTATTAAATACCCTCTGTGATTTTTCCTAAAATGGGGTCTTCCCACTAACGTTCCTTAACTTCCGATATGAGGGACGACTCTGATGTATTCTGAATCACAAAGCCACCATATTTCGAACCCATTAATCGGACTCCCAACCTAGCTAATTGATGGACCTCTCTTATCAACTCTTTTCTCTCGGCTCGTATCGGCATCGAGCTGACCATTGACTTGTGACTAAGCACGTCCGCTACAACATTAGCTTTACCAGGATGGTATAAGATGTCCACATCGTAATCCTTCAACAATTCAAGCCACCTTCTTTGTCTCAAGTTCAACTTTTTTTGCTTAAATACATATTGCAGACTCTTATGATCCGCGAACATGTTTACATGAACAACATACAAGTAGTGCTGCCAATTTTTTAGTGCATAGACCACCGCGGCTAACTCCAAATCGTGCGTCAGATAGTTCTTCTCATGTTTCCTCAATTGCCTTGAATAATAGACAATTACCTTACCATATTGCATCAACACGCATCCTAAACCCATTCCTAAGGCATCACAATACACATCATAGTCTTCTGGACCCTCTGGGAGAGTAAGAACTGGTGCCGATGTTAGTCTGTCCTTTAACTCCTGGAAACTCTGCTCACAGGCATCGGACCACTGGAACTTTATAGCCTTTTATGTCAATCTTGTCAATGGTGTTGATATGGTAGAAAATTATGCTACAAACCTCCTATAATAGTTGGCTAAGCCTAAAAAGCCACGAACCTCTTATGGAGTCGTGGGCCTCGACCAATTATTCACCGCTTATTTATTCTGTGTGTCAACTCTTATACCTTCATCTGACACTATATGACCAAGGAAAGCCACTGAGTTTAACCAAAACTCACACTTGGAGAGCTTAACAT
The DNA here is from genome assembly GCA_029783415.1 of Anisodus acutangulus. Lineage (NCBI taxonomy): Eukaryota > Viridiplantae > Streptophyta > Magnoliopsida > Solanales > Solanaceae > Anisodus > Anisodus acutangulus. The sequence goes on from CM056489.1 coordinate 11,984,674, forward strand.
ACAACTAACGATCCCGGAGCGTTTGTAGTACTACCCGCAAGTGATCTCGAAAAGAAGGAAGAGTATCCTTAACATACTGTTCATGCGGAACATCTACTCGTGGTCTCGAAACCATCTCCCTTTTAATATTAATCTCAACCACGAAGCAAACCAGCCCACTAGTGCCCAAACTTATAGGAATTGAAGAAATACTTGAAATGAAATACAAGATTGCTACAATTCTTCTCTTTAGCACGTTGTTGCCTCCTTATCTTATGAGAATATGAAATTTAAGAAAATATAAACTTCACTTCCCTCTTAATCACTTAATTAATCATGTACGTTTTCTTGTGTAGATTTGCGCAAAGAGTTTCTGCCTTTAACAACTTAAACACCCATTTCACTACCAATCACTTGTTGCAAGTCTCTTTATAATGTACTCATAAATTAATAACATAAAATAGGGCATTTATTTTCCCATTTTAATGGCCAGTAGGGTCCACGTGCCCTTATACTACTTAAGTTAGTTGATTAGCACCTACGCCACCTCCACACTTTAAAATCATAGTCACTGCACCTTTAACCTCCATGGTGCACGTGGAAATAAAATGGAACACTTGTTCCATGTTAATTAACTATGTCTCTTTTTGACTCCCACTAAATCACACAAATCCAATTAATGAATTATTTATTTCCTAGTAAATCTAAACAATTAACCTCTTGTCAACTAATTAATTCTTGATCTTAATTCACTTAAATAATAATTATTTTAACACACTTCACATACTCATTATCATAATCATGTGATATAGCACTAGTCCATAACCTCTTTTGGGACATACAAAATATTATTTTGAAATTACTGCGGTCACACTTGTTAAATCCTAAATTATTTTGGGACTTCGCCCATTTATACACTGAGCTCTTGATCCTATGATCCAAATTATATACGGTCTTTATAACATGCTCCATATTCTGAAATTTGATGAAACTTATTTCTCTAATTCGTTTAACCTCTAATCTTTGCGTAACCTGTTCAACGTTGATATGAATCTTCTATAACTTCATAAATGACCTCAATCTCATTAAAGTCACATGTGTTTACCCAGATGTATCCTAAAGCTAAAGTACGGGGTGTTATAAATATTTCTCTTAATTTATAAGAAAGAAGTGTCCCAAACCTTGAAGAGTTTCTTCGCTCTTGTGGAGAGGCAATTCGGAAAAGGGCAAAGATAGTTAGAAGTGATAACAAAACTGAGTTCATGTGTATGATGACTTACTTCTTCAAACATGGAATTCTATTTCTAAACATCTTGCACATGGACACCTCAGCATAATGGAAGAGTCGAAAGAAAACACCGTCACATTGTTAATATGGCGCGAGAATTGAGATTTCAGGGACATATTCAGATTAAATTCTAGGGAGAATATGTTTTGACTACGCAATATTTGATTAATAGAATACCATCTTCGGTTTTGAATGGAAATATCCCTATGAAATTTTGTATGGGAATACGCCTCGGTATGATCACTTAAGGGTGATAGGGTCACTATGTTACACACATACAAAGGGAAGAACGAGGGACAAGTTTGAGAGTCGTAGGTGTGTCTTCTAAGGATACCCCTACGGAAAGAATGGTTAGAGATTGTATGACTTTGGGAGCGACGAATATTTGATCTCAAGATGTGTGGATTTCTATGAGACTAAGCTCCCCTTCGCTGTAACATCGGGAAACTTAACCGACATCAAAGAAGCAATACCGAATGGAGATGAGTCTCCATAAGAAAGTTGTGTTAACATGGACAAAAAAGAGGATGGAATAAATCAACACAACTTGAAAGAAGACAGACTGATAATATAGGTACGAACGAAACTCAAATGGATGGAGTACATACATTGAATGCCGAACCTACGGATCAACAAGATTTAGACCGGACAGAGGCATGTCTAGATAGAAATAACATGGAGGAAGTATAGCTACAAGGTATCCATACCAACAAAATGCACTCGGATGAACAACTAGGTCGAGTTAAACGTCGAAAGTATGAATCAATTCTATTAAACGTCAAAAGCATGACTTAATCCGACTACGAGACTACGCCACTGAACCTTTCCAGAAACAAAGTCCATAAACTCATCCGCCTGATCCCGAGCAATCCTCTGGTGCACCTTATCCTTTAGCTAACTATATATCCTGTGATAACTTTTTTCCACAACACCAAAGGTTCCTTACAGCAATTACCACAGGAACCTAACCAAAAATCTTTTCGGAGGCAATAAAAAAGGAACAATGAAAAGTATCCATGCGGCAAGAGATCCAAGCATTGGAGGATAATGGAACATAGACACTAGAAACTTTGCCAGCAGATAAGAAAGCACTCGGATGTAGATAGGTGTACAAAATCAAGTACAAATCTGACGGCACAATCGAGCGATATAACGCTTGTTAGGTCATCTTCAAAAATCAAATAGGAGAAAGGAATTGACTACAACAAAATAGTTTCTCCGGTTACTAAGGTAGTAAATATTCAGACATTCCTGGCTGTTGCGGTTGCGCAAAATTGGGAGTTGCATCAGATGGATGTCCATAATGCTTTCTTACATGGCGAGATTATGAAGGAAGTTTATATGAAATTTCCACCGAGATTTCGTGTTCCTAATCTGGGGCAAGTATGTCGACTCCGGAAATCTTTGTATAGTTTGAAGCAAGCAACAAGGTTTTGGTTTGAAAAATTGTCAAGTGCTTTGATGAAATATGAGTTTAAATAGTCATACTCTGATTATTATCTATTCACTATACATCGGGGATGTATACAACTTAACATCTTAGTCTATGTGGATGACTTGATTATCTCCGAAAATGACCATAGTACTATTGAACGATTCAAAGACTATCTCCGCACCTGTTTTCACATAAAGGATCTGGGTCTTCTAAAGTACTTTCTAGGAGTTGAAGTTGCACGTGGACCAACTGGATTATTTCTTTGTCAATGAAAATATGCCTTGGATATGAGTCGTTTGGATGAAGAATCATGAATTAGAACATGAAATAAAGATAAGAGGTAGTTGTTTTGTTGTTGGGCTGTGTTGAACCAATAATTACAACTTGTTGTAGTTGGAATACCTGGAAAGTAACTTAGATATGTTTTGTATGGTTATGTTGTGCTTTTTTAAGTATTGGTATTTATCATTAATAGTCACAACATAAGCTAAAAGAAGAAGTGACCAGGAAACATGTAGAAATGGCTCTTGTTGTTGTTATTTTGTGCTGGATTGTTTTGAGTAAATTCAAGTTTGATATAAGTTTGGATTCTTGTAAAGATTAATAAGTAAGAATAAGAAGAAGATATAAGGAGTTAGAGATGTGATTTGGATTTTTAGTTGCCATTGTTAGAAGAGTAAGAGTTGGATGCATATTAAGTATTCGATGAATGGTCGTAATGAATCGACTCCTAGACTATCAATGCCGATTTGATTTTGAATCACCTTTATTGTGTAGGTTTTCATTGATAGAACATACGAGGGCGTGCGAGCTATCATTTGCCAGACAAAGAGGTATGTTAAGGCTATCTTTTCCTTCTTTTGACATGACCCGTATGTAAACAAACATAAATGAATGTCTTTCTAAAGTGACTTCACTCTTGAAAGTTAGAAATATATATGTCATTCATTCTATTGAAGAAGTTCATTGATTCATGTATATCATGTCTTATTAACTCATAATGTAAGGTATGTTAATGAACATAGTGACAATTATGATAGTTGGAGGATAACGACCATAGGTCACTCCGGCTATGTTCATAGTGTCCCTTGAGGTCCGTCTTGCATTGCACACACACACACACACACACACACACACACATATATATATGAAGCTATTTGCATATCACCTATAGTCTACCGGGCAGGCACGTAGATGTGCAGACCACTGATCAGTTGGTAGATATTACTACATCCTATATGGCTGGGCAGTTTATGATGAGCTCACCCCACAGAGAAACTTCATAATATACTATATGGCCCCATAGAGTGGCCCAATTTTACTTATATGTATATATTAATGGTTACGTCAGTTGCATGCCCGCATCGGCCTTCTTCTGAGTTTCAGGTTTGTTCTATACGTTCCATTGATATTACATCTTTTATTTACATGCTTTACCTGCCTTACATATTCAGTACATATTTCGTACTGACATCCCTTTCTAGGGTGCTGTGTTTCATGTCCACAAGTACAGATAGACAGATTGACTCACCTCCACAGTAGGATATTAACTTTCAACTATTAGTTGTCACACTCCACTTCTCTGAAGTTGCTGTACAAAGTTGGTAGGCGCTATTGCATATGCATATGGTTATTTAGGGTATGTCAAGGCCTTGTCTTGACATGATGTACCATGTCAGTACTCGTAGAGGCTTGTAGACTAGAGGTTGTTGTATATATGTTTTGTGTGGTCTTGTCAGCCCTTGTTAGTCATCAAGACACTCGTGATGGCCTTGTCGGCCCAAGTTTCATATCACTGCCTTCAGGTATTATGGAGGGTTTGTTCAAACCTTAGGGTGCTAGATACCGGTCACACCTCCTACGGTTGGGGTGTGACAAACTTGGTATCGGAGCAGGTCTGTCCTAGGGAGCCTGCAAGCCATTTCTAGTAGAGTCTTGTTTATAGGTGTGTTGAGCACCACAAGAATAAGCATGAGGCTACAGGAAATTTAAGATGGTTGACTTTATTTTTGATCTAGAATCGTGCCATAACACTGAGTCAATAAGGATTGTTTCCATAACCCTTATCATTTTTGTAAATACAAGAATATCTTCTTCCAGTAGAATTATGTCTAGGAGAGATATTGAGGATGAGTTGAGGGGGAATGCGAGTAGCACACCATCTATTGAGTCAGAGACGTCGGAGGACATGGATGAGTCACCTTTTTAGGTATCTTTGACTCCAGTAATACTAGATGAGCTGAGGGAAGCTCTCACTTTACCAGTCCCACCGCCAGTTCCATCTGATGAAGATACTAGGAGAGCGATTGAGATGTTGACTCAATTGGTTGCCTCACAGGTATGGCGCAATCCCATTGTATCTCCTATTGATAGACCTTGTGAGGAGTCAGGCAGTTCACAACCTAGGGAGATTATTAATCAGAGACCGCCGATGGCTATCAGATTTGACGCCGCTGGGGGTGATAAGAGGTCCAAGATAATTGGGAAGTGTAGTGGACGACCGTATGACAACAAGTTACAATTGTATGATCCGCAGGTCAGACCTTCGCGGCAGATTGAGTGTAATCAGAGTTCTTGGATAAGGTCGCCGAGGTAGGGCTTACAAACCCCAATATCTCTAGTTCAGGAGAGTGCAGGTCGAGTGAGGTTATCCCAGCCAACTTGCAGGCGGTGTGGTCGGATGCATATGGGATGGTTCCGTAAGGGTACATGAGTTTGCTATAGATATGGCAGGCCAAGCCACAAGTCACACGATTTTTCGTGGATGATTAGTAAAGGTAAGGGTAAGGGAATGGAAGGAGCCTTAAGGCCTGATGTCATCTGAGGTACGCTATCATTACATTGTGTCGATATCCTTACTTTTTATAGACTTAGTATTGATCCTGTTGTGTTGAGAAGTGTTAATATGACTCTATTTCAATGACAAGTTATATGGCATCACATGGGGGATTAGATACTTCAACAAAAATAGGTTGTGACTGTAAAATTAAGACATTAGTTAAATCCTAGTAGGTACACTGGTAGGCTGGAAGAAAGTGAAACCCCATCGATGTAGTGATGGGATAGGCAATGTTATTTCTTTGTTTCAAACGATTTCATTAGCTAGATCCTGAATTTATGATAATATACTACTCTGATGACTCTACGAAAACTCAAGTCCTGTGAGTAGAATAGTGGGCCGAAGGTCAGCATGAAAGTGGGATGTAGAGGATGTAGCTGAAAGGTTTAAAGAGGACTCTGAGAATTCACCCATTTTGAGATAATTTTTGCTGACGTATACAAGTAAGTGTCTTATGAATATGTAACTCAATAGCCACATCTTATTTTAGGAATTAGGGATAACTCCATGACATTGGTAATGCAAATGGATTGGTTTGATTGGGTTATATTAAGATTGGATGTCGTGACATTTGAGGGAAATACGCAGGACGACGCACATAGAATAATGACCCTAGATTATATAAGGGATAGTTCTCCGTGATAATGGAAGAAAGTACAAGCACTTTTACTACTCATGAATGAGTTGTACCACATGCTGCTGAAGGTTACTTATTATGGTGTTGGTAAAACCAACTTGCTATAGATAACAAGATGAAGGGAACTTCAAATTTATCAGACAATATGTTATGAATTTAGATATCTCGATATGAAAATAGCTGCTAAAACTAAATATGGGAAGACCCTGGGAACGACTGAAGAATGAGTAAGGGGAAAGAGGAAATATTTCCTTAGTAGGAAGAGAAGGGCATGATAAAGTGTTAATATAGGAATAAGTATGTTAACAACAGAAAGATGGACTGAAATGGAAAAGGGTAAAAATGAATGAAGTTACAATTATATAGATCCTGCTAAGATGTGATTACACCAAGGCAATGTGAGAATCTACAGTAAGAAAGGAGCAATAAAGGCTCGTCGACTAGAGGTGTCAGATCTTAGATGTACGAATAGTCGGTATGAGACGTTGTCGAGCCTAGAGCCCGGGAAGTTCTAAAGGTAAAAGATAGGAAGCTTGGAGAGCTAATGGAAAGAAATGCGTAAGAAATAACATATCTGCGATAGAAGTCGAATACGATGTTGTAACTAGGGGCAAGATACAGACTTTAGAGCGTAGTCCCACTAAGGTGGCGAGGAAACTGACTTCCGAGAGAGCAGCTTTTGCCTCGGTAATTTTCCCCCCGTTGGCTAAGGTAAAGGGGAGGCACGTTCCCAAAGGTATAGAAATACCTTTTCTCACG